>ML681967.1:1729963-1918116 GCA_007922195.1 Podocnemis expansa | reverse complement strand
CATCACCCTATCAAAATCAAATGTAGATATTATTTGGATCATACACACGTCACTGCGCTGACAAGTTTGACCAGATGCACGGGGCTGTGCACAGATTCGGACACTAGTTCCAAAAATTTGCACCCATGAAATTTTTTGCGCGCACAGTCTAAATGTGAAAATTAGAGGCAAGGTTGCTGTGCACCCCTCATCCGAAAAGCTTGGCCACCTCTGCCCTGGAGTGCCGGCGGAGCCCGGGGGTGGAGTTTAATTGATTGCCGCGCTGGCCAGGAGCGGCCCCTGGGCGGAGCAGGCGCGCCATGGCGGCGGGCGCGGAGGAGGCGGCGGGCGAGCTGCGCTTTTCCAGGGCGCTTCCCAAAGTGGTGAGCGCCGCGGGGGGCCGGGATCCGGGACAGCCCATCCCTCCCACTGCACGGGGGGGGGGGCTCGCCTCTGGCCGGGGTTTCCAGCCAAACTCCCGAATAGTCATGAGCTGATCCAGAGCTCTCTGAGTGGTTTTTCAAAAAAAAAAAAATTTGTGGCACCCTGGCTCAGACCTGAGGCTGCACCTGTGTGCCTTGCCTAGGGCTACCAGATCCCAAAGTCTGGAAAGGGGGCCAGGGAAGTAGGGAAAGGAGGGCATGGAGAAAGTGTAGTATTAATGTCATATTCATCTGTTTGGAGGGGGCTCTGGAACACTTCCCCCTAAAAATAAGGGACTGTAGCATTCCAGCATACTTGAACCCTTAGAAATAAACAGCCAGACAAAATCGTGTGTTAAAATGCCTGCCAGATGGAGGATGGGAAGGTGAAAAAGACATGTTCTCCTTACGCCTGACATCTGGTAACCCTAGGCATGGCACACGGGTTGGGAAACGCTGGCGTAGCGCGTCTCTGCTCTGGGACAGGCTGGTGCAGGCCGCACCTTCGGTCCCTGCGTTGCCAGCTCTGTGGAGAGCTTGCAGGCTTGGGGCAAGTAGAGGTTAAAGGTGGCATAATGTTTTCTAAAGCTGGGATGTCATGCTGCACTGATGCTTTCCTAGAAAGATGGGGCTGTGAATAGCCATGCTGCTTTTAATTAAAAAATCAGCCATCTGATTCTTCTACAATGTATTTCCCTCTTCATTCGGACTCTGTGGTCTCCTCTCTGGTGCTTCTTGGGTCCATGGCAGTAAATCTGCCATCCTTGCCTCTAGTGCAGTGATTCCCAATATTTTCTCTGCTGTGGTGCACCTAGCTACCTTTGATTAATTTGAGGCACACCACCATATAGTTTCCAAATGAACTCATGAAGATTCATGAGCTAATGAGTCAATCCATGTTTGAGTAGTTTTTCAAAAACTTGTGGCACACCTGCTCAGGCCTGACCGCACACCTGTGTGCCATGGCACAATGGTTGGTAAACGCTGCTCTAGTGCCAACAGAATTAGGATGGGACAAGAGGAGTTCAGCCGCCACAATGATGCTGTATCTTCTGTGCGATTGTGTCCCCACTTCTACACAGTGAGCAGTTCCTGTCCCAGGAAACCACCAGTAAGAGAAGCCTGCAGATCAAATGCATTGTACAGCTACTTAAAGTAGAACTGCAGTTTGAGGATGAGGACAAAACTGTAGGTCTTCATTGGTACGTCTTTGTTGGTAGTGTATTTGGACAAAAGGAGTTTCTGCCCGTCTGTCAAGGAGAACATGAATACAAGGAAACAGCTCATACTCATGAACACAGCCTTTTGTGTCATTTGTGAGCATTTGTCCTAGATAAAGTGTTTTAAAAATTGCTTCTCTTCATTCCATATATTCTTTTTCAAACTCTAGATTTTTTTTGGTAAGCAAATCAAGTCAATGCTTTTTTTTTTCTTTTTTGTTTTGTTTTTCTGGACACCATCCCATATGTCTGTTTCTGATAACAGTCTGTGGTGCACCCTAAGGGGGTGTGGTGTGGTACTTGCCTGCTATCATGGTTTGCTATATGTTCCTGGAACTCTTTATCAACACTACAACTCTGGAGTCTTGTAACAACAAATGTCACATCCTCCATTTAAGTGTTTGTTCATTAAAGTTGGCACAGATGAATGATCGAAAACTGATATTATTTATCCCATTTTCTCTACATTTTGATGCTTCTGTTGTAAAAAAGATGTTTTAGGGCAGTGGTCCCCAACCTGTGGTCAGTGGGGTGGTCCCTGGGGTAGGGTGGGTAGGGGAGATAATTATTGCAGGTAAAAGTACTGTGATGAGTGCAATATATTTGTGAGTCAGTGCAATAAATTATTAGAAATAGCTGTGTTTTTAATACCCCTTATATACAAGTTTGACTCATATCAGCCATAGGCTATATTAAAAACATTTAAAATGGCTTGCTTCTGTGGTGGTCTGCAAAAGTTTTCAGTAACGATGTAGTAGCCTGCATAAAGGAAAAGGTTGGGAACTGCTGTTTTTAGGCATCCTTGAATATCTTGTCTTTTTGTGTATGGGTGTCAGATACTAACATTGAGTTCTGCCAGGAGTTTCACTGGAATCATATGTGTAACAGCCATGCCTTTTATCAGAGCTAGAGTTCTTGGATTTGAGTTCCAGAAGTGGTAAGTAGCCAGATCTCCTGTTAATTGGTCTTGTGACTGCTCAGCATTTCTGGTCAATTTTGATTGTACATTTAGAATTACAATACATTTCACATTTTTATTATTTAACACAAGTGTATTTTAAAATGCTTTAGAGGTGATAAACATTTTATCACACGTATCCATCATGATTTTTGTAAAAACATTTTGCCATTTTTTTTGCTCTAATAAAAACAGCTGCCCAAACAGGAGAGGCAGGGAAATGACATACCTCACAGATAAATTTTGAAGTATGATGGAATGACACAAAACTATTTTAGACGATGGAGCAGTAGATTCTGAGAAGGGACAGAGATGTGGGTGATGCTTAAAGAAACAGGGATCTGAGTAAAGGATGATTGGGTTCAAAAGAGAGGCTGGAACAGGTAATGAATTCTAAATTCAAAGAGTACAGTTCAATTGCTAGTTCTGTTTTTCATTTACAAAGGGTAGTGACAGCTCACTATGCTTTTATGTGCTCCTAGAGAGTATGAAAAAAGGCAGAGTATTGCCTGGGTTAGAAGAAAATGCTTCACTTAGTGTGTTTAAAAAGGAACTATGAACTAATTTAGACCCACATTTGACCTGTTATAAATTGGATAAGGAATAGTGCTCTTGTTCTAAATTATTTTTTAAATCTTACAAAGTAAGATCTGTTTTTCCTCCACCCCCAAAGCATGTCACCCCAGCAATTTCCTGAGGTGTTAACACAAGCAAGGACTCCTGTGCCACTTAAAGACTAACAAATTTATTTATTGCATTGACTTTTAAGTGCCACAGGACTCCTTGCTTGTTTTGCACTAGACTAACATGGCTACGTCTTTGGAACTGAGGAGATAACACTCTTTAGAGTGCCACCTATATTCTTTCTGACGTCCCTGCTAATGCAGATGAGTTAAGCTAATGGAAAGATAAGTTAAATATGATAATCTCATTTCTGACATTAGCATACAGAAGCCCAAGTCAAAATAGTCATTGTTTGCCAAATGCAGAGACAGGATTGGTAGGGAATTTTTTTTTAATCTTCAATCTTCTAATAAAATATGGTACAAGGAAAGAAAACCCTGAAATCTAATTGAAATTAAGCATACCCAACACCCCTCTTCATTTGGTTATAATTTAGGAGCTCCATGCCCACTTGAATGGCTCCATCAGTTCTGTTACAATGAAGAAACTTTTGGTCCAGAAACCACACCTTCAATTCCACAATGGAATGACAATGATAGACAAGGGGAAGAAAAGGACTTTAGAAGAGTGAGTATCTATAAGCTACTGCCATTTTTTTTTCTCCAAATCCTTTTACAAATGCATTCAGACCAGTAGACTCTGCAAGCCTGTGGTGTGTGACTGTAGAAAACATAATAAAAATCACATTATATAAGTAAATAAAATTTCAAGTATGTGTGGAGACTAAACATGTATCCCTTCTTATTTTGGTTATTAATTTGTTTTCCTTTTAATCAGATAATCAAAAAGATTTACAGAGAGCGTGGACTCTTTTGAGAAAATACAGCCATGCAAAATTTTCTTGTTGGCCATGGATATAGCCAGTAACTTAATCATTGTTTTTCTATATGTTCTTAATAAAGGCATTATATTATATATACTATACATTTTATCACTACTGCATTAATAGTTTTTAAGGCCAAAAAAGACAATTATGGTAATTTAGTCAGTGCAGCAACAAAGCCAGTGAATACATGTTGTTCAGGTATTGATTTGCAGTTAGGAATGCTCATTCCAATGACAGATTTTTATATACTTGGCTGTTTAACTCTTTTTGTTGTAGATGTTTTCAGATGTTTAATATCATTCATCAGATTACCAATAGGACTGAAGATATATTAATGGTAAGTTGTACAGGGCTTTGTTTTAAAAAAATCAGAGCATTTCTCTTCAAAAAAAAAACAAAAAAAAACCCCCAAAAAAATCTACTACTGGCAAAGTTAGCAAGAAAAGTTAATGCACTTGTATCTGTCTCCAGTGGGTAAAGACCAAACTGAGCTGACTGTAAATTATTGAGCTCAGAGATTCAATAATATGTGATAGCCAAAGGCATGTCAAGAATATTTCTGTAAAAAGTGAAAATTTAGAAGTACCAAATTCTACCTAACCAACATCTTTATTTTTTTATTTCTTCAGAGAAGTGAGCTATTCATATTGGAAGTCAGTCTGTTTTTTCAAGTGACTGAACTGATGATCACTTATCAATGTGGTAGCCATTCATATCTACCTAAGCTTTAATGTAGCGGAGTCCCCTAATAATTCTTTGTTTCAATGTATACTCAGAATTCCTAATGTGAAGATGTGCTGTGTCCAGTTTTGGTTCCAGCACAGAGAGAAAGCGCTGCTCTTTGGAAAGCCTGTCAGGGGGTGCAGAATGGAGAGCGGTGCAAAATGTTATAAACCTTCCCTCTCGATAAGAGGTTTCAGGTATCCAGTACAATTCTCAAAGTGGGCAGGACTGCCAAGGAAGAGGTCATCAGTTGGGCAGTTGAGGAAAGTTACTGTTTCAGCACATTGCCATTGAAACCTCTGTTGGCCAGAGCAGCTTTGGTACCCTGATGGAACTGGACAGAGATATGAACACCAAGGGATTAGACAACAAGTCCGATTAATGTTAATTGAAGTTAGGTGACTATATTTCCATGTTTCATACTGAAAGCTGACCTGCCTGTCTTGGAGTCATCCACTGTAACAAATTATAATCTTATATTTCAAAATAGTCTATGTGCTGTTTTTAACCAGGTAACTAAAGACGTTATTAAAGAATTTGCGGAAGATGGTGTCAAGTATCTGGAGTTAAGGAGCACACCTAGAGAAGAAAATGGCACTGGTACAGAGTGTTCTGTCTTTTACTTAGTATTCTGGATTGGATTATAAAACTGCTCATGTTTTAAAATTAATATTAAACAATATGTTTTGTATAGCACCAAGTGAATTATGACTGACATATAAATTGCTGGAGTCCCCTTTGAATTCAGTTGTTTCAGTAAATATGGAATGTGTGACACATTTAGAAACAAATCTGTGAAAATCACTGTCAAATCTTTCATATAGTGACAAATTTCTCCCGTATTTTTATTGAAGCCAAAGGAATTGCCTCAGGGATGAATTTTATTTTGCCCCAGCCTGTGTGTGTGTGTGTCTGTCTGTCTAAATTCAATATTTTAAATGTAATTATTTGTTGTGAACAGAACCATGAAAGATAATATGGAAATATGCTCTTTTTAGTAAAGACGTTTTGTGTTTTGTTTTCTTTCTTTTATAGGGGAAATTATATATTGGGCCAAATGCTTTCCTGTACTAGCTCCATTATCCAGGGATAAATCAGACTGTTCAGTTTAGTCTGATTTCTTATTGTAATTTTGCTTCTTGTAATAGGAGCGATGGTTTCTTTCTTACTTTGCTTAATCTTTTTATTGTATTTAAACACCTGATTAAATATTGCATTGGGGAACCCAGGTGATAGACTCATATTCAGAGGTTTCCCCCCCACCCTCCACAAACTCAGAGTAGACAAGGAGGCCTCAAAGTAAAATTATATTTGTTGGTAAAACCACTACTATACAAAAAGTAAAATCACAGAAAGAAAATCAAGTTGCAAAATGATATTATCAGGATCAAATCCACCCCAAAGTGCAAATAGAATATAAGATCAAAGCATAAAGTGGGGGGAAAAGGCTAAAACAAAAAATGTTTTCATGGTCAGTCTGTTATCAAGCACAACTTTTTATATAATTCATCCATTTATATCTGGTAGGTCAGGTGTGCATATGCTTTTGTGTGTTTTTTAGGTATGACCAAAAAGACATACGTGGAAGCTGTACTTGAGGGAATAAAACAGTGTAAAGAGGAGGATCTGGATATAGAGGTCAGGTAAATTAAACACGTGAAACTCTTCTGATTTTGTTATGAATATGATACTTGGCCCATGTTTGTGGAGAGGTTTACAGATCATGAGTGCTGGGGAGTTTTTATAGAAATGAGATCACAGATTTCTGAAGTCTCCATTCTTTACAGTGTTTTGCAGCAAACAATGTAAGGATCTGTCTGCCATAGAAGTTGTATCACTTTAACCACATAAGTATAGTTGAAGCAGTACACTACCCCTGCCCTGTCAGTGTGGTTATACCAGTATGAAGTGTTTTGTACTAGTAGAGCTTATGCTGGGATAGGGAGGGGACTGAGCTGCACTGGTATAGGGCACTTTTATAGGTATAACTCTGTCCATACAAGAGGTTGTACTGGTATAAATAGTATGGTAAAAAAACAAAACAAACAAAAAGCCTGAACCCGGTTACTGAAATAGTTATACTGGTACGAAACCTATATGTAGATCAGAACTTAGTGAGGCTTTCCAGTTTCCATTAGTGTTAGTTAGTATAAATTTAATTTTAAACCAACTAGCAAAAGTCAACCAATAATCAGCAATATAGATAACGTACTATGGAATTTGAGTAGCTTAAAAATTATTTGAAATACTGTAGTCAAAATGAGAGTGGAGTGGTCGTTGACTGGCTAGTTAGTGCACATTCAGCTGGTTTTTAACTAGCATGCTTACTTTGTTCCTGTGGGGAGGTGCTTTTACTCTCAAATGGCCTGTCAGCCTTTTAGCATGTGCAAATTTTGGGCAGTTTTGATTCTCTTTAAAACAAATACCCTTCCCCCAACCAAAAATTAACGAACACAAAACTTCCAGCCAGAAACAAACTGCTGCTTACAACAAATATAGTGGACAATTTAAAAAAGTTTAAATTATTTTAAAATGACCAACTATCCCAGTGCAGTTGATATTTCTCATGTGTTTTTGGGATTTGAAAAATCGAAAAGAAACTCAGATGATGTGAGCCAATAACAAAATGAAGTTTATTAAACTTCTGAGAATTGTTTGTAAGTCTGACACTAGGTAACTAGTGTGAAACCCAAAGAGGATAAACACCCTGTATTTAGGGATCCAGCTTTACTCTGTGGGAACTTTGCAAATGTTTTTTTTCCCCCCAAGAAACTAATAACACAGGTTAAAAATCTGCCCAGAAGAGTTGTCCTCAGTTCTTGACCTCTTTCATGGGTCTTCTGTCCTTGCAGTGTGACACATGCAAAAATTCACATTGTTTACTCTGAACGGGTAATCACATCCCTCACAGAGTAATTTATGTGTTAACACAATTAAGTCTTTGCAGTCAAATTCAGGTATGTTTTTCTATTTGCTACATGTTGCGTCTGCCTTTGAAAATTTGGCCCCCAAAGGTGTGTGGTGGCTTTTTTTCAGTATGGCGAGGTAGTATGTATGGTTATATTGTGTCTTTCATCATGGTGGAGGATCCCAAAGTGCGTTAAAACTGTAGGTGTTATAATAACCTAGATAAAAATGTGAATTAAGATACATGTAGCATTTGTACCCATTACTTAATAACAATGTAATGCTATGTCACAGTTGTCACCATTTGCAGAGGCAGTTCGGAGGTTCCTTGTGGTTTGGTCTTAATATCTTCTGCCTGGGCCTGAGATATAGGGTGTTGTAGAGGTCAAATTCTAGGGAAGGGCTGAATTGCTGGGCCAGCAGATCTTGCAACTAACCCAGAAAATAGTATTGGAAATAGAGGCAGAGGAAGAGTTGCTATATGAAAGTCAAAATTTTGGTGTGCAGGTGCTAGACGCCAGACTGAGCTATGATTCCAGCGCAAGCAGGGTGTTGCCTGTCCAGAGGAAATTTGGCTCTGTCTCCTTTGGAGGAGTTGTATGTTTTTTAGGAAGCATTTACAGGTCCTTCGCTGAGATGAAGCTTACCAGATCTTTCTGTTGCCAGTGCCTGGAAAAAGTTGTTTTGCTTTTGATGTGAAAAGGGAAGACACAAAACATACTGATAAAATTATTGAAAGAAAGTGAAAGAAAAGTCATTTATCCCAAGTGAGGGGTGAATTCCATCTCCCTGTGTTCAGCACCATAAGCCCAATCCTTTGTTACGGTGTCACAACTGTATTGTGCATTTTTGTCTCTATAGTTGAGTCAGTGTGGCTGGAAGGGAAATGCCATGAATGTAATGCTGGATTGAGAGTGGGTATGCATGTGGGCATCAGAGATGTGCCACTCAGCTGCTGTGATAATAGCCTGGAGCACTGATATAATTCATGCTTCTCAACACGCACATACTTACCCTGATACTTGCCAGCAGAACTTTACACTAACAGTTGTGACTATAGAAGCAATTTCTATTTTATTGTTTCTTTGTCCATCACCTGCAATCACTCTTCAGATTTAAACTAAGATGTACATCTCTGTTCTAGGTTTTTAATAGCAATAGATAGAAGAGGTGGACCTACCATGGCCAAGGAAACTGTTAAACTTGCAGAAGAGTTCCTCCTTTCCACTGATGGGATTGTGGTAGGCCTTGACCTCAGTGGTGATCCCACTGTAAGTTACTTTCCCTGAAGATGGATACTTTTATCATTGTAAAGATAATAGTATCAAATTTCATTTTTACACTTAGTGCTTTGGGTAATTTTCCTTTGGAGAATTAACTGTTCACTGCAAGGGTGAAGAATGAATATTTTCCCCCGTCTAAAACATTCTGTAAATTAGTATAGATGCATTATGTGGAGCTTTTGCCTTTCTCTGAAGCATCAGATACTGGCCAATACAAAGGCATGATTTTATTTACTTATATATATATATATATTTTTAAAAAAATATTATCCACAATGTTGTATAAAGTGCCTTTCAAACATAAAAGAAGTCTCCCAATCTGAAGAAAACGGAGTAAGCAGCAGTGACCAGTGTGATGGCTCTTCTCTGGCAAATCCCATCTTCCTATTTTTAGTCATTTTCCTGGACTTCAGAATGCATGAAGAAGTTGAGAGAACTGGGCAGAAAATTGTTTTGATCCTTAGCAGTTGCCCTTTATGTAAAGGAATGTTGTCATCTAAAATGAACACACTGATCAGATGATACTAGTCATGTTCGCTGAACTGAAAAGGATTAGGGCAGGGATTCTGAAACTGTGGGTCGGGACGCCCCGGGGAGGGTTGCCAGCAACTTAGATGGTGGGATCATACTAATTTGTTTGTCATTTTGGGGGGGTCATAGTATCACGAAGTTTGAGAACTGCTGGATTGGGGAGATAAATCTCTCTCTCTCTCTCTCTCTCTCTCTCTCTCATCTCACTTTACTTGTTCATTTCATAGCACTTTGTCTGCATTTAGTTTCAATCTTTTCACTGTATAGTTAAACATACTGGTTGTTGGTTAAATGTCTTGATCCTGTACATGATGTGACAATAACACCTGTTGTCTCAGAACGCAAAATTAAAGACATACAAAATGATGCATAAAACTAAGAGAAAGGAACTTAAAAGCAACTTCTGAGCCCAGGAAAAGCAGCCACTACTAAATTGCTCTGATTGTATCAGATTAATTGGTGTTGAGGCATATTGAGTAATAGTGAGAATTGACACAAAATGAGAACTAAAGGCTATTTTACATGGCCCCACAGTTTGGTTTGTGGGGCCACAAGTCTCAATGCCTATGCAGTAGGTGTCTTTCAGTTTGCACCATCAGCATTCACATGATGGATTGTAATGCAACATGCCAATGTGCACTGCAGTTCACAGTCCTGTAGTCTGAGCTGCAAGGCTAGGTGGGCATAAAATTAATCACTCAATGTGCTTTTGTTATAAATAAAAGAAGACAATTGAATATAATTCTCAAGGTGAAAAAGATTGATCCACTGTATTTAAAGATATGTGTTAGCAAAAGAAGTATTAAAATTAACTGCTTTTGAATGTGCTCTATTAATGATTGTAGAATTGGAAAAATTTAATAAAAACTACCTCCTTGATTAATCACACATTTTTATTTGGATTTATCTTCCAGGCAGGACATGGCAAAGATTTTTTTGAGCCCCTTTTAGAAGCAAAAAAGGCAGGTCTTAAGCTGGCATTGCACCTTTCAGAGGTAAATTCTTAATGTCTGTGTTAACTTTTTCTGCAGCCTCCTTTAAGTAAACACTTCCTGTAACTAAAAGTAATATCTGTATATTTTCAGTTTTTCAGGCCTAAGTAATGCGGATTTGTGGCGGTTTGAAGAAGGAGGTTGGGAAGGAAGAATTTAAATTAAATGCTCAGATATATGTATTCTGAAGGGGAAAAAACCCTCCAAAGAACCAGTCCCAGCCACCTAACCAACTTAGTCAAATAATATTGACTAAGTCTCTCCTAGATTTCTAGGGACTTTACAATCTATCAGGGAACCACACAGGCCCCACTCCTGTGATTTATGGATGTGACAAGAAACATTTAAATGGTGCTATTGTCAGTTTTTAATTTTCTGTTAATTTTGGATAGATCAACATGGTAAATTATATACTATAATAAATCTTGAGAACCACAGAAGGAATTGCAGTGTCATAACATACTCTGCCTTTAAACATGCAAGTCCTTAAATGATGTGTTAAATTATGGAAAGAAACAGGACCTCAGTGTCATGTGGAAAACCCTGATTCGAGAGCATGAGTAAGCCTTGCCCATTAAGGATAATTGGAGGAACTGTTGGCTGCAATTTATTGTATTATATTTCATCAGTGTAAGTATGAATTTGAAATTTATACATATATTGACTGATCCCTTGGCCCTCACCTGAAGCATATCTGGAATATCATATAGGAAATCTTGTTAGGCACTTGTTTTATTCACCAGGAGTTCTGTTGATGGTTTTTAGCTCTGTTTGTGTATGTGAGACAAGGAGAATTTGCAATAGCAAATATTAAAGGTCCACCTACAGTTTGATTTATCAGGCCTGATGAATAATGAAGACCTAATTTCTGAAAGAAATAGTGCTTCTGGAAATTAAGGCTGGCATTATCAATATGGCTCTTGCACGGTGCTCTACAAAGGTACTTCTGAGTACCTCATCTTCTTTCTGCCCCTGTCTTATTGTGCATCTTCTCTGTTCTGCATTTGTACATTGGTGAGAATTGTAACCCTTCCTTCATGAGATCTTTGTGAGGCATGTTTCATAGGTTTGTAAAGCTGATTGAGACCCTTCAATCAAAAGTATTTCAGCAGTGTAGATAACTACTCTTACCTGTCCTTTAATCCGCTTTATAATGTGTCCTTCCATCTTCCAGTTCCAAAATGAAGATCCACTTTCCTGCACCGTTTCTTTCTCCAAAATGTAATGTCTAACACTAATTTTTCCTTTCTCCCCCCCCTTGCTTTGTTGATAAAGTATGCTAATACATAAAATTAGAAGCCAGATTTGATCAGGGGCTGATATAGACTTTGATTATTCAGCTGCATTGTGGTACTGTTGCAGACTCCATGTGAGGGCATGTGTCTGTTCTATTTTAGATCCCAAATAAAGAGGATGAGACCAAAATTCTCCTGGGCTTGCCTCCAGACAGAATTGGACATGGCACCTTTCTCAACTCTATAACATCAGGTTCAGAGGACCTTGTGCAGCTTGTTAAACAGAATCATATACCTATAGGTAAGCAAGAAGATAAGAAAATTGCTTGGTAGTCTTTAGGCTTTAACACACGATATCTTGCAAATGATTCAGGAAGTCTTTGTATCTCCCAGAAATAAAAATGGAAAAATATTGGTTATGAAGATATATAGATACTGTGAGAGAATAACAGATACATGAGGTGTGCTACATATACATCTGCTTTTCATTCAAAAGAAAATTGGTCAGAGTATTTTTAAATGTTTCTAGTGAGTACTATTAAACATTTATATATTTAATAAACATATATTTTCAATATACACATTATTTAAAATTCTACTCTTAATATTGGTGCCTCTTGAAACTTTGATGCTAGTCCTTGGTGTATAATCAGATAATGTGAAAAAGACAACAGTAAAAACAGAGATCTGGAACATTAAAATACAAAAGTCCTGTGTGTTTACACCTGTTGCCACCTAGTTAAGATCAATAAGTTATACCTTAGCCCTAGTCTATACTTGCCACGTCTTTCAGCGGCACTCCACGGGAGATATGCAAGGTATGTAAAATACCTTGCATGGCTCCTGATGACTCCCTGCAAATAATGTAGTGGCTAACACCTCTGCTTAACATGCAGAAGGTCCTGGGTTCAATTCCCAGGGGCTTGGACTTGATGATCTCACGAGGTCCCTTCCAGCCCTATGATTTGATTTGATTTGACTCACTAATCAGCTCCTAGACACTATGGTCAGCCAACTGCAAATGCCTTGTGGTTGGGTAACGGCTGTTCCAGTTTTGGGGCTGGAGTTGCTATAGCGATTTCAGGAGCGATTCAGTGGGTTTATACTGACTGCTGAATTGCACCCAGAAGATTGTGCTGAAAACTAAAAAGCTAAAATATAACATATTTGACCAGTTGGGCAGGGCAGGTGGTGTCTGTGTGTATGCACCAGTTCTACAAATACCCTAAACTGGGCACTCACAGTAGTGAACTGTGCACTAATCACCCATTGAACTGTGTAAATCCAGGTATTTTCGTGTGTGCGCACACAAATATTTTGATTCTGTGTTTGAATGTGCCCTTAAGTAGCATACACAAAATATTGTGAGCAATGAGAATCACAATAAATTAAAAAAAAAAATGAACTATTCAAATAGGAATTGAAATGTCTGTTAAACTACCTAAAGATTATATTTTTCTTTCTGTACATATCCTTGCTTTTTCTTTTAATTCAGAGTTTCATTTTATAATTTAGAACTTTGCATTACTTCAAACTTCAAAAGTCAGACTGTACCTTCCTGGGATAAACACCACTTTGGATACTGGTACAACATGGGCCACCCTATTGTACTTTGTGTAAGCCATTTTGATTTTACAGAGTACATTTAGGTTCTTACTTTACAGAACATGGGTATTGAGTCACTGGAGCCAAGTTAGAGAAACATACCTGTTGTTATTTGTGTAAGAGCCAACTTGACAGGGAATTTTTCTGACATCTAAGAAGTCTGATGCTTTGGTTTTGGAGAACCATATAGTAAAAATCTAGGAAAATTCTTGTTTTTCAACTTCTAATTTTTATTGAAGGAGCAAATCACAGTAAAAGTCTGATTTACATGAAATGTGAGGTCTGTATAGGTCTTGGTATGAGCCAGGGAACGTTTCATTTGAACATTTTAGCCTCTACATTTAAGTTTTTAATTGTAATTCCTTATAATTATTATTTCCTTGTAATTCCTACTATGTTTCTGTTACATTCAGAGAAAAATGTGGTATCCTTATGTAGTTAGTCAGTCCTTATCTCATGAGATGACCAAGCACCTCAGCTCCCATTACCAGCATCTATAATAACATATATGTTAAACATCACAATAGGCATGTTAAGTAATTTAAAATTAGGGATTTCTCTTTCCTGCAGGGTTCATAAATCCACACGAGAACTGTGGATTGGGCAGGAGGGACCAAGTTAATCCTTAAATGATCCTAACTTGAGCATATCAACTGGCAGTTCTTACCTAATTATTACTTATCACTTGTATTATGGTAGCAGGGTCCCATTGTGCTAGGCACTGTTGTACAGGATGACACAGACCTGTCCTGAAGATACGCTAACAAGATGCAGCTGGTAAATATGGGATAGGGCAGAGAAAGGGAAAGGGAAAAGAAAACAAGCATACTTGTTATATGGTCACACATTTACAGAGGTTACACATGTGCATGAATTGATGGTTTTGGAAGCATCAGAATTAAAAAAAAAAATATAAACAGGTGCCAGCAATCCCCATAGTTGCTCTTTAGCCATTATCACCTTTCTGTAGGTATCGTGGTAGAAGTGGATTTTGAGTGGAAGATGCCTTATGAACTAGTTTGGAGATGGTTCTCCATGTGTAATAGGAGCTAGAGAATAAAGCACAAAGATGGTGGCTGCTTTCATAGACATATATATTTTATGAATGAACTTGTCTTTCACATAACCTTCTTTAATATATGCTATTTTTGGATAAGATTGATATTGAGACAAATAGAACGATTGGCATTCAGCATAAGAAAACAGATGGAATAAATCCAGGAATAAGTACTAGCTGCAGTAAACTATGAAATATAGTAGGGGAAACTGGTTATAATCTGATTTCCTGTTTTTTCAAAACTAGACACACTGAATGATTGTTCTCTTTCTTTCCTCCCTCCCCCCCCCCCCCCATCTCCAGACTGATGATAAAGGTGTCTTTGCAACAGATCTGTCTCAGGAGTACCAGCTGGTTGCTAAAACATTTAATCTGACACAATCCCAGATGTGGGACCTGTCCTATGAATCAATCAATTATATCTTTGCTTCAGACAGTGTAAAATTGAAGCTAAAGGAAAAATGGCATAAACTGAAACCGAGTCTGTTAAGTAATTAAACTGTAGCTGAAAACTAATTATGCTAGCTCAGTTAAGACAGATGATCTGCTTAAGAGTCTGTCTTCAGCCTTTTTCATTTTTTTTACAATTGTAGGGCTCACTCTTGCAGCCTTTGCCTACATGAATTAAGGGCTACAGGAACAGAATCTTGTTTAGCAAGGGTAAGAGAGAAGTTCCTTTCCATACTTGATCTAGAAAAATCTGTCAGTGAGTAAAATTCCAGATTTTTCGTGTACTAAATACCATATCTGCTACAGAGGAACTAGTTTTTTAAATACCTTTTTCTCAAAGATGTTAAAATATCACAGATACATTGGAACACTCATAGCAAAATGAAGATGAGTGGGAAAATAAAATGATACATAGCAACAGTGTGCAAACTGGTATATATTTTTCTACATCAGTCTTGAGTAGTCTGATAGAGCAGAAAGATGCAGAGACAGCTGGAGGATGAAGAAAAATACTTGTCAATAAAATCTTCACATTTGTATTACAACTGTTTCTGCTGACCAAAGCCTTCCGTGGGTAGTTTAATACTGTGACACACAATCAAACTGAAACAACGCTGTCAACAAACTTAGAATTAACAGTGTATTGCAGTGTCTGTGTTACATTGACAAGCAGAAAAAATTACTGAAAACAAACTCAGCAACAGAGACATGCTTTTTGGATTTAATTTTTAAAATGCATTATTACCATTTAATGTTTATTATCTCTTTCCGTTTGTTTCTGAATAAAACAAAAATAGTTTACTTGATTCTCTGTTTTTAAAACCACTCCTTTTGTTTTTACTCAGGGTTTGTCGACTGGAGTCAGGTAAATTCTGCAACAAATTATGAGAAGTTGTATTATTTATAAGGGTGCTTTCCTTCTATTTAGTGATACCACATCTGTACTTCTCCATCTTCAAGCAACTGACAAAGTGGGATTTTCTCCCATGAAAGTTTATGTGCTAAATAAATTTGTTAGTCTTTAAAAGTGCCACTTAGATTCCTTGTTTGCGTGTCTGTTTTGACATTAGAGGGAGCACTTTAGTTTGGGAAATAAGACATTTTTTATCAGCTTTTTTAATATATGCATTGATACATTTGTCACTCTTTGTAGAAGAATTACTGACAACAGGGTCTTGCCAGTATATGTGGCCCCTGTATTGCTTAAGAAGCTGTATTTTGCAAACAGTTTAAGTAATAATACAAGGAATTGGGATTTAATGGCAAAGGTTAGGAGAGAGATTCCACAGGGTAAAATTTTGGTCCTATTAAGTCTGGAAAGCCCTCTGCTTTCTGAGTTTCAGAAAACCAAATTGTTAACAGACTGACAGACTGCCCTTTTTGCGGTGCTATTGAAAGTAGAACGTATTGAATACTCTGAGGATATAAAGGCAGTCTATTTGAATAAGTCACTGGTTATGCTGTTTCAAGTTTTCGCTGGCTAATGAGAATGGTCATAGCTAACTTTTTTTTTAAATCTAGTGACAGACATCTGTAACTAGGCTAGGACTATTAGTTATATGTTGCCCCTGTCAACAATCACTGTTTATTCTCTGCCTGGTCATGCCAGGTACTCATAGGAGTGGGCCTTAAAAATCATTCTAAGGGGAGAGATCGTGCAACAGCCATGGGTTTAGCTAACAGAGTGCCTTCAAATATCTGTTGTATGCCCGAACACTACAAGCCTAATGATAGGATCCCAGTCCTTGGTCTTTAGATGTCAGAGCAAAGTTAAATGTTTATATGGCAGGCTAAAATTTTCTTGTATGTTTGTAGTGTAGAATGAAGCTTTCACTAAATGAAGAGTTACCTAGAGGAATAGTCCTTTTCTGGTGAGATACTCACCTCTTGTGTACTAAGTCAGTCTAAACCATGAGTAACGTGTCCTCCTAGCAGCAGCTGGACATAGAAAACAAACACAGCTTTGCAACCTCTGCTCCGTATACAAGGAGCTGTTGTAGCCAAGCTCACCAGTTCTTTTCTGGTTCCAAAGGGGCAGCTGTGTTAGTCTAGTCCAGAAAAAGAAGCAGGGGGTCCTGTGGTACTTAAAAAGACTAACAAATTTATTTACTGCATGAGCTTTCATGGGGGAAAATCCCACTTTGTCAGATGCTTTCTTCTGCTACTGATTGGCTGTATGGCCTTAGGCAAGTAAATTCACTTCTTCAACTTCTCAGGCTATAAATGCTATCTGTCTCATGGAGGTTGTTTGGATCTGCTGGTTGGTTGTTCACTCAGCACTCTGAACATGAAATGTGGTACATAAACTCTTAAATTTTCTGAATGTACATTTGTTTCCCTGTGAAACGCACTGAGGGTCAGAAACTAGGCTTCTTTTTTCTATGCAGCAAATTATTTCCAACACTTGAAATGACTAGGATCTCCTGGGACGCCCCAAGCATAGACTTATTTTTCTTTTTATCTCCCATTTCTCTTTGTGCAGAGTGGCTACCATCAGTCTCCAACAAATTATTTGTATAATCTCTCCTTTAGTTGTATCCCTCTAACTGGCTTTTAAAATACAAATTAGATTTGTTTCCACATTAAATTTCATTAATCCAAAAGGAACAACAGATAAATGAAAAGTTACTTTGTTTTGCCTTTCCACTGCACATAAATAAAAGACACTTGAATAAAAATCTGTATGCTTTTTGGTTTAAAGCAAAGCCAAGTTAATCATGCATAAGTTATCATGCTGGTGTTAGTGTTTAAGGCCTTGATCCTACAACATGATCTGTATGGGTTGATGTTTGTGTCCCCCTGGAACTGATGTCAGTGGAATGCCATGTAGGTGCAGGGGTGTGACCTCACAATGCAAGTTGCAGAAAAGGGCCTTAGTGTGTTACAGTAACATGCACATTCCTGAAATACTGAATAGTTCTCTTTCAAGCACTGCTCACATCATTCAGTTATAGGTGTCTATGTGCCGCAGCGCACGGTAGCTTGGAAAGTCTTCAGCCTTAGCCTGTCAGGTCAGGGCACACGGTCAATGCCCCTCCATGCTGTGACTGCGGCTATATAGGTGACTGTGACCCTGACCCTCCCTGTTCCTTTGTCTGCCCTCAGCGACAGTTTCGGATCAGCCAAGCAACTTGCGGAAGCAAGTGCGTCTTCTAACACACAGAATTTAAGATGCCTGGTTTTACAGGGGGATGCTTGGGATGCTGCAAAGCTTTCCCCCTCAATGATCCACACGATAAATGTCTTGCATGCCTGGGTGAGGTCCACCTCGCTGAGAGCTGCCTTATCTGCCAGTCCTTCAAACAGAGGACTCACAAAGATAGAGAGCTGCGCCTCTGCTCCCTTACTGGGAGCAGTGCACACACCTCTGATGCCGCCTGATCTGTGAGTGGTCTGCCAGCTCATTGATCAGTCCAGGCACGAGAGCACTGACAGCGCCCTTTGGTGCCGAGCTCAAAGTCTTGGTCAATGCCCTCATTGGTACTGCCAGGGCGCCGAACACCTCAGTCACCGAACTGACCCACTGACGACTCGAAAGCAGGATCGTCAACAGTACCGTCGATGCTGTGGGCCCCTGCGAAGGTGCAGGCACAGTCCCAGGAACCGGCTCCATTACCGTGGAAGAAACTCAGGTTAATGCTGACCCCGGTACCAGAAACCCAGTTGGCACAGGAATCGGTGCCGCCTACTAACCCAGTACTGTGCAGCCTGCCACTGGTATCACAATCCGGCACCGAGGACTGTTCCATGGCCTCCTCTCCATGCTTCTCCCGGGGCCTGTCAGTACTGTGCTCCCAGGGTTTGGGCGCCCCATTGTCTTGCTTGGCATCAGCTTCGTCGCCAACCTCTGTTCGCTCTTCTCACTCACTCAAGATGGTATCAGGAGTCAGTGAACATTTGGGAAAGTGGTGCTGCAAGCGTTCCCCCTTGCTCCAACCATGATGCAAGAAGGGATTGTCGGCAATGTCTGGGCCATCTGAGCTTTCCCTCTCCGGTACTGTACAGACTCCACAACCTGGTCAAGGTCGCTCTCCTCCGCACCATCTTGAGGCTGGAGCATCTTTTAACGACTGGTTGCGTGACTGGCTGGACATGGCAGCCGATGATGTCTCAATTTCGTGGCATGTCTCCTTTGCAGACCCTAGATTCGGATTTCTCGGACAATGAGCCCGACCCAGACTCCACTTGTCGTAGTAGATCATGGGCTCACTCTTCGTTTTCGCCAGATGAGCACACCTTCGAGAGATTGATTGACTGCAGCGAGGACTCTCACACCCAGCACGATTTGTTCCGCCTCATGGCAGCAAACCTGAAGCTGGAGCTGGGGGTTGTTCAAGAGGAAACCAAGCCCCTCTTTGAAGTCGGACATAGGGCCACACACCAAGGTCTCTGTCCTCCTCCATGAGGGGGTATAAAGCATTGTTAAGGCCTGTTGGCAAACCCCATCCTTGATTCCCCTAGTATCAAGGGTGGTGGACCGGAAGTACCATGTCCCTCAGGACAAGTTCTCCTTCCTTTTCTAGCACCCCACCCCAGGGTCACTGGTTGTTGATGCCATGAACCAGAAAGATAGATAGGGCCAACTGGGTTCCACCCCTAAAAATAAGGAGACAAGGAAGCTTGACCTGTTGGGCAGGAAGGTCTGTTCTACAGCAGTCCTACAGCTGCGCATAGCTAACCACTCAGCCCTCATGACAAGATATATCTTTAACCTCTGGAGTGTCATGCAAGGATTTTCTTGACATCATCCCCAAGGATTGCCTTAGGGACTTCAACACAATGCTTAAGGAAGGGGAAATGGCATCCAGGGATGCTCTGATGGCTATCTGGGATGCCATAGAAACAGCCGCTCATACGATGGCGTCAGTTGTGGTAATGTGCTGCTCGGCCTGGCTCCAGGGCTCGGGCCTGCTGCCACAGCTGCAACTTACCATTCAGGACCTACCATTTGAAGGCCCTGATCTCTTTGCTGAGTCCACGGATGCGAAACTCCATGGCATAAAGGACTCAAGAGCCACGCTCTGGTCGCTGGGGATTTACACCCCACAACCTAACAGTTGCTCTCTAAAACCCCATCAACTCCTACAACAACTTCAGCAGCTGAAAGAACAGATTCAACTGCAGAGTCCATTCCCGAGGTCCCTCCAGTTTCCCCAGCTCCATCTTGGGGACGTGGACAAGGATGAAGTCCATTTGAGCAAGAGTGAGAATCCCATGCCCCACAATCTGACAGGTGTGGGCAGTCCTCTGAACACTTGTTGGGAAGGAAACAGCACTTCTGACAATTACAGTACGGGCAGCGAACCCACGACCCAACCAGTCCCAACCACTTACACTGCTTCACACACCGCTGGGCCAATATCACATCCGACCAGTGGGTCCTTGAGACAGTTGCGGAGGGGTATCGTATTCAGTTCCTTTCAATTCCTCGGGACAGAAAACCGCACCCTCGTCCAACTCTTGGAAACCGGAAACTGCTCCACCTGCTCGAGATCAAATGCCAGAAACTTCTCTCCCTCTGAGCCATAGAAAGGGTTCCCAAGCGGAAGCGGGGAAAGGGATTTTACTCCTGATATTTCCTGGTCCCGAAACCCAATGGGGACCTTCGACCCATTTGAGATCTCAGAGCCTTAAACGAGCACATAAGGAGAATAAAATTCCATGTGGTTTCCCTATCACAGATCCTCCCATCTCTGTCTCCTGGGGATTGGTTCGCAGCCCTCAGTCTCAAAGTCGCTTACTTCCACATAGCCATATGGTCCTGCCACAGGCGGTTCCTAAGATTCATGGTGGCAAAAGACCACTTCCAGTTCACTTCTCTCCCCTTTGGGTTCTCCCTGGCTTCCAGGGTGTTCACGAAGTGCATGGCACCGGTCGCAGTGTACCTGTGGAGATGCGGCATAAGAATTTACCCGATCTAGATGACCGGGTAATAATGGGGAGATTGAGTTCCCAAGTAGAGCTCCATGTCAGAGCAGCAGTGAGGATCAGCGACTATCTGGGCCTTCACATAAACCAAGGAAAGTCAAAACTCTGCCCATCTCAGAACATAGAGTTCATAGGGACGCACCTAGACACCCGCAAGGGGTCAGCATTCCTACCCCTCTCAAGATTTCGGTCCATTTGCACCATCATTACACAGCTGCAGACGTCCTGCGTGACCACAGCCCACCAGTGCCTGCAGCTCCTCAGCCACATGGCCGCCTCCACCACCGTGATCCAGACAGCACGCCTGAGAATGAGGCCTTTCCAGGTCTGGCTCTCCATGGTGTCCCACATACGGAGGGATTCTTTAAACAAGGTACTGTCTGTCCCCCCAGGACACTCTGGGGACACCAGGTTTGGAGGGATCCCTGTTTCACCATGGGGGGCATCCCCTTCAAAGAGCTCAGGCCCTCAGCGACCTTAATAACAGATGCCTCAGACTCAGGGTGGGGGGCTCATATCTCTGGGGGACTTTTCACTCAGGGGCTCTGGTCCCACACGGACGGCCCTCTCCACATAAACTTAAAGTAACTATGGGCCATCAGACTAGCTTATATGACCTTCCTGGACAAGATACAGGGCAGGTCAGTCCAGATTTTCACGGACAATACCACAGCCATGTTCTATATGAACCAGCAAGGGGCGGGGGGAGCTGCTCTTTGCTGCTTTGCGAGGAGGTGTGCAAACTGGGAGTTAGCCATACAATGCAACTTCACCCCAGTGGCCTCCCATCTACTGGGGGTGGACAATGGGCTAGCTGACTCACTAAGCAGAAAGCCTCTAGCGAACCGCGAGTGGTCCCTCCATGACAGGGTGTTCTCCCTCCTGATAGACAAATGGGGTATGACTTGTTTGTGACACGGCAGAATCGCAAATGTCCCCAGTTTTGCTCCCTCAGGGGCTGAGAGGAGGGGTCTCTCAGCGATGCCTTCCTCAGCAGCTGGTCAGGGCCTCTGATGTTTGCCTTCCCGCTGGTTCCCCTGATACAGAGGGTTCTCTTGAAAATCGACAGGGACGGAGCGAACATGATACTGATAGCTCCGGACTGTGTCCATAGAGACACCACTCCGCCTCCCACAGTGGGCTGCCTCCTGACGCAGGACTTGGGGCCCCTTTGGCACCCAGACCCAGGCTGCCTACACCTGACAGCCTGGATGCTCTGGCTCAGCAAGCAGGAGAGGCTCTACTCAGACAGGGTTAAGAAGGTCCTGGTTGGTAGCAAAAGACCATCCACCAGGCCCACGTATACAGCCAAATGGAAGCGATTCTCCATTTGGGCATGGGACAAAGGTGTAGACCCTATATTAGCTCCAATACACCTGATCCTTAACTATCTGTTAGACCTCAGAGAAAAAGGCCTCTCTCCTTCCTCACTGAGAGTCCATTTAGCGGTAATCTCAGCTCTCCACAAGAGAGTGGATGAGCAATCAGTTTTTTCCCATCCCATTTCTGTCAGATTCCTGAAAGGGGTGGCAAGACTTTTCCCCCACCCTGTAAGCCCACCCCGCCTTGGGACTTGAATATCATGCTCTGGGTAATGACCGAGCCGCCCTATGAACCCTTGGACTCAGCCATCCTGCTGGTCCTGTTCTGGAAGGTGGCCTTCTTAGTAGCAATCACCTCTGCCAGGAGGGTTTCAGAGTTGAAAGCCCTCTCCTCGGAACCCCCATGTATGAGGTTCTACGTGGACAAAGTGGTTTTACGTCACCACCCATCCTTCCTCCCTAAGGTGGCCACCCCCTTCCACCTTAACCAGGAAATTTGCCTGCCAGTTTTTTGTCCAGACCCCCAGGTTACGCAGAACCAGAGGAGGTGGCATACCTTGGACATGAGGAGAGTGCTCCTGATTTACATCAAGCACACTTGGCTGTTCCACGAGACCCCCCCCCCCAACTATTTGCAGCAGTTGCTGAACATAAGAGAGGTTTACTGGTATCCTCACAGTGTATCTGTAAATGGACTGTGAACTGCATTAAAGACTGCTACGGAAGGTTGAACACACCCCTTCCTGGGACTGTTAGAGCCCACTCTACCAGGGCCCAAGCATCCTCAATAGCCTTCCTTGCCAAGGTCCCAATCCAAGAGATCTGCAGGGCTGCTATGTGGTCATCAATATGTACCTTCACGACGCACTATGCCATTGCCCAACAGGCTAGAGATGATGCCGCTCTGGGCAGAGCTGTACTCAGTGTGGGTAGATTGTAACTCCTCCCACCGTCCATGGGTACAGCTAGCAGTCACCTGTAACTGAATGATGTGAGCAGCGCTTGAAGGAGAACTATGGCTTACTTGCCAGTAAGCGTCCTTCGAGATGGGCTGCTCATGTACATTCCAGCCCCTCCCACCGTCCCTGCTAACGGAGTTGGCGAAGGTATATGGGACTGAGAGTGTCAGGGTCATGGTCACCTATATAGCCGCGGTTGCGGCACAGAGGGGGCGTTGGCCGCATGCCCTGACCTGACAGGCTAAGGCTGAAGACTTTCCAAGCTACCTTGTGGTGCGGCACATAGACAGGTATAACTGAATGCATGTGAGCTGCCCATTTCGAAGAACGATGGGTATGGGTAAGTAACCCACCGTTCCTTCCCTGAGGCTGTGTGAATATCTGTGATTCTGTATCTCTTCCATATCTAAATCCAAATAATTTATACTATACTTGGCAACATGGGAAAGTATGTGAAATTCATGTCCAGAGTAGGTAGACATTGAATATGGATGATGGACTTTTCACCTGGTTCTATTTTGTACTGAAAACAAAAAGCATTATTAAAGTAGTAAGGAAAAGAGATGGGTTACACAACAGTCTGACTACATCAATCTTCATTGTTATTCATTCATGGCTCTGCCCTGTTCCCACTGAAGTCAGTGACAAAACTGTCATTGATTTGAATGGTGCAAAGCACTGTGGTGATTTGCTGGGGCCCTGCATACTGAAAGAAAACCTTTCTGGAAGTTCATGCTTTTTCTTTCAAAAATAGGTTAAAAAAGTCCTCTTGCTTATCATTAGTGCTTCTGCAGTATGGAGATGTTGTCTAAGTGCACTCATTTTTAACACTTAATATGTTCAGTTCTTTCTCACATAGAGTGTCACATCGTTTGTCAATATTATCTTCCATCTTCCTTTGTACTTGGCCACTTCTAGTATTACAAATAGTACTGCTATTAGTCTTTACACATTATAAATATGTGATGGTTGTAGTGTAACTTTTAAAATGTAAAACAAACAAGGAGTCCTATGGCACTTAGACTAACAAATTTATTTGCATGGATTTTTGTGGGAGAAAATCCCACTTCTAACATGGCTGCCACTTTGGAACTTTTAAAATGTGAAAGGTGTCCGTATCAATGCTCTAAGGGTAAAAGCTGAATTCTGAAATCCTGGATTGCAATGAGAGTTTGCTGGAGTGAGGACTTCAATAAGCAGTATTGCTGGAGTGAGCAGATTTTGTGCAAGGATCTCAGAGATGGATGCCCCAGTTTAGAAACACTGATTCCCTGGATCCTCATTTAAAAGATAATCCTTTTATCCTAGTCTTAGCATAAATATAGTCAACAAACAATGTTAGGGATTGAAGTCAGGGTCTAATAAAATTTGAGCTCCCCTCTCCCCCCCCCATTTCTGTGCCACTCACTACAACTACTGTAGTATCCTGCTCCACTTGGCAATATGGAAGTCTTGTTCCTCCACTAGCTACTTGCATGGAATGACAGGAAGTTCCATGTGTATGACTGTAATGTAAGGAGAAGGCTGAGAATCTATACACACTCATATTGACAACAGGGCTTTTTTGTTTTTTGGCATATGTAAGATGCTGTGCTATCAGGATATATAGCAGTTATACCCATTCTATCATACACATGAACTGTCATCTCTTTATGAGCATGATGGAGAAATAGATGGATGTTGACTAGTATCCTAACTATTCAGTTATCCCAAGTGATTGCACTGTAATGAGTGGCATTTGGACCTCAGTTTTGAATATAGCTGGATGATTACAATTCACTGGAATAACACGTGGAATCCAGCTGGACCAAAGAAGAACACTTACAAGGATATGTGGGATGTGTAAGTAAGTGATGCAGCTGAAGTGGGGTATTCTGTGTAGGAGGGGTTGGTTAACATTTTAGGATGAAAGGTGGTATATAAAATGTAAGATATTTTGACTCATATTAAAAATTATATTAATAATATAGGGGGACTGCAGTTGTCACATCAGTCTAATTACTCTGCTCTGTATTTTTCTATATTAAATATTTTTATGGTTAATTTTTGAAAAGTACCACAAGAAGTACAAAATAAACAATCCTCATTGATTGAATATTTTTCATAGCAGATGAAGGAAAGAAGCTACAGTAGGCAAAATCTGGCAAGGCATCCTTAGTTTGTACTGGTAGGGTAGTGAAACAGGAAGAACACAGTAGCTGTGGTTATCTGTTTGGACTTCATTTTCTTCTGTCATTTCATCTAACTAGCCCAGAGACTGAATCGGTCACACACTGCAAAAAACATAAAGAAGACAGAGGTCATGTGATGTAGGAAGACTGTCAGTTTATTTTTTACACTGTTTCGCAATGGAACATTTTCCCAAGAACTTAAGTTTCATTATCCTTTTACTGTGATTTGCCTATTGCATTGTCAATTCTAAGTGTTCGCATAATACCGGTATGTTAACCAACGTATTTTGATAGCATTTGATTTGAGTTACATTGACTTTCTATTATAGCAATAATATTTGCACACTTATGGATGACAGGAGAAATGTTCCAGAAGACTGGAGAAGGGCTAGCGTAGTGCCTATCTTTAAAAAGAAGAACTGGAGGACTGTAGACCAATAAACCTGACCTCGATATCTGGAAAGCAACTACAATGGTGTATAGAACATTCAGTTTGTAACTATCTGGAGGATGAAGGGCTGATCACTAGCAGCCAACATTGATTTATTAAGAACAAATCATGCCAGACCAGCTTGATTTTTCTTCTTTGGTAAGTTAACTGATCTAGTGGATAGGAAGAATGCAGTGGACACAATATACCTGGACTTCAGCAAAGGTTTTGAGACAGTCCCACACTACATTCTGATATGAAGGCTATAGAAATGGGGGCTTAGCAGAACTACCATTAAGTGGATACATAACTGGCCATTAAACAACTGAAAACAACGGGTAACTACTAAGGGAATGAGGTCAGGCTGGAAGGAGGTCTCAAGTGGGGTTCGATTAGGGACCTGCTCTTTGTCAGGTGGCGCTTGACATCCTTATTAATGACCTGGATGAAGGAACAGAACACACTGCTCAAATCTGCAGATGATACAAAGCTAGGGTGACTTGCAAACTCTTTGGAGGATAGAGCTAAAATTCAAATGAATCTAAATAAACTGGAAACTGGACTATAGACAAAATACACCAAAGTACATGAAACTGTGATGTATAATTACTCATACAAGTATCACTAAGAGCTAATTAAAGAGTAAATTAATGAACATATTGGAATTGGACTGACTTTTCCAGAAAGTGACTTCAAATTTGTACTCTACTAGTCTACCTCTTTATTTAAAACTGCCTCTAATATAAATACTGCTAGTGACATAGGGCTCACGATAAAAGTTATTCTGGCTATTATGATAAAAGCTTTCTTTTCCTTTTTGTACAATCATTTTCATCAGGGAGCTTGACTTTATTGTTTGTAAAACACTGAGCACACTTTCAGAGGACTACAAATAAAATTAAACAATATGCAATAAATCAGTTTTGGTTATCAAAAAAGTTAACAAAACCATTTGTTAGGCACATGTTTTAAAAACTTGGTAACCATTTCCAGGACCACTGCTGGCCCAGGAAAAGACCTGGGGCTCAGCGCACTGGGACTCGGGGCTTCCGCACCGCTCCTGCAGCCATCACCATGGGTGGCCTGGCAGTGGACCCAGGGCTCAGGTGCTGGGACTCGGAGCTTGAGCCCTGTAAGCCCGGTGTCAGCAATTCCCCTGACCATTTCCATCACAGTAACTTTCACCTTTCTCCATCTTTGCAATGGAAGTATTTTTTTCTTAGCTTTAAAGATTAATTTGAAATTAGTTTCCATAGTCTGTAAAATCAGACTTGTGACTTAACACTTTTGAAAATTTTACCCACAGCCTCTTAGAAGTATTTCCTGCTTGACTTACTAGTACAACTGTGGATTGCAAGCAGGATATGACCCCTACCAGGTAAATTAGGAAGACACAACAAAGCAAATGTTCCTCACCAAAGGGCTTGCCTGCAGTCCTCCAGGGTTTGATGGAGTCTATGACTTTGATATAACTGAGTTGTTTTCTGTCCATTACAGGACAATAAGCTGTAAAAGAGAAAATATAATTTCTTGGCACAAGTTTTGTACTAACTACTAAGTAACCAATCCTGCAACCCTTACTCGTGCTTAGCAACATTGATGGTAATGCAGAATTGGACCCAAAACATATTTCCTACTAATTTATGCAAATTTTGATGTAAGCAGTGTGAAAGAGAAGGAAAATGGATTTAGCCACGTATTACATATTGCAAATGATGTACTCAGTGATCTTACATCACATTTGTTGAGCTAATGGAAGAAAGTGTTCCTAGAGAGAAAATAATGTATAGCATCTTGCATCTAGTTGTCCAATGTTGAAAAATATGATAGAGCAGTGCACATGTGGTAGAATTTGGTTTCCTGTAGAGTTACAATGAAGCAATTTGCAACCAGTTTGTCCACAGACATATTTTAAATAATTTGGTGACTGTGACATTACTTTCTTGTGTAACAGCAGATCATTTTGTAAGCATGGCGGGTCCAGAATTGAACCCTATTTAATCAGGGAGCTCATACCTGTATCTCAAGATTCACTTAAGGGGACACTGTCCCATCAAATCTGGCTCAAAATTCATTTGATTATGGTTGGTTTAGTATTCTAGTCTTTTACAATATTCTTTAAAACAATCGTATGTTGTGTTTTAAAGGTTTGGCCAGTTCCTCAAATAAGATTACATTTATTAAAAGAATGCATATATACTATTTGTTTGTAATAATGCACAGTTGCATTGACATAATGGCTTTAATGCATCTGTGCTGCAGAAGTGTATACAGGACACACATTGGTCTCATCTACAGTGGGGAAATTAGAACACACACATTCTCCCTCATTCTCTCAAAATTGTTCAGTTTTAATTTTGGGGAAAAAATTCTCTAATGTATTCAGGGCCACAGAGTCATGATACCTGTTGGTTCCCTTTCTGACAAAAGTTTCTGCCAACTGCATGCTCTTGCACTTGCACTTTGTGTATGTCCATACAGCAAATTGACTAGGGGTAGGCGGCAGAGCATCTTTTAGTGGAACCTTAAACTTTGTTGCTTATTGCTGTCTGCCAAAACTAGGGTTTAGTAACTTTTAGCAAATCGCACCATGGTCTCAACTCCTCTTGATTTTTTAATTAGTAGATTTGTTGCTAGCAGATAGGCTGGATAATGGTTGGCTTTGATTTTTGTACTTCTGTTTGGACAATCAATGAGGAGTCCTGTGACACTGTAGAGACTAACACAATTTTGGGGGTACAAGTTTTTGTGGGCTGGAATCTACTTCATCAGATGCATGAAAAGGAAACTTTAGTTTGCTAGGTACCTAACAAACTAGTTTACCTAACAAACTTTCTATCATTTGGACAATGACATAGATGAGTTGTTTTCATTTTTCCTAACAGTGAGTTTGTCAGTTCCTCATTCAGGTTCTCGTGTAGAAGGGGACAATACTGCAATTTTTGAGAGGTAAAGAATGCAAAGTAATTTTTAAAAAATGGAACTGGACTTTTAAGAAACTTCATAACAATGTTTTATGGGTTTTTATTGATTTGTAAAAGGGTATTTTTTCTTACCAAAAAACCAAACCACCCCCCCAACACACACACACAAAAATTACTTTGTATTAAACAAGCCCACTTGTCTAGTTGAAATAATTTCAGTAATTTAAAAACAAAATGCTCATTTGCTTTCCTGCTGAGATTTTATACAGTAAACCAGGGTTTAATCAAAAGTTGATTCAGTTTTACCTGATGTGGAGACACGGTTAGCTTTCATAACTTGGATGTTCTTTGTATTTGCCCTATTTTGATATGTCAGAAAATTCCTCTTCCCCTATAGCACACAGATAGTTAAAACCTCATTTTGGAGCCTGATTAATTTTAGTGACTTCAACAGGATCAAGACTGAACCGTGAGCCTTCAAGATAGTAATAAATGTTTGTACTTTTAAGAGGAAAGGATACTTACTAAATCAGTAAGATCTACTTGTGACCTATTGTCCATTTTATGGTTTGAAAAGATGGTTGGTGTAGAAGCTAAAGATGGTCTCTGAAAGCAAGAAAAATAAAATAGTAAAAGAGATTAATAATAAAATTATACTACAAGCTCAAAATTATTTTCTGAAATATAGTCCACATATGTATATTTCATATATTTTTTACTTTTGCATATAGCAAGCTACTTGTATATTCACAGATAAATATTTTAAACAGCTTTATTTATAGTCACAGATATTTTAAAAACTTTTTAATCTTAATGCAGAGTAAACATACTGATTCTAATATAATTTAAGAGTTTAAACTTAAACTAAATTTTGCCAAATTTCACTAAAAGAAACAAAGTTACTTACCTGGCATAGGAGTACACAATGTAATTAGTGTAAGTGTTGGCTGAAACTGGGCTTTATCTGATTTCTGTACAACTAGTTGCAAGTAATGACTTCACAATGGAGTCTGTGACCTTATGACGTGTAAAGTAACAGTATTAGCATTTGATGCCTTAAACTGAGTTGTTGTGTTGTGAGATTTATTAATGTTTAAAAGCTGCCTTTAAAAAGTTTAGTAAATGGATCTGTGATACCACAAGGAAGGAGGTTAGATTTGGAAAAATGTATTCTTATGAATAGTTACAAAAGGTACCACAGTGCTGTGGCAGAAAGAGGAAGAATAGTTTTTCTCCTTAATCAAGAAAAACCCATTATACATACAGATAAACAACTTATTGGGAAATACCACATTTGTGATGCTTGAATTTTTTAAAATAGTCTTTAATTTTATGTCAATTTTCTGCTGTTAGTGCTTGTCACATGTGAACCCTGTAAATTACTACAGTGAGTCCCTGGTGTTCTCTCAGCTCCGTGTTTACCTTGCATATGCTGGAACAATGAATGCTCAAACCTTCACCATAGGATCATGTGCTTCCTTGGTGTTGACACCATCACAGTCTACACAATCTAATAGTAGTTTTTTAAATGTAGAATGTACTTGGATACAAATTTTAGATGGCAGAATATTCTGAGTAAATTGTAACTTATTTGCAATATGCTACATTAGTACTTCAGAAAGTAAAAGGAAATGAATCTATCAGAAAAACATCTTACCCTAATTTTGCTTAGATAAGGTATAGAAATTATAGTGTCATTAAAACAAATATTTCATATTGATCCTTTAATTGATGTGATAGGTACTCAATGAACCATCCTTTCAGCAAGGACAAAAATCAAGGTATTTATTGAGCAAAACTCCCATTGAATGTAGTGATCATTAGTTCTTTGAAGTATAAAATACAAATACTAATCAGACTGGTCACAACAACCTGAGATTGTTTCCCATAATAACTAAATGTAGAATGCGAAATTAGATTCAAAGAACCAGATTTTGCCCTTAATTGTGTTCTGACTCCCAGTGATGCATATGTGGACTTTCTCCAAATATGGTAACAAAACAGCTCATATACCCATCATATTTAATGGCTGAAGTAAAATTTAGCCAGAGAAAAAAATTATTTTTAATTCCTATTCTGATTTTCCAACTGATACTAAACAAATAACCTTACAGATTTTAGTTCTGCAGCCTGTAAGTTATCTATTTGTAAGTTTATTTAATGTGCATGTATAAAATATCATGGATATGTAATGTAGTGTGACTTTTTGTTTTGGCCTTTTCTTGGACCTAAAAATGAAAAGAAAAATAAGCACTTTAACTAAAATAATCACATTGCAGAATGCTGATAGAAGACTACAGTCAATTTGACATTGAAATAGCAAAGCCTGAATGCAATGATTACTCTTCAGAGGCAGCTAGTGAATGGCATGTGGACCATCTAGTGGGCAAGGGCAGGAGGAGAAGAAATATCATCATGGGAGTTCCAGAATGTTCATAATCACGGTTTCCATAAAACTTCTCAGCCAAGAAGTACCTGGCAAGGAAAATGACATGAAATAGGGCCAGCTATCTTGTTACTTGGATTTGAAGTAGGTTTAAGGACCATGTTAGAAATCTTGGGATTAGATGCTGATACCTTTAGTCATAAAGAATAGTGTCTTAAACCATGAGTAGGCTCACTGCCATCTCTGGGACAACTTAGAGTTAGGTGCTACTTAGTGAGAGTAAAATCAGAATGTGGCTCTAGCTAATTATGAGGCTGTTTACTTTCTGTAAGGAAAAGTGAATGTACTTCAACTCCCTGAAGAAATATTGTGGCTCATTCTGAGAATGTTATTGTTTAGTCACATTTTAGGATCAGGAATAAATAGGCCTCTGATAAATGGCATAGAGTTCCCTGCAGAATTCAGTAGTGTTTTTCTGGGGTATAGTTTTCTGAGTGATGGGATAGTCTATGAAATGGTACTTTTTAATGCGTTAGCTAATATTGTTTTCTTTAATTGTGTGTTTAGCATTGGAAATGTCCCACTCAAATGCTCATTTGTTGTGGTGAACATTTTTTAGCAAAAAAGGCTGATTCTGAATCCAAGAGGAGATTTCATGTTCAGTGTCACTGATAGCGACTAGGCAGGACATATTTTTTGTAAGAACAGCTGTGCTTCATCAGAACAGTGATTGATCTATATCAGCATCCAGTCTTCTGCTGAAGGCCAGATACTTTGGAAGGAATGAACAGGCAATTGTCAAATGATTGCTCAGTCAAGCTCTGACAGCTGGAAGTTTAAGGGCCGCTGGAACTGGGCTTGTCCTGGACCATCTTGGCTAATAGGCATTGATGGATCCATGCTCTATGACTTTATTTTGTATTTCTTTTTAACCTATATAGTTTGGGCCTTAACACTGCATAGCAATGAACTTCCTCCAGGCTGACTACATATTGTTTGTATTGCCTTTTATTTCAAATCTGCTACCTGTCAATTTTCATTGGATGTCCTTGACTGTTCGTTATGTGAAGGGGGTAAATAGCACTTTCCCCCATATTCTTCATTTTATAGACCTGTCCTGTGTCCTCTCACTTACAGCTGAAATGCCTATTCAAACTAAGTGCAGCCCCAGAAAAGCTGTGCTAATCTTTCACTAAAGATGACAGCAACTCACATCCATCCAAGGGGACTGGAAGTTGTTTGAGATTTAGGGGAAGTAACTATCTAAAGGACCACAAGACATGGATGTTATTGTCAGTGATATGAATAGTAGGCTTCCATGCTGTACCTTTCCAAAGGGATCAGCAATAATGTGGAGGTACATCTGATTTGACAGATGTCAGTAGAAGTGATTTTTCTATGATGCTACCATTAGCCATGTGTTTGCATGCTCTGATTACATATTCCTCAAACCTTTTTATCTGAAATTTGTGAGGTTTTCCTTTAGTGAAGTCTGATTCTTAATTCCCCTTTCACATGGATTAACCACCACTTTATATTTTTTAGTTAACTAACAGTATCTTTGAAAAATATTTCAGGCTGTGACAGGCCTGTTCCACCACCTGCCCTCCTTAGAGGCATGCACAGGGTCTGAGAGCTCACAAATCCTTATTTACCACACAACTCCCAGCTGGAGAACTCCTGCTATATTGTCACACAAAAATGACACCCTTTAACCTGGAATCCTGCCCAGGCTGAGTGGTTTGTTTTTTTTTTTAAAGGAAAGTGAGCATTCAGTGTGCCCATGTTGATGCAATCCTGAGGAAATGTTCAGGTGTTGGATACATTTTTTGGGAAAACCAACCATGCACACTGCATTGATGCAAAGACACAATGCTTTATGGCTTTCCTATCTGGACTTTTAAGACAGGAATTTCAGAGTAAGGGTCTCAGTGAACTAAACATGGGCTGTCTATATACAGCTTAGTTTACAGAGGCTTCGCTGTGTCTAACCTGTGTTGGTCACTTGGCATATTCAAGTGATATCCTAGCAGAATAAGTAGAGCAAATCATCTATAATTGAAAACCTAAACCTAAGCCAAACAGGGTCAGAATAGGTATTCCATAATCCAAAGAAAACTGTTTAGCCTACTTTCTAGGAAGCATGTTTAAGTTAGTTGGTTTAGATGGTTACAACTATTAGAACTTTTAGTTTTCATTCAACAGTTTTGAACATTAAAGTCTGATATCTAGACAACAGTTTTAATTGTTCAGCATTTTATTCACATCACAGAAAATAAAGTTTGGTCCTATTACATAACACTGTCTTTGGAAGTTTAAAAAAACAAGTTTAGTGAAGTTTGACATGACATTACAGCTTCATTGTTTCTTTCAGCATAATGAAATGGGAAGTGCCTTCAAACCTCTTAAATGGATAACATACCATAGCATTTCAAAGCAATAGTAAGAGTTAAATACGAGTGTTTACATATTGCTGTTCAGAATCGTAGCTTGACACAAAAATGCAGTTATATGAATTGTTTTAAATACCTCACATAAAAAGTAACATTTTCATGTTCAGCTGTTTCAAACAAAAAATATAAAAATGCGGATTAAGTGCAAATACAAATATACAAATTATGAGGTGCTATGTGAATACAAAACCTTTAAAAAATTAAATACTGACTTGATTCAGTCACAGAAGTGTAGTCTTTTTACCAGGTATGAACAAAAATAAATTGATTTCAGAAACTTGTTCTAAAAAAATATACCCAATATTTATTCATTCTTTATAGGTTTACTCCTTTCACAGCCATTGTGGAATCCTCTAGTACCATCAGGGCCTTTGGGTAACCGCAACACTCCTACAGGTAGCCCATCTGCCTTTTGTATTTTCTGGGCTAGCATTGGGCTACCTACTGGACTTTTTTCTTGTGTTACAGTTTGAGCTTGCAGTCGTCTTCTCTGAACCCAAGGGCTACCAGAAGGAGTGAGACTGTTATCGGAAGAGTAATCTGCACATTTCCTTGACATTTCAGGGCTAGTGCTAGTGTTAAGTGTGCCATCTTCAGCAAGTGGAGACTTCTTGGACACTTTGCGCAGAGAAGATGGGCTGTTCCAAGGGCTTGACCTAGGTGAAACGTTAGGACTTAAGTGGTTGTTCTGATAGCTGGTAGGGCTCAACTTGTTAGCTGTATTAGTCTTCCGTCCAGACAGAGGAGATGTAGGATTACTCTCTGGCTCGGAAGAGCTGTTTGCTGATGATTCATCACCAATGTACTGAAGTTCCTCAACTCTCTTATTGAGGGATCTAATTTTGTTGAGAGACTTGCTGGGATCTTCTTCATGGTTTTTGTCTTTCACAACTTTTTTCTTTGGAGGCTTCATACCTATCAAGACAACCTTCATGCCTGTTTCATTATTCTCCTCAATACACATGATCTCATGAGCTTTTACTGCTGCCTCTACTTCTTCGAACTCTATTATTGCACATTCCTCTGTTCCAACTTGGGTGTAGCGGTTACTGAATCTCTTGATATCAGGTGGAAGATCCTTGCCAGGTTTAAGAATGCGAACTGATGAGATCACACCAAAGGTAACAAAGGTCTTAAGAAGATACTCCATCATCTTTTCTTGCATGCACCCATTTTCTTGATCCTTGCTTGGAACTTGTAGCTCAGAAATCGAGTAGATATCATACACAAGCAGCATCTTGCTAGGCAGGTTCTCACAAGCAAACACTGGAACTGGGGTATTTCTTCTAACTTTTCTGCTATCTTCATTCAACTCAAGAATCTCTGAATACCTCAAGGCATAGGCTGTGGTTCTCCAGTCTCTGGTAAGATGTTTTACCTTTAGGAAAAGAGGTGATACTAAGCTGACGCAGCTCATTGAAACCACGAGAGATACAGTACTATAGCTATTGAAAACCTGAGACAAACAGGCTTGTATTTCAGATGAAAGATCAGCAGACATGTTCTATAGTATCCCTCCTGACAAGAAAAATTTTTTAAATTTCCCCTTACTGTCAGTAAGATGTTGTGAAACTCCTATTCCATCTACATGACTAGAGGCAAGAGACATCACCAACTGCAGACTTACCCAAGCTAAACAAGTGATTTTTTTCTGTTACTAATGTATGTCTCTTCATGTATTCCTAGAATCTTTCTACTCCCATCTCCTCTTAAAGGCACACTCATTCTGCATATACAACAGCTGTTTAGCTGATGACTCTGATTCTAAACAGGTAGTTTCCCTCAGCCTCATTACCTTATTTTTGTGCTTAATTTTAGAAAACAGAGTCCCTTCCCTCTAGCCATTAAATCATGCACTTCTGTAGTGCCTTTCAGAGGATCAGCACAAGCTGGTGGTAAAAGATCTGATGTAGTACCCACAAGTCCCAAGTCTCCGGGCACCATAGCTGTTGGACCACACTGCACAGTCCAGTTCTTAAAGCTGCATAGGTCGAAACATTTAACCTCTAGTCAGGATGGTGCTGGCTCAAAAAAATTCCACAATTTTAACTGTCATGCAACTCTTCCCCATAAAACTAGGAGTTCCTAAAGGGGGAAAAAGGTTTAAAATCTTGCTTGGCAGGATCCCTTTTTCTAAATTTCATTCTCCCTTAGGCTTGATGTATTTACTCATTTTCTTGGGCAAATAAAGATGTTTTGTACAAATAATTATATGATTTTAAAGAATAAACAGTAGGATGTAAACTGCATCAGCCCTTCAAATGGGCCAAAGAAAGCAGCATGTGAAATCTCTTCAGTAGCTCATTTAGTTAACTCTGCTCAGTTCCTCCTACCTTGTCTGGATAGAGCTGCTTTAGAGGCACTTCAGAAATGAACCTACCTTTTTGAAAGACGTGAGGAGCTTTACACTGACATAGCCCATCTTATTTCTTCGCACATGTTTTAAAAGGAAGGCATCTTTCTCAAGGTTCTCATCTGAGAAGTAATATTCAACTTGTGTGATAAGCTTCTGGATCAGCTCGTTATCTGGGGGTCTCCAGTCCTGGTCAAAGTCATCACCATCATTTTCCCCGCCACTAGAAGACAATGAAGTCATTTTATAAACTGATCTTAGCCTGGTCATCGCTGTTTTACTTGGCATTAACTTTATTAGTAATAAATAAACTAACAAACTGCAGATGCCTGTTTAGAGAACTCTTCTGGAAATTTTATAGATTTTTATTTACTGAAGTACAAATCTGGGCAAGTTAAGTTACCACACATCTTTGGATAAACTCAACCCAAGGGGGTATTAAGAGTATGTTCTTAGAAGCTGTATTAAGGTTCACGAGTTTAATACAGGGGATACCCAGGTACAAGCATGTATTACATCCATTGAAGAATATGCAGTGGGGCTTCATCCTGGAATTTACTTGAGTGCACAGCTTTCTGGATACACTTCATAATTAAATAAAAATGCCTCCCTAAAAATGTTCTTGGCACCATAAATCACACTGATCATAAATCAGGTGCAACAGCCACCAAAGTAGTTCACATCAACAGAAAAGGCCCCTATTCCCTTATCTTCTCCTAGAATTTTATTTGGCTTTTGCAACATGCCACAAAGACCATCATAATCATGGTACTGTGGATCAGTGGAGGGAGCAAGTTCCAGAGCCCTGAAAGTTTTATGAGGGCCAGGCACTTTGCTGGAATGCTGCTGGAGTGCCTCTGCTGTGGTAGTAATGTCAAGTAGAGATCCCCTGTCTCAGGTAGGCAAGGGTATTGTTGATGCGCCATCACTTCTACATGCAAACTTCAGGAACCACTGTCTGTACCCACCTGGAGATTTAATGGCTGGCACATGCAGATGGTTGTTTTGTATAAAAGGTCAACTGGGGTCAATGGGTTTTGCACACAATATTTACTTACTGCTCACTCAGTTATGGACATAAAGTCTGTCCCCAGATAAATCAATCCACTGAAGGTTACCTGCTGATCCATCACAGCAACATAATATTATCTACATCAAGTAAACAAATACTGGAACAATTCTCAAAAAGGTCTCCATACTTTAAGAGCCATTTAGCCAGGTAGGTGATGTTGAAGGTACAACTATAAAAAGGATGGAATGAATGTGTGTGTGGCAGGGGATGAGGTAGTTGGAAGTTGTTTGAAAGATAGGTAGATCTTAAGCAGATGGCCTTGCTGATGATGTTTAGTGGCCTTTTAGCAGAGTTAGTTTTAGATCATCAGAGGAGGATGAAAAGGGAAACTTACTAGCATCCTACTCCAAAGAAGTGACTTGCTTTATCACTAAAGATACAGAAAAGTAACTCATCTAGTTTAAATATGGTATCTTGAGTTAGCTGCCACTAGGGAATTATTTTTATCTGAAACAAATACAAAAAACATAGCACGATCAAGGTTCTTTCAAGTAATTTTATTAGCACGAACATGTGCAGTTATTGAGTTAAGATTCAGGTGGGTACAGCCTCATGCTTCAAAGAATAAGGTTTTCATTTACAAAAAGCTGTACCAACCACAAAGTATCAAAACACTGAATTCATGCTAGAAGGTTCCATTTCCATTTCACCGTCCTTTCAAGTATTAAGTGTATGAAAGAATCAGGATACTGTACCTCCCGATTCATTGGTCTGAGCTATACTGTACGGCTAGTTCTGCTTTTTTCAGATTCCATGCATCTTTTCAATCCCATTCAACAAAAACCCTTTTCACTGGAACATTTTTGAGTTTACAAGGTTCTTTTAAATTTCTTAGAAATGGCAAAATGCCATATTTTATAGAAAATCAGAGAGCAAGTGCAGGAAGCTCATTATAAATAGCTCTAGTGATCATAGTCATCAGTTTCATAATACTAAAAAAAGCCCCAGAGCTAATATTAAAAAAGTGAAAGTCAAGAGTTTCAGAGAAACAATTGCCTTAATAGAGATACAGTGTCTACAACTTGCATGTTGTGTTTCTTTTTCCTTGCATGTTTTTTATTAAGGATTCAAGTGTCAAAGCTGCACACAAAGACTGAAAAACAACTTATTTAGGTTGTGACTCATCTGGTGATTACTCAGACAGGAAACCAAATGCATCTGTCTAAAGTAGGTAGAATGTCTCCTTCTGGATATCGAAGTTCATAGGATTATCAGTATGTTACATTATTTGGATACGTTCTAACCTTTTGACAAACTTGAGTGAAATCTCATTTGAAAGTACCCCCACACTACACTAAGTCTTATAATAGGAAAATGAATAGCACTGAATTGTGTGCAGCCAACAGTGTAGTCACTGAAGTTAACAGGCATTTTGGTATCTACTTAAATGGATTCAGGATTGGCTCTAGTAGTGGGAGTAGCAGTAATTACTGCTTCTCAAATTGCAAAATTATTTCCGTTCTAAAGCAGTATTTCAGACAATCATACCATCACAAAACATTCACTTTTCAGGCAGATTTACAGTCAATCTGTGCCTAAAAAAATTAGGTTGTGTGTGTGAAGGGAGATAAATGTCTCATTAGAAGAATATTCTTATGACATTTTTGAACTACCCAACAGTCAAAGTAGCTGAGCACTGAATGTTTGCGATTTGCCTGGAAATTGTCCATAATGAGATGTTCACTGCCTTGACCCAGAAGAAATTGGTTTTCAGTTGCTAGTCTCAAGTCTCAAATAGCAAATTTAATGTGCTGTGAAGAGTGGGAGAACATAGCTGTAAAATTTAGGAATCTGGTTGATATTGTGAAGTTGTTCTTAGGAAAACTGCTGTATTGTGGCATGTTTCTGTCTTTGGGTACGTCTCCAGAATAGAGACAATACTGGCCCAGCTACATCCCTGTAATGCAGTGCAGGCAGAACCTTATAGTGTAGCCACACCCTAGGCTGATGCAAAGAATTTTTCTAGGGGGGTGGGGGGGCACAGCCATTCCTAATGATGATGGCTACACAGAAGAAGCCTCCTATCAGCATAGCTGCCTCTGCCCCTGAGGTTAGACTGGCATAGGTTTATCAATCTGGGTTTGGATTTTTTGTAAACCTTTTTCCACAGGCCTTTTTATTATAAGCCCTGACCAGCCTAATTATGTTGACCTATGTTAAGCATAGACCATTCCTAAGTGTACTTACCATAGGTGGACAGGGCTTGTTCCAGGTCTCTCCTGGAGCAACAACAAGGGGGTCGTTAGAACTTAATGGGAATAGCTAAATGACAGTGGGCTGGCTGAGGCTGGGAGAAGCAACTTCCTCCTTTGTGTCAGCAGGGTGCTGGGACCTCGAGAGTGGAAAGTTCCCAAAAAGAAAAAGCCCTGGTCTACACTTAATTCAGACTGACCTTGTTGCATCACTCACTCCCCTTTCTGTAGCATATTTCAATAATGCCTGTTTAGGTGTTACTAGGCCAATGGAAAAATTTGTCCATCAACCTAGCTATTGCTGCTCAAGGTGATGGATTACCTAGATCTATATTCCCCTTACATCCATTTAGGAGGTCTTTACACTATTATACTACAGTGGTACAGCTACAATGTTGAAATTGTGTTGCTGTAACAAGAGTATAAACATGCCTGAGTTAGAGATATGAAAGCCAGGATTTAGAAAGGACTCATAGGAGCAAAACTCAGAGAGCCACACAGGAAGCTTAGGGAAGGAGAGGAAGAGATGGGCATATTTTCCTGGGTGCAGCAATTTAGTTGCAGCCCAAAGTCAGAGAAAGCAAGCTGGTTGACCAAGGACTGCTGCGGAAGTCAAACTGGGGGGCTGCAGCGACCAGCCCAAGGAAAGCTTCGGAATGGAGAGAAAACTGACACAGGAAATCAGTATAGGGTTTTTATTAAAGAGAGAGCAATTTTGGGGTGGGGAACAGACATTGTGCAGTCGATGTTGGATGTGATCTTGCAATTAAGACTATTGTGTGCTCCCTTGAAAAGGTAAATTGTAGACCCAGAATGTCCATATGGTTTGAGTTCTCAGCAAAGGTCAATTTAAAATATTGGGAAGGCTGAGAAGTCGGCATTAGCCCCAAAAGTTCAGCAATCACACCCCGAAGTCTCCACTTTCAGCATGGGGTATGTTCAAAGGATCTGTATTTCAGAGTGTACCTAGATCCCATACTATACATACAGAGGTTATAATTCACAAATTATCAACTGGGGATGGCAAACTACTAATTTAGCTAAGTAGCTCTAAGTCTATCTCTTACAAAAACTTAGAAGTGGTAGCACATGAGGGAACAACAACAATTTATTTCTTTCACCCATGGTTAACTGGATTAGTGTACAATTCACACAGGCCTTGTCCATAGTAGGGGTAGTGCTTACATATTATAAAACTATAGCATAGCCAGGGCGAGGCTGTAGTCTTACAACCCCCTAAATCAGGGATCTGCAGCCTGCGGCTTCAGAGCCTCATGAATCTCTTTGGCTGCCCTCTTGCAGCTCCCAGCTGTGGGTCCCCCCTTGCCACCAGGGGACCTTGGATGGCCTATGCCAGGCTCTGGGCTCCCCACCACCATGGGGCCCTGCTGGTGGACCACTCCTGGTTCCACTCCCCGGCTCCCTACTAGGGAGCCGTGCAGCAGGTCCTCCAGCACAGCTCCCCCACCAGGAGACTAGACTCATTGCAGCTCTCAAAACACTGTTATTGAAGGAATTTTTTAAAGTGGCTCTTATCTTTTGGGTTGCTGGTCTCTGCCCTAAATCAAAAGTAAGCACACACCTCTTTTACACAGCAGGAGACATACCCACAGAACTTTTCCCATAACAACATTGTCTGTCCTGAAAAAATCAGTGGTGGTGTTATCTACACACAAAAGTAGTATAGGTTTAAACAGGCCTGCACAGTCCCCCTTGTGTGACTGCAGTTATCTGGGTATGCCTTCTTCCTGTAAGGGAATAGGCTGCAATGGTATAAAACATTTTTATATCAATATAACTGTTTGCACAATACAGTTGTACTAGTGTAACTATCAATAGTAAACCAAAGCACATTCCTAACAAACTTTAGAAGACTTGTTCAGACATTTTAATTAAACACCTTGTTAAACACTTTTTAGCCCCGAGTTAATCATTTTTAAAATGCCTTAAGGTCCAAGTTAACACTATACACCCCTCCCTTCAACTATAATGAAATCTGCTGCACAGATCATACTTTCTAAATAGCAGTTTGATTGCCACAATCGTTTACAAAATATGTATACGGCACTCTTGACATTATAAGCCATTCTCAAAAGATCATGACAGATAAAGAGGATGTACACATTGCAGGAAGATTACTGTGCCCACGAGCAAGGCCACTCCAAGGATTTTTGGCGCTTTAGGTGAACTATGACTTTGGTCCCCCTTACCCCCATGTTATAAGAGATAAATTATATTTTAAATAGAGGAAAAAAGTCACTTCCATCTAATTTGGCACCCCTTAAACCTGCCACCCTAGGTGACTGCCTAGTTCACCTATATGGCTGGGCTGGCCCCACCCACAGGCAATTCCTCTACCTAAAGGTACATGATTACAGAACAAGATTTCACATCAGGGCAAGGAACTAGCAGCAAACAGAAGCCCTTCTAATTCAGACGACAGCTTTGCTAAGCACATCCAGCATGCCACCTGGCAGGAATGCCCCAGATCTTTACTACAGCTTTAAATCTGAAGTAAAGCCATTGGAGTAAACTGTCTTGAAGCCTTTGATTCATTTATTTCTAGGGTAACTCCTTGTGGGGAGAGACCAGTGCCTCACACTCCAGAAGGAGGCTCTGACAAACCAGTTGTGCTAAAGAACAATGCTGGAAATAGCTTCCAATCACAGCAGTGCACCACATAGCTCCAGTCAGTGTCTTTAAGCAGCATTAAGAGTGGACTGGTCCTAATCCTTTCTTCCTCCAGCCCTGGGTGAATTGTGCCATGTAAACACTACTCACTCAGTGCGATTAGCAAAGCCCCAGCTCAGAAAGAACCAACCCACCACCCATTTATGTGAAATGTTTGCTATGCAAGTTTTGCAGACAGAAAAGGTTAGAGAGACGTCACCAAGGAGATTTCATCCTTTGTAAAACAAACAAGGAGTCTGGTGGTACTTTTAAAGACTAACAAGTTTATTTATTGCATGGTGCCATATGAGAAATAAATTTGCTAGTCTTCAAAAGTGCCACCAGACTCCTTGTTTGTTTTGCTGAGCCAGACGAACAGGACCACCTCATCCTGTGTGTTCAGTAGCCTCCACGGGCAAGAAACGGATCTGCCTTTTCTATGAATGCATTGCGATGTATCCAGGAAGGATAATTTGGGTCCACATTTTCCAAACCTGTGCACAGCTTGCCCGGCCCCATATTTCTTATTTCCAGTCCCACAGCACAGATCTTGCCACCTGCTAGAAAGGACAGGCTGCATGTCTACCCCTCGATAAGGATGGCTCAGCTCCAAAGCAAGCTGTGGCATCCCCCTCGATTAAACCCAGGTTAGACCACCAGGTGCTGGGGATGGGCTGGCCCTTTACTTGGTCCTGCCTCTCCGAGGAGGCTGGCTGAGATCACTGACCTTTCCACGTCTTGCCCGCCCCACCCGTCCTGCAGGCCCGCCAGCGGCGCCGCTAGGAAAGCCAGGCTGGTTTCTGGCCAGGGAAGCTCTCCGGCAGGACTCGTCGCTCCCTCTCACCACAGACCGGCCTGAGGGACCCGAGGCCCCTCGCCGGCCGCAGGCTCAGCGCCCCGGGCTCTGCAGGCGTGGCCCGGCGGGGATCCCTGCCCCGCCAGCAAAGCCTGGGGCAGCCTCCGGCCCGCCTTACACCGCCTCAGGCGGCCCAGCCGCTGCGGAGCCCGGCGGGACGCGGCCCCACGTGGCGGGGGCGGCTGAGCCCGGCGCGGGGCCCTACCTCCATTTCCCGGCCCGGCCCGAGTCGTCCTCGCTGCAGCTGCCCCCGGCCCCGGCCAGCGAGGTGAGCCCCGGGCCTCCGCCCTCCTCCTCCGCCTCCGCCGGGGCGGCCACTCGGATCCGCACCGCGCCGCTCCCCGGCTCCGGCTCCGCCATGCCCGCCGGCCGCTGCCGCTGCACAGCCCCCGGAGCCCAGCCGGACCCCTCCTGGGCCTCCGCCTCCGCCTCCCGCCGGGGACCGGGCCAGCGCCCCGCCTCCCGCCCGGCCCCGGCCCCGGCCCCGGCCCGCAGCAGGCGGCAGCGCGTCCCTGGCCGCCCCGTCGGGGTTTTCTAGGCGGAGCGGGGCTGGCCAGGGGAGGCAAGGCGGGGGAACCGTTGTCAGGCAGTGGGAGGGTCTACCAGATTGGTGAGCCTTCCCCTACCCCCCCATTTCAAGGCGTGGGGACAATCCTGGCCACACGCTCCTCTCTCCCGGCGGGGGGGCAGCCCCAAGCCTCCAGCAACTCCTCTCATTCAGCCCGGGGCGGGGCGGGCGAGATCCCGTGAGGGGGGGTCTCTCTCTCTATCTCTTGGCTTGGGGGGCTGGTTCACACTCTTCTGAACCGGAGTGGTGCTTTGCCAGACTTCTTGTTGCATCATCTGAATCCATCTCTACTGGCAGGATTCGGGAGCAAGGATTCAACACTTATAGGGCCATTAAAACCAAGGGACATCATCAGAATTCCCTACTATTAGGGGCTTTGTCTTGTATACAAACAGCTATAATGCCCCCCTTACCCCTGCCCCATGGATCTTGGTTTTTCACGCTTGCCGTCTGATCACTAGCTAGCTAACATTCAGTAAACCAGTTTGGGATTACATGATATTCTGAGGTCAGTTTGGGGCAGATGGGGGGATAGCAAGCTACTCAGATTCAAGCAGTGGATCATGTTTCTATTAAAATTGCCAGCAGTTCAAAGAGTTAATGTTATGTCATCTGTTGCCACTAGGTTGCAGAATGAACATCTCAGTGAGATGACTGGCATCCATTCATGTTATTTCCAGCTATCTGGAGACATAGAAAGTGCTGCATCAGGTCAAAGTGGATTATGTTGGAAACTCTAAAAGGTAGGAATTAAATTTTAATTCCTTTTTAATTTCGGTAGAGTGTAATTGGGCCACAAGAAAAGTGCAGTGTTCAAAATATTCCATTTGGACTTCTGATCATGCTGGCTATTTCTTGATTTGCATTCTCATGTGCTAAATGTATCACAACATACTTTTTATCTTAGGGTGCAACTATGAGACTTTAATGTGATTTTGTATCTAATAACTTTACAAATAAATTACTGCTTGCAATGCATAACTTTGAAAGTGTAACATCAATGCTATAAAAAGAGGTTTAAGGTAACTATTAACAGCTTAAAGGAGCTTGTAGCATTGTTTTTCCTTGTACTTCAGTGTATTGAAAATATCTATTCTTTTAGCTTGTATTTATCTTCCATCTTGAGTCTCATCTTCTGGAAAATTTAAAATGGCTTATTCAGTAACTCCTGAGGTTTAAAGGTTTATTCAGTAGCTGCTGAGTTTGGGAAGTGCCTTGAAGACAACAAACATGAATAAACAGAAAACACGGCATGCAATTTGTTGTTTTATAATGTAGGATCACAGATGTGCATGGTGCTTTAGAGAGAGACTATAGACATGGTTCCAGCTAGGGAAGAGCTAACAGCATGAGGTGCAGATCCTGCAAATGCTTAGGCACATGCTCCACTTTGAACATGGGAGTAGTTCCATTAACCAATGGGTCATTTCCATAGCACATTTGTGTTTGCAAGATTGGGTCCTAAGATGTAGAAATTTACCAGATAAATATGTATTCCTTAATTGGGGAAGACCATCAGGAGATCTCTCTCTTCTCATTACTGTTCACGAATGGACCATTTGATGGAAGCTGTAATGTGGATCACTATGTACTGCCTCTGGTATAGTTTCTCTTTCTTTCAAGTACCCTTCCTCATTTTTACAGTGAAAGCTCATTTCCATGCATTTGTCAATTATTTTTGTTCTTACAAATCTGAATTAGCAATAGTGTCCATTGCAGTCAGGTGCCATTTATCATTTTCCTCACTCTGCAAAGACTACAATGAAGGCTGGGCTGTCAGCATTCAAATATAAAGAAAATACTAATCTGCCATAATTGTTATTACCTACCTTAAAAGTAATGGACTCTTCCTTATACAACTGTGCAAATAACCAAATGTCTGTTTGTCTGCTATGGCAATAGTGTTGTATCAAGTTCATGAATGATCTGGAGGATGGGGTAGATTTGCACCCTTAGCAAGTTTGCATTTGACACCACTACATGGAATGGACCTGTCCTGGGTGCGGAGGGGCCAGTAGGTTCCACGAGCCCTGAGCTGCCCTGCTGCAAGTGGGGCAGTGTGTGGTACACGCAGCTGCCCCCACCCATTGCTGTGCCACCCCTGCCTCTGCCTGCTGCCTGCAGGTGGCAAGCTGAAGACAAGACAGGGCAGGAGGGTGGAGCCTGGCCTTTGAGCCGGCCCTCCCTGCCCTAGGGTGGAGCAGCTGGCTGAGGGGTGTAGTGGGGAGGTGGAGCTCAGCCTCTGGGCTTTCCTGCCCCACCCTCAGGGGCATAGTAGCTGCCCCAGGGGAGGAGGGAGCATGGGGCCTAGCCTCTGGACCAGCCCCACCACTCTCCTGCACCCCCCCCCCCCGGGCCACCCCTGGCTGGAGGGTAGGGATAGGATTCAGAGTGACCTGGACAAATCAGAGGATTGGGCCAAAAGAAATCTGAGGGTGTTCAGTGAGGACAAGTGCAGTATCCTGCACTTAGGATGGAAGAATCCCATGCACTGCTACAGACTGACTAGGCAGCAGTTTGACAGAGAAGGACCTGAGGGTTACAGTGGACAGGAAGCAGCATGAGAGTCAAAAATGTGTCATTATTGCCAAGAAGACTAATGGCATATTAGGAGTATTGACAGTAGATTGAGGAAATTGATTATTAAACTCCATTCAGCAATGGTGAGGCCACAGTTGGGGTGATGTATCCAGTTTTGGGCCCACCTCTGAGTACAGAAAGGATGCAGACAATAGTGGAGGGCAACAGAAATGGTTAGGGAGCTGGAGCACATGATTTATGAGGAGGGGTGGGAGGAACTAGGCTTGTTTAGTCTGCAGAAGAGAAGATTGAGGGGGAAGATTTGATAGGAGCCTTTAGCTATCTGAAAGGGATTTCCAGGGAGGATGGAGCTAGGCTGGTTACAGTGATAGTAGTAGATGCTATAACTAGGTGCAATAGTATCCAATTGCAGTTGAATTTTAGGAAAAACTTTTTCATTAGGAGAGCGGTGAAGCCCTGCAATGGGTTACCTAAGGAGGTGGTGGAATCTCCATCCTTAGAAGTTTTTAAGGTGCTGCTTGACAAAGCCCTGGCTCAGATAATTAAGTTGGGGCTGGTCCTGCTTTGAGCAAGGGGTTGGACTACCTGGTCTGAGGTTCTTTCCAACTGTAATCTATGATTCTAAGGTGGCCCAGACAAGACACAAAGGCTATTTCTACACTGGGGGGCTATTTTAAGTTGACTTCACAAAATCAACTTCAAGTCAACTTAAAGTTGACCTTGTGAAGTCAACTTAGGGGTATATCTACATTAGTAGACATACCCCAGGCCCAGGCGTGGGGCCTTGCCCTGGGGCATGACCCAGCTCTGGGGCCCCAATCTGCCCCAGGGGCCTGATCCATCTCCTGCTGCCACTGGCAGCCAGCTAGGAGTGGGATCTGGCCCTCTGGCCCTGAACCCCTTGCCACAATTGACAAGGGCCTTGGAGCTGGCCCTAAGCCACCTGCCAGCAGTGGCAGGAGCCAGGTCAGGCCCTCGGGGCTGGCTCTGGCCCAAAGCCGCTTGCCACAGTTGGCAGGGGGCTCAGAGCTGGCTCCTGCTACAAGTGGCAGGGGCTGGGAGCCTGATTGGGCTCCCAGCCCCTTGCTGCAGGCAGCAAAGGCTAGCAGCCATCTCCACTGTGCCATTAACTTCACTGGGAATAGAATTAGTCATTACAAGAGTGCATATGTCCAACCTGAGCCACTGGTGTTAAGGTACCATGATGGTATCAATTACTAATTCACCTAGAAAAGGGGTGGGCAACCAGCACTTGTAGCCGCTTGGGGCCCTTCCCTTCCAGCCAGCTGGGAGGGCCCAACCCCTCCCACCACATGGACTTCAGCTACTCAGCCAGAGCAGCACTGATGTTCCCCCTTCCCTCGCTCCTAGCTTCACTCTTCTATCCTGGGCAGTGGTGCCCTGGGTTCATGCATGGTGACTGGTCCCAGCTGGCAAAAGGTGAGCAGGTGATGCTGTTGAATCGAATCGAATCGAACCATAGGGTTGGAAGGGGCCTCATGAGATCATCTAGTCCAACCCCCTGTCCCTAAGCCAGATTAACATGCAGGGTACCCAGAGTCCACAATAACCCACAGCTCCTGTTCCTGGCAAAGCTGCCTGTCCCCCGAGATAGGGGCATCCCTGGCAATCCCTCCTCCTTTGGAGAGCGGCTGGGGGCTAGATGATGTTGCCCTTTTAAGAGCAGCCGTAGCGTGTTGGGTCTGAGAGTGCAGAGCCCCAGTCTCTATGGAGTCTCTGCCTGGCAGGAGCAGATGGGTGAGTCCTACAGATCAGGGCTGGTGAGATAGGGCAAGGCACGGTCTTCTCTTTTAGCTGTGCAGGGAGGTGGTGAAGAGACCCCCATTTCTGTCTCTCCTCTCCTCCCCTGTTGAGGAGCCCAGCCCTCGCTTTGACCACCCAGTCCCTGTTTTCTCTTCCCTCGTGGCAGATCCTGTGCACAGGACAGCTGAGAACGCACTGCTGGCTGGACTAACCAAGCTTGGCTGGCCCAGGGGTGCTCTGCTGGAGCATGGCAACTGCTCTCCTCCAGGACACAGTGGATTCCTGGCCATAGTGTGGCAGCCACTCGCCCCAGGACCATAGCGTAACTGGCATCTGGCTCCCACCTTCTCCTTTGCTAGCAAGTTTAAAAAAGAAGGGATGTGTGTGCAAAATCGGCTCCCATCACTCCCCCACCATGCTACCAAGTAAAATAAATAATCCTGAAAAAACAATCTGCCCCCCTCCCAGCTCCTTCCCTCCAGACCCCACCCTTCTCCCCATGCTACCAGAGAAAAAAAGTATGACAGTGCAAAAAAGGGGGGGGAAGAGAATGAAAAAACAAAAAGTGCAAAAAACCACCTCCTTGCTCCACCCTGTCCCCCCAAAACTCCTTCCTAGCTCTGCCCTGTCCCACCACATGGGATGGCGTGGTGCAGCAGCCACTCCTCCCTTCAAACCCTGCGTTACCCCCAACCCCATGGCCCCACCATGAGTAGCCATACCTTGGATGTGGTCCTCAGGCCAAAAACTTTGCCCATCCCTGACCTAGAATGAACTTCACTCAGGTGCAGAGTGTCTGTGGAAAGCCCTCTGCACCCCTGAAGTCCCACAGTAGGGCTGCATAACAAAGGGAAAAAAGGTAATAGGCAGTTCAGGGGTGTGGTCTCCAGAGTGGTTGTCCATAGAATTGCACAGTGGCAGTGTGGTGACGCCATGCTGGTGGCTGAACTGGATGAAAGTCCCAGTCTAGTCAAGATCACAGACTGGAAACACGTGACAGGACGAATGCTTTCTACATGAAATGATATAGTATAACTAATAGCATGTGTGTGACCTAAGGAGAAGAAGAATGATTAGGGACTAGTGTGCTCACTTGAGAAGTACAGATTCAATTCCTTGATCTTTCCCATGCTTTGTGTATGACTTTGGGCAAGTCACTGACAGTGTGGATTGCTCATCTGTAAAATGTACTTTCCTATCTCCCAGCAGCAGTATGAGGGAAAATATATTAGAATATGAGATGAAGTCTAATACACAATGATGCAGGGCCATTCACATATCACACATGACATTCCTGTGAGGTGACTGGTGTCCCTAATATATATCACCTAAACTCTTATTAAAGTTAAAAAATAGCTATTGGTAATACAGTGTACTACACTTGAGGACGTCACTAAATTCACTCCTATCAAAGACTTTTGCATCATAACAGTTTTACTTCAAAGACAAAAATAAGAGCAATACCTCATAGTTACATACTACCTTTCATCCATACTGCTTCTGAAATACCAATAATCTGTGTATAGGAGGAATAAAGTCCTGACCACTGAAATGCATAGTTATAATTCTGTACTAAATTCTGGAACAGTGTTTTGGAGAGAAATGAAGTTACCAACATTTTGCCACTTGGATTTCAGAGGTAAGTGCCTTAAGAATTCTCTGAAAGATTGAATTTGGCTAGTATAATATCAGTCTAAAGTCTGGCTGTAGGTCAGAAAGCAGGGGATTAAAAAAAGTTAGTGATTTCCCCCACAACACTGCACTTTATTTTTATACCACTTTTGCCATTGCTTTTCCATGGATAGCCAGCCTGGAGGTACTGGAAATTAATCTGGCCAGCTGCCTCACTGTAGATAGAAGAAATTGCCTGGAGACTAGCATATGACTGCTTTAATAATCAACAAAGTAACTTCCAGATTTGAGTCTCCTTCACTGCTTTGCATTAGGTGATTAACTGGCTAGGCAAGAGTAAAAGTAGGTGTAGGTAGACAGTCTCAGAAGCTCTGAGCAGAGCGAAACATTTTTTCATTTCTATGGGTTTGGATTACCCTTCGAAATAATACTTACATTTCAGGTTCAAATGAATCCAGTATCTTCTAATGAAACTTATTCTGACCTTGTATCAGATTACAGACCTAACAACAGAAACATGAAAGTAGATACGTACCCCTGCAACAAATCATGTTGCCAACTTTGCCCACATGTCTGCACAAAAGACACTATCATAGGACCTAATCAAGCCAGCTGCTCCATCAAGGGCTCATTCACCTGCTCATCCACTAATGTGATTTATGCCATCATGTGCCAGAAATGCACCCACACATTATACATTGGACAAACAGGACAATCTCTGTGCAAAAGAATAAATGGGAAAAACCTCAAGGAGTCGTGTGGCACTTAAAGACTACAAGGAGTTGTGTGGCACATAGGATCAGGTCATGTTTTGCACCCCCTTGCATTTAGTTTCATTCCTTTCTGTAAGTTCACCCATCTTCGAAGCACCTGAGGAAGTGGGATCTTCACCCACGAAAGCTCATGCAAAAAATAAATCTGTTAGTCTTAAAGTGCCACAAAGCTCCTTGTTGTTTTTTTACTGGACTAGACTAACACGGCTATCCCTTTTGAAACTTAAAGGCTAACCAGTTGCTGAGCACTTTCATCTTTCTAATCGCTCTGTGAATGACTTGTAAACAGCCATGCTCAAGTAAATAAATGGGACATCAAGACTTCAAAGAGAACCAGCTGAGCTGGCTTTAATATGCAGATTCATTTATGTGGAAGCAGGATTAAATCATGACTATGGATTCCTTTCCCCTTATAACAGGTGATTTGACTTCACTTTTTCTGTGTGCTGTTTCCCAATGTTTGAATCTTAACAGTTGCTTTGATTTGCTGTTACAGTATGACCTGATCCCATGTCTTAGACTCGCCTGCATTTATTTTCCTCCCATTCTGTAAGTTCTGCCATCTTCAAAGCTGACCTTGCCAGCAGGTTCAGAAATCTGAGGACCTTGGGGGGCAATCACTGCACTGGGGGTTACGGGGTAGTCTTTATTAAAAACAGGTATGGGAGTGGGGTGAGTGGTGGGGTGTATACGTGGTGCTTGTCATGGTGTTTCTAAGGGGGTGTTGTGGTGTGCTTAACTCTGTGGAGTGGGACAGGTAGGGGGGTGATGAGGACTCCCTACAGTCATAAACCCACTCACTCTAACTTAAAAGATACTTCTATAAGGTATGAATAGAAGGGGGTGCAATGCAAATTAGTATGCTGCAGTAGCAGAGGGGAGAGAACGCAACCGGGGGGAAGCAGGATCAACAAGGTCAGAGGGGCTCAAAGAAGGGGAGGGCAAGCCGGCTGAGGACATAGGTGGGGGGCTCAGGGCAGTGGAGAGCGGGAGCGGGGAGTTGGCGGCAGTGGCGGAGAGGGGCTTAGGGGAGAGGGAAAGCAACTGGGGGGGTGAGTAGGAATGGCGGGATGGAGACACACATGGGAGTTAGGGCAGGGAGACAGAGGCAGGCGAGGGGTTGGGACACAGGTGGGGGTTTGGGGAAGCAGGAGGGGCTGAACAGGGGTTCAAGGGTTTGGGAGGGAGGCAGTGGGGGACTGAATGGCAGGGAAGGGAGCAGCAGCGGGAGGCAAGGGGAAGAGGAGAAGGAGAAGGAAAGGGATGGAGGGGGGGCAGGAGCAGAGGCAAGAAGGGGTGGTCACAGGGAAGCGGTGGCTGGGGAGTGAGGGCGGTGAGGGGCTGGTGGCAAAAGGGGGGGGGCCGCAGGAAAGTGGCGGCAGTAACAGGGAGCCAGCTGGGAAGCTGCAGGAAAGCGGCAGCAGCTGTGAGGAGCCAGCAGGAGCCACAGGAAAGCGGTGGCAGTAACGGGGAGCTGGCTGGGCAGCTGCAGAAAAGCAGTGGCAGTAACGGGAGCCGGCTGGGCAGCTGCAGGAAAGTGGCGGTAGCCGCGGGGAGCCAGCGGGAGCCGCAGGAAAGCGGTGGCAGTAACGGGGAGCCGGCTGGGCAGCTGCAGAAAAGCAGCGGAAAAAGGGGAAAAACCACAATGGGCAAGGGTCAGAGAAGGGAGTAGAGATGGCTGGGGGAAGCCACGGGGAAAGGGGCTGTGGGCAGCGGAAGAAGGGGCTGGAGAGAAAAGAGGGGCACCCGGGGGCAGTTGGAAAATAAAGAGGGGACAAGGAAAGGTTTAAGAAGAAGTAGTTTTATTCAAGTTGGGGAAGTTACAGAGGGGAGGCCAAAAGCAACTTTAACAAACAACTCTAAAGGCTACAAACTAAAGGAAACAAGCTTACCATCTAACTTAATACTACTAAGGCTACTAATTAACTTTATACAATGTTGCAACTCACAATAATACCTTTAACACCAGTCCAAACTGTTCAGAAGGAAGAGATACACTAAGTAATACAGAGTAGCGGCAGGTAATTACAGACACGGGAGCTCCTTTAACACAAAATGAAGCGGCAAGTAAAGAGAAGGAAAGGAAAAGGCAAAAGATACACGTGAGCCTGTAAAGCTGGGGAAAACAGTTCCAAAGCAGCAGTAAGAAAAATAAAGTAATTTTAATCTTTAAAGAAAGCTGCAGGGCAGACTCTTACCACTCCTAGCAGCAGCGGCAGAAGCATTACAGGCAGGAGAGACTCGTACTCGGGCCGGCAGTTTAAACGTGGGGTACGCTCGGGAAAGAACTCATTGAGCGGAGGAGGCCAGCTTCTGGTTGATCAGGCCAGGCAGTGTGTCTTGGGGACCTTCCTGCCTGAGCCCCCCAGGACCAGAGCTTTTAAGCTGTTTTTCCCGCCTTTCCCTGATTACAAGGAATGCAGGGAACAAAGGTGGTATGAGTCATACCTTGAAGTCAGGCAGAGCCCACCTACACCAAGCCCTGCAAGAACAATGGGCACTCAGGGTGGTAACAGCCATCCAGTTAAGTTCAAGGGGGCCATCTGCTCCCCTTAACATTCCTTACATACCAAAGTGATGGCCAAGGAGGGGCGGCCATAAAATCAATACAATGAGTCACGAACAAAAGCGTTTGACGAAGTGGGATTTTCTCCCACGAAAGCTTATGCGATAAATAAATTTGTTAGTCTTTAAGTGTCACAGGACCTTTTGCTTCTTTAGAAGAATGAAAAATTTCAGATGGTTTCTCCACAAAAGAATCAGCTGACTCAGATTTTTTAAGTATCTGTACTTTAGTTACCCTTTTTCTGACTCCCTTCTGAATTCAAAATGAAACCCCCTAGGCCCAGCTGAGTTTCAGTGCTTCCTACTTACTTGCAAACATTTAATATTAGTTGTGAACACTGAGCAAAATTTCTCTTGTTATTTCAAGCCTGGCTTGCTGCAGGGTGTAAGGTTTTATTTTTATTCTGTCTTCAAGTGGGCAGGCAACAGCAGAAGCAATCTGAGTGAACGTTTTGCCTAGGGCACAGTGCCCCCTAGCTGTAACAGAACAGATCAGACATTACTGATGTTACTGGTATTAATCATCAGGATCCAAGGTTTGTCCACAGGGCGGAGTGGATGGGAATTAGTTATCTCTGTCCAAATTGCAAACTATCTGAAAAGTTTAGGAGGCCTCAGGGTGTTTTAACTTTACTGTAGAGCCTTTTTCCCACTATGTCATCTCTCTCATAAGGATAATATTTAGTGGACCTCATGGGTTTTGTAATAGATATAAACTGCTAAAGAAGTGGGCAGAGGATCAAGGAGCTCCCAGAGGGGAACTTAACCCTCCAGGTGGACAATATTAGTGCCTATAGAGTACACTAATTCTCAAAAGAATGAAGTTATTGCCTCTGAAATACTATGAGACCCTGCTGGCCTCAGACGCCAGTGAAACTTGGGCGTATTAAGGTGACACAGATATTACACATGTGGGTACTTTCATGGAAATATTTTTAAAGAACTTTAGCTTTGCAGTCCTGTGCTCTTCATTTTAGTGGAATAATTTATGATAAACTCTGTAATCAAACACTACTATAAGTTCAGAATATGCCTTTCAAAAGGGTTTGGATTCTTCCGGCCCTTAACATAGATAATGCAAAAACATCTATTTTTATATTTTTGTATAATAAAATTTTATTTTCTGAGTTAAATCTTAGTTAGCTTCCTATAGAATTTTGTCATCTTCAAAAATCAAGGAATTAAGGGAAATATGTGCAAGTGCTACACATAAAAGAGGATTCTCTTAGAGAGATGGCTAATCTAGATAATCTACATTTAATGAGTAAAAGGATAATCCTGTACAAGATAAAAATATGTTTTAAGTGTTTAACAAAACCAAAGTAAAAAGATAAGACTTTAGCATGAAATTGATTAAAACAAAGTTATACACTGACTTTTTGGCTGTAGCTGCAGGGTAAAGTTTTCAAAGATGTCTAAATAATTAAAAAACTTAAATCCTATTTTCAAACACGTTAGGCAGTTTGGAGTCAACAAACCAACCCCTGCTATAACAGGATACTCTGCTATGCATGCTTCTTCCCTGGGAGAGGATGAAAGAACAATCACTAAAGGACATGCTGCCAAGTTCCAAAGGGGCAGCCATGTTAGTCTAGTAAAGCAAAAAAAAGCAAGGAGTCTTGTGGCACTTGAAGACTAACAGATTTGTTTATCGCATGAGCTAAAGGATGTGTTAGTCATGTTGCTTAATGGACTACTGGAAGGCACTTAGCTGCTACTATGTGCAGGTGGCATAAGAACCAAGTATATCCAGTAGAGCTGAAATCAGTTTTGAAAGGAAGGCAGGAATTTTAAAATATTTTATCCTCAGTCTTAAAGCCTGTGTCACCATCCTTTCACTTCACTGAGATGTGAAAAGTTCCAATCCTTAATAGAAATGATGACACTGGTCAGGCAAATTATTAGTAGGTGAATGTTTTACTTTTCAGGAATAAGTTGTAAGGAATGGGCATAGTTATTTTTTGCCATACATCATTGACTAAACTATTTGGAACTTGTTTCAGTTAGCGTCTGATGAAGTGGATTGGAGACCAGGAAAGCTTATGCCCAAAGAAATCTGTTAGTTCTTAAAGTGCCACAGAAATTTCATTGTTTTTGTTTCAATTTGATTTCTCTTAAATTTATGCAATTGTACTTGCCTATGTTATAGCGAAGAAAATGGCTGATACGCATGTTCCAGATTGGATAGCAATACCCAAGTGTATATTTGATAAAACACGTATGGAAATATTTATGTCCTGGATATGAAAAAATACCCATACATACCAAAAGCACTGGTGTTAAAACCTTGTCCAGATCAAGAAATAAAAACAGAATGCATAGAAGTATGAACTGGGGGTATATACTGAGCAAAGTGCAGATTTATACCTCATAAAAATGCTTTATATCTGCCAATTCAAAAATTAACCAAAGTCCAAGCTGTCAAATTTTATTTGCATGTTATTTAAAAATGTTGTACATTGCTGTTCAAAGTTATAATTGAAAAATATACTTTATTTACAGTAGTTAGTTTTGAAACCTGGGTAGTACATATACTACATGCTATGTGCAAAGTTAGTTTCTTTGCATACATCACACCAAAAGGTTAGTTGGCAGAATGTTATTCCCAAAATGTATATGTAATCAATTAGTTTTAAAGTTGGTTTGGATCACTCATTTAAAACTAGATTTAGTTAATTGTACATGTCTCTGGTGTCTTTCTTTAATGGATCTAACTCAAATGTTAATTAGCCCAATAAAAATGGGAAATAGGAATTTATTTTCATTAGAGTTTGCTTCTATTAATGTACTGGGGCATTATGTGTCCTTGTGCCCCAATATGTAAATAGTAATAAGTAATAAGCTCTAATGAAACTGAACTCTAATCTGTGGAGTTCAGCAAGTGGAATTAGTATATAGCCTTAATTTTGCCACACATAAAATATTTTCCTCTTAAAAATTCAGTGTGCCAGATTAGGTGGCCAAAGTTATAGTTATACTCCAAAAAACTATCTACTGGATATGCAGCCCTTCTGTCTTCAGACTGTAATACTCATATCTGGCTTTGTCTTCTACCAGGAAACACTCCAAGCACTTCACTGGTGCCTCTGCATTTTTGAGGTTTGCATGTCAAACTATTCGGACTTTAGGGCTAAATTCTGTTCCCAGTGAAACGGTGGGATTTTTGCTATTACCTTAATTGGGGGAAAAAAGCCGCATGTTGGGCCTGACACAACTAGTTAAAATTACTTTTGTATATGCTTATAGAGCTGTTTCCAATGGCCCTAAGGGATCCCTCCACTATACATGTATGTGCTGCATGTTCCTAAAACTGCCTTGGGGGAGACTACATCAAATTTCCATGTAAAACAGCATCAACACACACACGCACACGCACAAACCACCACCACACACAGATTAATAGAATTAGAGCTACAGCCTAGCAAATTATTTTAAGATTAATTCTTAGTGCGCCTCTTCCTTCACCTGAACAGCTCTGTATGATAGGCCACTCTGCTCACTTTTTCCATCCCACTCAGTGTCAGTTTCTGAGACCAGACCAAAGCTCATCTCTCTGAGTGGCTGCATCACAGAGAAGTTTACTGGATAGTTTCACTTTTTCTTGAACGCAGGTGCAGGGAAATCTGGAGTATATTCATCACACTTGACTTGTGTAACTGCAATGTGTTTGCATTAATTTCAATGGAAATCTAAGGAGCAGTAAACAAACCTATCTATGCTATGATGGAGAGGTCTTCTCAGAGACTTGGGTTTATGAACATCGACATCCACTGACAATCTTTCTTGGCTGGAGGCAGGTATAGGTGTAAATTCAGTAGGCTGGTCAGCATTTAACTGTGTTTGTGTAGTTTCAAATTCTTACGTAATCTGAAAATGATAAAAGAAGTTGACAGATGGTTGTAACTTACCATACAGGGCCTGCTCTACTGTGAGGCAAGAGACAGATGTGGATTCAGGTGACAGTTCTTAGGGGTGCCTAGCCCCTCAGAAGATCAGGCTGGCTCCCACCTCTTCAACTCTTTCCTAGCAGCTCAGGCACTTAGTCAACCTGCAACTTAAGTCATTTAGGCAGAGTGCACCTTAAGTCCCTCTGCAGGTAGACGCCGGAGACTTATGCACTTGGAAAACCATTTTCAACCTCCATGAATGAGATGGGGGGGGGGCAACTAAAAATGTGGCTTGGGGCACCACAACTCTCAAGCTGGACCTGCTACCATAACTTACATGTTGATGAAGTGTTGCTGTGCTTGATCTCTGGGAATTCTAAAAAATATGTTAGGTTTAAAAGGGCTGGTACAAATTTGACAGAAATTTATATTATAGTTTTTTAAAAAACAATTTTTGATTAAGAAAAAACACAACAGGTATGTTCCCAATTGATTTGTTTTGAAAAGCTTCAACAGCTTTCAATAAAAAAGTAGTTTCTGTAAGTTCATGTAACTCAAACTTGAGCCATGGAAACCTTACTATAAACAAAAGTTCAAACACACCACTGGGTTTCACATTCATGCCAACGGAATTGAGAACTAGCCTTCTAAAATTTTCAGTTTCGATAGCCAAGGTGTTAGTAGCAAAGAGAAAAGCTGTTTGTAACATGTTGAGTGTAACTCTTCCCTTTAGGAACATCAAATGCAACAAAACTTGTGAGGCTTTAGCTAAACAAAACAAGCATTCCTGTTGCAAGCAGTTCAAACTTAATTGTCTTGTGCTTTTATTTTTAGCAAAAGTACTTTGATTTTTTTCCTGTAATTTAGGAAATCATTTTTACCTTTTATTGTACAAAAGCTTCTGTAAACCCTGGTGCTCGGATACATAGAGGATTGTAACTAGGAACACCGGTAACCATATGCCTAACAGACTAGATCCTGCTTCTGCAAGCAGAGAGGCAGATCCTTACTGAGTCTGTTGACTGCAGACTGTAACTAGGTCTTTATTCAGCACCAGTTTGTCATTGTGTGCAGAACATCTACAAACTTATTACACATGCACACTTCCTTCTCAGTACTGGCTGTGTAAGGAAGGAGGGGCTGGTCCTTGACTTCACTAAGTCAATTGTTTCTTCTGGAGAGATGACTTGCTGGAAAAACAGTGATAGCTGCTGCCCCCTCCCCCCCTTTTTTGGATAAGGCCTTTAAGAATCATTGTATCACTTTTTTTTTTTTTTGAAGTGGACAGATACAGGCAGTTACTCCCCCACTTTAAATGCTCATTTTATTTGTGAAGGCTTAGTACAACTGCTGTTCTGAGTGTATGTACAAATTTGGATGCATAAAAGATTATTTTAAAATAAACTTTTAAATGTAAAGCATTTGCTATGGCTTGCTTTTACTACCTCAGGATCTTCTTAAAACTTAATTAAAATAGCAAGCAAAGGAGTGTTTTTATTTTGCTTCAAAGGGACATGTACATTCTGTTTGCCAGAGATGATTACCCCGTCAGGAGCATTTAAACCTGTTTTTAATGTTAAACGCATGATCATTACACAGAACCACCATAGTTACACCCATACTTATGTGAAGTGCCCAGACCATCATCCCCAGCTTGTAAACTGTAACTTGATCCTAAAAAGAGTTGTATCAGTTACAACTTTTTCACCTAGCAGTGGACCCAGAGAAGCTTTTCAGATGTCCAGTTTTATTGCCAGGTTCTAATGGAGCAGCCATGTTAGTCTAGTTCAGCAAAAGAAGCAAGGAGTCCTGTGGCATTTAAAGACTAACAGATTTATCTATGGCATGAGCTTTCATGGGAGAAAAATCCACTTTGTCAGATGTTTTGACTGATGAAATGGGATTTTCTCCCACCAAAGCTCATGCCATAAATAAATCTGTTAGTCTTTAAGTGCCACAGGGCTCCTTGCTTCTTTTCCAGTTTAATTGCTCTCAAAAACACATTTGACTGATATTGATTTGAACAGACATATCCTAAAAAACCAAAGCAATGTAATAAGCAGCTATTCCTGTCTGCAGCTACTTTGTACCATGATTACATGTCTTTCCAGGCAGCCAAGGTTTAGGGGGACCCTGACAGCCTTGTGCTGCTTTGTTGCTAAATAACCCTGTTTGCTGTTAAATAACCCTGTTTCACGATATGGCCGGGCCCTTGTGGAGGAGCAAGTGCCTGGCAAAGTCAATGTCTGTGCCCTGCTGGGTGGGCCAGGGTTGGGTTACCAGCAGGGGTGTCGCAGGGCCAGGCGCTGCCGTGCTGCCGCGGGCAGCCAGGCCCCACATCCCCGGCTGGAGACGGGGCCGCCGCGGCCGAGCACCGGATCCCCAGTGGGGGATGTGACTGCCGGCTGGGCAGGAGATCCGGGGCACTGATGCTGGGGTTCGGGGCACGTGCCCCGGAGTGGCCAACGCCAGGGATGCCCCTGGTTACCAGATCCCAAAGCATGGAAAGAAGGACAGGGAAGTACAGAAAAGAGGACATTTATGGACACATGGACAAAATGTAGAATCAAATTAAATCACAGGGTGGGAAGGGACCTCCTGAGGTCATCTAGCCCAACCTCCTGGGCTTTCAACCCAGGACCTTCAGCCTGTAAAGCAGAGGTGCTAGCCACCACACTCTTTGCAAGGCATCAATATTAAGGTAATATTCTTCTGTTTTGAGGGGGCTCTGGAAGGCTTCCCCCTAAAAACAGGCTGTTCTGCGGCCTTCCAGCATCCCTTAACCCTTATAAGTAAAAGCCAGGCACAATGATCTCTTTTTAAAATGCCTGCCGGCCGGAGGAGGCGAAGGTAAAAGAAGGACATGTCCTCCTCGGGCCTGCCAGCCGTAGTTCCTCCAGAGAAACGCCGCCTGCGGCCGGCGCAGGGCGCTCAGCACCGCGGCCAGCGCCCCCCGCCCCGGCTGCCCGCCGAGGGAGGCTTGGAGGCGGTGGGGGGGAGCCAGGTGGCCCCATGCGGGCGTCGCGCGCCGGAAGTGGCGGTTGCCATGGTCACCGGAGAGGGATGACTTCCGGTCGCGGCGCGAGGCGGTGGCCGGCCGGGGCGGCTCGTTTCCATGGTGCCCGGCAAGTGGCGGCCGGGCGGCGGCAGGGCCGGGCCCAGCCCTGTAGGTGCCGCGGGGGCGAGGGGCAGCGCTCCGGGGCGGGCGGGGACCCGTCAGGTGCCGGCGGGGGCCGGGCACCTGGGCGCTGGGTGTCGCGACAGAGCCGGGCCCGCCCTCTTCCCTCAGCCCGCGCCTCCGCCGTGCCTCGGCCCTGGGCCTGGCCCGGCCCCCAGCACTGCGGCCCCCTCGCTTTGCGCCAGGCGGGGGGTGACTGACCCTTGGTGCGGGCTCCGCACGTGCGGCTCACTGCTGCTGCCAAATGCTGCTCTCTGGGGACTTACCTCTGCCCCACAGACCCCGGCAAAAAGACGGGCAATTGCACAGCGAGTCACAGGGTTGTCCCGGGCTGCTGCCGCCTTGGGCCACCTTGTCTGTGTTTCAGGGAACACAGCGGCTTCCTAAAATTTCCTGGGCTGTGCAGTAAATTGACTGATAATGAGCGGGAAGAGGATGTATTTTTACTCGGGTGGGTGTTTCCTAAGGTTCACAGAGGCCCCTGGGGACAGGAGCTGTTTCCTACATCTTTACTGAAGAGTTGTGATTATCGGTTAGGTGGTTAGCTTTGCCTTTTGGTTAGTTAGGTGGTTAGCTTTGGCTTTTTAATGTAAATAATAAACCCTTTAAAAAGCCGAGATCTGTCCCTTTTAAAAAACAAGTCCAGAAGGGATATTTTTTCATTTAAAACAGAACTATGGTCGCTGCTTATGGGGAAAAAAGTGACAATTTAAAGCTGTTTCTTTGTGCCTCAATGGGGAAAGCTGCATGTACACTCCGCATCGCTTTCTGTGGGGCGGAGGCTGTGTATAGCTGTGCAATTGCATAAAAAACAAGCTGCAGCCGTACAGCAATATATAACTACACATGCCAGTGTGAAAGGCTCTAACGGGGAGGCCGCAGGTCTCCCCTTTGCTCGAGTCTTTCCCAGTGATGAAGGAAGACCTCACCAGCCCTACTGCTGAAGTCTTTTCCTGTGATGGGGAAAGGCTAGCAGCTGGGAGGCAGCAGGATACTACGTGACTAGGAATATTAATGTAGATGGAGAAGCACAGACTGTGCGAGCAGAGAGCGCTGTAAGGTATGTGCTCACACAGCCACATTCTCCAGATGAGTTTATGTGTTACTTGCTTAAGCTGTGCTTCTGTCTGCACTGCTTTATAAACCTGTGTTGTGGGGTATGTCAGTCCATACTCTACAAGCTGCCAAAAGATGCATATGCTGTAAACCAGAGTTCCAGATGCTGCTCAATTGTAAAATTGAAAGCAATGGTGATTGGGATGGGTCAGCTAGTACAGAGTAACGAATATGCTTTTGTTATTTGACCATTTTACCTAAGAGCCTTTTTTATTGGGTCAGTTATTGTGTTCAGAGAACTTTCCTCATTCATAAGGTGTATTTAGCTTTTTGTGTTAAGTTGCCAGTTTTTGCAAAATGCAATCTGCTTTTTTCAATTTATAGGTTAACAATTGCGGGCTTCAGCTGGTTATCCAAACCTCATCAGTGGTTGAGAGAAATAAACCGGTGAGATCAGAATATAATTTAAAAAAAAAAACAACTAAATTAGCTAGTCCAAATGTATTAATTAATACAGATGCAAAAAAACTCTTGTAGTTAGAATTTCCCTTTATTTAATAGCATCACTTTGGGGGTGGTGGTTTTATTTTGTTTTTTTGTTTTTCTATTATTTAGTGGTTAGCAAAATTATTTTAGACATTCAGTAGCTATTAAGTTTAGTGGGAAGCGGGTGTTCAAATTCCTAGGCAGATTTGAAAACCTTAGCCTAACTGCAGTACTATTTGTACTTTCTGTTTTCTCATTGATAACATTTTAAATGAATATAGTTTTATCTAATCTGTTTTAGATATTTATAATATGCCTATTCAATAAACCTATCATATAAGGTCTTTCTGGTGCTACGGAGTGAAATCTGTGTATTACTGCCTTATTGAAATGAGCATGTTTTAAGATGGGGATAAATCTGCTGTTACTTCTTTTCTGGGGAATGATGATAATTATTTGCCCTAAGTAAAAATAATTGTATATCAAATTTAACCACATTTTTGTATAACTGTACAACAATATTTGTGTTGTGTGAAACAAAATTTTGAATGTCATATTGTAAACATTGTGTTGCAGTTTGAATTCAGAATAAATAAAGACCAGTCGTGTTTCCACAACAGACTCTTACAACATGATCTGGAAAAAAATAATTCAGGAAAACAAGGTAAAGTTGGAAGACAATGGCTCATCAGTTTTTCCTTTGCTAGTTTAATAGTATTGATTATAGAAAGAATGAAGCATGGTGAGCAACAGCAATTTATTTCATTCACTGAGCACCTGTTAAAAATAATTATTATTACTGGCTCATGACAGACTTGTGTGTATTCTCATCTTGGTGCATGGGCACAGGATATATTAGCTCTTTTTTTAAATTTTTTTGTTTATTTCCAAATTCACTATACTGCTTTTCAGTATGCAGAACACACCATGAATGTTTCTGAATAGCTGCTGCCTGCCAGCCACATTTTAGTTACACTCTGGCTTTTACTAGTCTTGGTTATATTGCTGTGTTACCCCAATGCACCCTAGTCATGGATCTTTCCTCAGAAATATATATTTTGTACTACCCAGCCCTTTTGTGGATGGTATAAATTATATTAAGTCCATTTTTTCTTGAAGAGAATGATATGCGTACAACTTGTCACTCCAAATGGAGTTACCCTAAAACTTCAATTTAAACCCGTTGAATTAAATAAAATAGTAAAATGAATTTATTAGCTACAAAGTGATTTTAAGTGAATACAAGTAGAGGTATAAAAGTCAGAAAAGATTATAGGAAAAAATATTCTGTTTACTATTATCTAACTTAGCAAACTATATCAGATTCAAACGAAGTTTCTCATCACATACTTTCAGCAGTCTTACTGATAAAACCTTGGTAAGTCAGGATCCCTCTCCCAGAGTCCAACAAATGCTTCCTTTTTTGCTTCAGGTAAAGTGAAAGTTACATGCAAGGAGAAAGCCACAGGTGTCTTTGTGTGTGGGCCCCTCCCATTTCAGTCCATCTCTTGAAAACATTTCCAGCTAGCCACTAGGGATCATAGTCTGTTCAGAAGGATGTTCTTCCTGGTATTTTTTCATCTTTTTGAGCTTCTCTTCTTGGTTAATGATTCTGTGTGCTGCTTAATTTTCATTTAATCAGTAAACACATTCCTTTTCTTTAGGACAGACCTGTTTGCAAGCTTCTGTTTGGGCATGGTGCTGGGGTTTGGAAGATGTGTTAATAACATTGCTCAAGAAAATGTGTAACTTCATATATTATGTTGCCACATATATTTTATCAGGATGATACTGATAAAGCAAATTAGGAGTTTTCAGGTGATGTCTTAGAAAGCATACTTATACAAAGATGATTGCAGTAATGTATAAGGTGCAAATACGGGGGTGTGTTCTGTCACAATGTCTGGATGTTTTTTAAGAAGAAAATAGATAAACAAAACACTGTAACATAATGGCTTGTGTAGTTTATTTTATTGTACAATGAACTGCAACTTTGTGGAATTATTTTTTTTCCCCTCTAGGAGATGGAAAATTATTGAGCCCTTTGGTGCGTAATAAGCAGGTGTATGTCCCAGTATCAGCCAATCTGGCAGACCTTTCTAGTGTGGAACTGAAACATAGTTCAGGCTGTCTATCAGCATTTGGGGATTCTTCTGCTCATAATCCAACAAGATCTAGAAACCGACATGGGTGTCATAGCGCTGGTCCAAATATTTCAGGTAACCCCGGAAACTAGTCTGTGTTCACAAGTAGTCTGATTTTTTTTTCTTTTTAATTATGTGTCTTGTGGAAAAGCTACCAGTTAGGACTTCTTATCCTTCTCCAGCTGCCTTTGGCTAGACAGAAAACACTAGCTACTACACCATTGTGTTTTTATTTATGAATAATAATAGCTTTAAATTATAGGATATATTTTTAATACATATTTCTCTTCTTCCCTAAATTTTATATTGTCTTTATGAACCACTGTATGGTATTGTACTGTATTCTTCACAGGTTTCCCCTTAAGTTTCAGATTGGTGTGTGTGTGTGTGTGTGTGTGTGTGTGTGTGTGTGTGTATATATATATAGCACTTAAAGTTTGGGTTGCTACAGAAATAGCATAAACATTAGCGGCATGCTGAGTTATGTTTAAAAACAAAAATCCCACTTAATAACAATATCCATCAGTATGTCCAGTTTGAATTTAGGTTTAAAGGAAGAAGAAATGAACTTTTTGATATGTTAAAGAGATTATCATCTGTGCCTTCTAAACTGTATTGTAAGGGAAGGGAGATGTAAGGGAAGGGAGAATTTGTGCTATCAGCTTTAGGAGTTGAGCTTCCATTCTTATTTCTGGGGTACACACATAGTAAGCTATTTCAGAAAAATATTTTTTAGAGAATGGTTCAACAAGTAAGGCAGAGGTTTGCAGGGTGCTTGGGTTTTATATGCATTTTAATGAATGTTAAGTCCCATTTCTAATTATTTAACTATAGCTGTAGAATCCAGAGTAGCCAATTAAATTAATATGCTCTTCACATAGCCACTCTTTTCTTTTGCCATAACATAGAGGAACATAGGGCTCATAAGGTGAGGTCAAGTCCTGACCTTGTGAGGAATTCCGTTTACCACTTGCTCTACTGTAGGTTATATTGCTTCATTTTGTTGTATGTTTTAAATTAAAGTGTTATCTTCTACGTCTCTATGACATATTTCCTCCTTTAAAAATATCCAGCTTCAGGCACTGTTATAGTCTCGGACTTGAGGTGAAATAAAATAAAATTCTTCTAGTTCACATCTGCTTCAGTTGGAGAATGTCTTCGTCATTGTTGACATATTGGAGTTAAATCCATGAATGAAGTCTGTAACCTGATGTCTGAATGATTCTGAAACATTCTAATACAAGTAGAGGTAATTTCAGAGCAGGTTCTAAATTTACAACATATTACTAAATCAGTAGGTATGAAGCTATTTAAAATCAACCACGTTAGTAGTTAGTTACACATCTAAAAATGTACGTTAAGAATATTTATAGTAACGTGGAAATTGCACAAGAGAAAACATGGGTAAATATTTGTTCTAGTATAAATACTGGATGGAATCAGTTAAGTGACATGGAATTGTAATGTACATATGTACCAATTCATATCTTTTAATTTTTGGCACACAGAAATATTCCACCTTTATTCTGTGGAATGAATAAACGACTGTTAAAATTTCCAGTTCAAGTATTTTTTGTATGGTTTTCTAATAGATAACACAAATTTTGTGAGCAGTTCATCTATAACAGCAGTTCCCGTTCTGCATCGTACTGCTGATGAGAAAATACTGAACTCTGATAGGCTGACCCTTGAAAGGTAAGGAATGTTCTGATAAGGTATGTCTGAGAATGTTATAAGTTTCATGTTGTGTAGATGAGAAAAATGTGGACTGCACTTCAAAAGGATATTTTTAAACTCTTGTCACCCTATCAGGATCCTGCAAACTTGTATGTAAAATTTAAATACAATTTAGCATAACATTGACAAATATTCCATTTGTACCTGCTCTGTTTCAGAGCTAACTTTTATGTCAAGTTTGACACACATCCTTTTTGTTATACTGAAATGAGCAAATATTTGCATTTTAACTCCTGTAGTTTCTTCATAATCTGAATTCTGACGTGCCCAGATCTTTAAACTAAAGACTGCTCATGTTGTTATTAATTAGCGTTATTAAAGTACTGCCCAGAGGACCCAGTTAAAATTGCCCCACCCCAGTTTGCTAGATGGTGCACAAACAGATATGAAGACATGGGCGGTGGTGGCTTCAGTTACTGTGGTGGTTGAATACAACCCAATTTTTTTTTCCTCACACCACTTCTTTGATGTGGAGAAGTATGGTTATCTCCTTTTTAAAGAAGAGGAATCAAGGCACTGAGCCATTAAGTCAGTTACCCAAGGTAACATAGAATGCTTATAGCAAAGCCAAAAATTAAGCTCTAATTTCCTGAGTTCTGGCACAATGGCGAGCCCTAACAATACCCTTTTTCCTTATAGATAATTGTTTCCCTCTCATTAAGGTGCTCAAGAGATGTCCCAAGAGAAAAAGCATACATATAGATCATGATTATCTTTGAGGTATGCAGTGCAAGGATCATGGCCGTGCATCTTGGATGTCATTCTGCCATAGTAATTTGCTTTGGAGAAGCTGAACAGCCTTCTTCCCTTCATTCCTTCCAAGACAGTCTAGGTTCCTCCTCTTAACCAAAATTGTTGGTGATGCATCAGAAATATTCTGACTAACTTTAACACTGATGCTGTTTATGATATTTTCTGGCATCTGTAACACGGAGCAGATAACGATGCTTCAAGGGGTCTGAATGCCAGAAGTATGTGAGGTGAAGGAACACCTATGCCTTGGTATCAGCATATAGAGAAACATGTAGTAAAACACTTATGAAGCTCCACAAAGAAAGCTGGTTCATGAATTATGTATGTGTTAAAAGAAAAATACTGTGCTGAAGCACAGAGGGCAAGGTGGTGTGGCAGGTGCTGAAACTCCACAGGAAAAACATATCATAGCATGAGCGAACATGTTGAAGTACACACACGAACTCCCCAGCTGGTGTCAAAACCCTAGATACAGATTGAAGCTAATGCTAAAAGATAAGTAATGTGACCTGTTACTATTTCTTGTCCAACAGTCTGTAAAAAATGGTGACAGGTCACAGTAGAATTTGTGAATTTTGCAGAATTTTAGTTTTGTATGAATTTGATAAAAGGAGAAGTTTTTCACTGCTGTAGTTCAAACTTGTTTTGATTCTTCCAGGTCTAATATATACCTTATAAATGGATAGCCCATATTTAGATGCCAAGTGTGATCAACTCCTGAATTAATGATGTATATAATTCTTTTAAAAATCAAGTTCCTAACCAGTAATAAGATTAGAAAAATGATTTGCACATTCAGGGTAAGACGTTGGCCTGATTGAGGTCAATGGGATTCTTGTTACTAACTTCAGCGGGACCAGAATTTCACCCTCACTTGTTAGCTTGTCTGTGGAGTTTTGTGAATTTCTGGGCTAACGTATCATGTCCATGAAGTAATTCCTCACTACATAAGTATAGTGGCTTACATTTTAGAGTAATAATAAAAAAGCAAAGGTGTTAAAAAGAGAATATTAAAACTATATAAATCCCCAGCCTGAAATGTTTGTATCCCAGGATGCAGTGAATCCCCCAATTAGGCCCATGAATTCAGTGGGATTCCCCCTGGAAGCAACTGTCAGAGGGCTTGTAACCCTTTGCAGTACCACACCCACAGCTTGTGTTTACTTTTATGTATAGCCTAGATTGGTTTTGTTTTTACTTGTCATATTTAATAAGAATTGTTTCATTGATTAGTTTTATAAAGTAAAAGTTCAGTAAACCAATTAATCCCAAATCCCACCTCCCCAAAAGTAGTAAATGGATGTTTTTTTGGCAGATATTGGTATAAATATGAACTGCTGATCTGGTATCCAGGAAGACCATGGCAGCCACTGGCTTTCCCAACATCATAATGTTATCACAAAGTGACTGATACTGAGGTTCCAGAGGAGTAGCTAGGTCAGTCTAGTTCAGCAAAACAAACAAGGAGTCCTGTGATGTTTTTCATTACTAACACATCTATTTATTGCATGAGCTTTTGTGAGTAAAATCCCACTTCATCAGATGCATGAAGTGGAAACTGCAGTCTGTATGGAAGGGAATAGATAAATGCAGAGAAGGGTAAGTCACAAGATCAGTTCAGATTTTTTTCAGCAAACCAAGCAAGTTGTTTTATTGTTCCACAATGATCTTGTGACTTTGCCTTTTTTGCATTTATCTATTCACTTCCATACTGCAGTTTCCATTTCATGAGTTTGATGAAATGGGATTTTAACCATGAAACCTCAAGTGATAAATTTGTTAGTCTTTAAAAATGCCACAGAACTGCTTGTTTGTTTTGCTGATGCTGAGGTGATTTTATAGCAGGGGTCTCAAACTCAAATCACCATGAGGACCGGTACAGGACCTCATGAGGACTAGTATGATGGCTTGAGGGCTGCACCACTGAAGCCTTTTCATGCAGTGATGTTGCAAATATCAGTAACAATAGTGTCATTGCAGGCTGCAGGAAATAGCTTTAGGGGCCGCATGTGGCCCATGGGCCACATGTTTTGAGACCTCTGCTTTATATCAACACTGCTAAGTAACAAGTAAAACAATGATTAAAAGAAAAGGTTTTATGAAACATTTTGAAGCCCCTGGGTTATATTGATGTACAATTTATATATTAAGTTTGTACCTTGTCATTATAAATGTTCTTAAAATAAATGAAGTTTAATGCAGTGCAATGAAATGACTTTATTCTGTGTGATACAATTTCCATTTGCACAATATTTTTAAGAATGTATTTCATTTCTATGGCAGAGAGTTTGTTTTATCATTTACTTTAAATTTTTAAAAATTTTTTACTAACATATTAAAGATTACTACTTAATCTTTTTCTTTTTCAGGCAAAACCTAACAGTTTGTCCAGTTATTAAAGGGGAAGAGCATCTTCGCCTGTTGAACTTCCAGCATAATTTTATAACTCGGATCCAAAATATTTCTAATCTGCAGCATCTTGTTTTCTTAGATTTATATGATAATCAGATAGAGGAAATAAGTGGGCTTTCAACTCTGAGGTGTCTACGTGTCCTTCTTTTGGGGAAGAACAGGTAAGAATAATTTGAATAGATCTATGTATTTTATGGTGTAATATCTGTATTCTTCGCCATATCTGTTATGTTTAAAATTTCTGGTGGTCACATTACTTATAAGGGCTGCAAACTGCTTTATTCGTCTCCATTATTGAAGGTGTGAGCTTTCCGATCCCCAGGTAATGGGACTCTTCTGTTCTCAGCATTTCTGCTATAGAGTTTACCATTTTGCCTGCAGCCAGATGTCGAACAACTTCCTTTGTGTTGCCAAGGACTGCATGCTTATGCCTCTTGTTTATATGAGAGAGATTGGCTTGCAGAGCAAAATCCCTACATTGCAGGGCTGTAGCTATGGCGGGGCCAATGGGGCTTTGTCTCAGGAGCACCAGAGTGGCTCAGTAGAGCAGCTCTATTACAGAGTGTGTTTTGCGGCACCGGCTCCAGGCGCCACTAAAGGCAAGGAGTGCCGGCTAACTGCGTTATGGTTCTGCTGCATTGTTTGATGTGTCTGTGGCCAGATGGTATCGAGTTCAGGCACAAAGAGCTGGAGTCCAACTTGCAGCTAGGGAGTGGAGAGAATCAGAAGCATAACCCAAGTGGAGAATAGCACAGTAAATAAAAGCCCCAAGGAGGTGAGGAAATGAGTTTCAGAAGCTAGCTAGACTGTCCCTGCTTTTCTGGCATATATTGAAGTAGAGATTGCTGAGGTGACAGGTGTGGAACTAAACTGCTTGGAGAGCATAGTTTAAAAAATTGTCAAACTAACGATGACATCTTGTACATGAATAAGTATTTTTAACTATGAGGTGTGCATGTTTCTTTAGGAATAAGAGGGGATGAGAATGAAAGATTTTTCATTATGGTATGATAAATGTTTCAGTGAAACGTAAGGTTTGCTGCTCTGGAACTTGGTCCCTTTGTGCCACTGTGCTCAGGGACATGAATACAGGTTTCTGATACGATGGAGTGGCTATTACACCACCTTTTAATATGGAGGCTCCCGCTAGTATGTAGTGCTAAATTATTTGAATAATATTGAGTCTAATAAAATGTTTCTGATTATACAGTTCTGTTGACTGTAACATATGTTTAAGGTTCAAATATTAATTTCCAAAGGGGTAGCCGTGTTAGTCAAGGAGGCTGACACAGGAGGTTCAATTGTCGTCATGAATAAATTGAATTATGATCAGGAGGCTTATAAACAACTCTCCAACACAACATTCTACAAACCACTTTCCTCTGACCCCACTGAAGAATGTCAAAAGGAATTACGATGCCCACTCAAGAAACTCCTTAAGACAGCCCAGGAACATATAAAGACAGAAATACCACCAGAACCCCGGCCAGGGATGTTCTATCTACTACCCAAAATCCATAAAAAAGGAAACCCTGGATGCCCCATAATCTCAGGCATTGGCACTCATACCATCGGCCTATCTGGCTATGTGGACTCCCTCCTCAGACCCTATGTTATCAACATCCCTAGGTATCTTCGACATACCATGGACTTCTTGAAGAAAATACAATCCATTGGTGAGCTTCCAGAAAACACCATTCTGGCCACTCTGGATATAGAAGCTCTTTACACCAACATCCCACACAAGGATGGATTACAAGCTATTAGAAGAACCACCCCAGATGATGCCACAGCACAGCTTGTGACTGAACTTTGTGACTTTGTACTCACCCACAACCACTTCAGATTTGAGGATAATTTATACCTCCAAGTCAGTGGCACTGCTATGGGCACCTGCATGGCCCCACAGTATGCTAACATCTTTATGGGTGACTTAGAACAACGTTTCCTCAAGTCTCATCCCAAAACACCTCTTCTTTACCTACGCTACATTGATGACATCTTCATCATCTGGACACATGGCAGGAATGCTCTTGAAGATTTTCACAGAGATTTCAACAATTTCCACGACACCATCATATTGAGCCTGGAACACTCCACACAGGAGATCCACTTTCTCGTCACGGTGGTACTAATCAGAGATAGACACGTCAACACCACCCTGTACTGAAAACCTACTGATCAGTATAGTTACCTACATCCCTTGAACTTCCATCCTAAACACACCATACAATCCATTGTCTACAGCCAAGCCCCAAGATATAACTGCATTTGCTCTGATCCCTCAGAGAGAGAGACAGACATCTTGAGGATCTCTATCAAGCGTTCTTGAAACTACAGTACCCAGCTGGGGAAGTAAGAAAACAAATTGACAGAGCTAGATAGGTTCCCTGAAGTCATCTACTACAGCAGAGGCCCAGGAAAGAAAACAGAACACCAGTAGTCACCACATACAACCCTCAAGTCAGACTTCTGCAACAGATCGCTAAGGACCTACAGCCTATTCTAAAAGATGATCTCTCACTCTCTCAAGCCTTGGGAGACAGACCTCTCCTTGCCTACAGACAGCCACTCAACCTTAAACAGATACTCACCAGCCAGCTACAGATCTAACAACAGAAACATTAAAGCAGGCACACACCCCTACAACAAACCACACTGCCAAGTCTGCCCACGTATCTGCACAATAGATACCATCACAGGTCCTAATCAAGCCTGCTACTCCATCAAAGGCTCATTTACTTGCTCATCTATTAATGTGATCTATGCCATCATGTGCCAGAAATGCCCCAACACCTTATACATTGGACATACAGAACCGTCCCTATGCAGAAGAATAAATGAACATAGAGCTGATATCAGAAATCACAAAACAAAAAAAACCGTTTCTGAGCACTTCCATCTTTCTAATCACTCAATAAATGGTTTGTTAACAACCATCATTAGAGATGTGACTTGGGCATCAAGACTTCAAAGAGAAACAGCTGAACTGGAATTAATATGCAAATTAAATTGTGTGAAAGCAGGATTGAATCAAGACTATGGGTTCTTTTCCCATTACAAAAGGTAATTTGACTTCAGGCTTCCCATGGTTTGAACCTAACAACTGCTCTGATTTGCTGTTACTATATGACCTGATCCTATGTTTTACACTCCCTTGCATTTATTTTCATTCCATTCTGTAAATTCACCTACCTTTGAAGCTTCTGACGAAGTGGGATTTTCTCCCACGCAAGCTCATGCGAAAAATAAATCTGTTAGTCTTCAAATATTAATGCCTTTATATTGTAATACAGGGCAATGGATAGTGTAAGGATTACACAAATTCAGAATATTTAAGAATTTTTAGCAACTTCTGTTGACATGGTCACTTTCAGAAATAGTCATTTTTTAAAAAGTTGAACTGGTTGAGTTTGATAATTCTGACAAGAAGTGCCTGATTAAGTTTCTATCTTCTGAAGTTATGTGGTTGCCATAGATTCTCAATGTTCATTTAAAAGTAAAAATAAAGTTCTAGCCACCCTCTGTTTTCTGGCACTCATAGCTATGAAAAACTCTGAAAATGTGATCCAAATCCAACTAGTGCAGTGACAGCTGGCTGAGTTTGCAGTTAACTTGAAATAAACAGTTTGCAAGAGGTGAGCTGCATTCCCAGGGGGTTGGACTCGATGATCTCATGAGGTCCCTTCCAGCCCTATGATTTGATTTGATATTTGATTTGATCTCAGTGGGGAGTTAACTTTGGGACCTGCTGCTCTGTCATGAGGGAGAGCTTGCAAGGGGGAGGGAATGGGTATTGCATGCTACTGTCTTCCTTTCTGCCACAACTACTCCAAGGAGTGGTGAGGCCATAGTGTGAGGGTGGAGGCATGGGGACAGAGCCATTCTGGGGCCTGTGGTGTGCCTGGGGCATGTTTTGTCCTAGTACAGCCTTGCTGAAAGTGTATCTTAAACCTGAAGAAATTAACAGATACAATAGGACTTGACACCTTTGATGCTAAATGACTAAAGCCTGAGTGGGCCAAGCAGTTAGTCCTGATTTGTGATGCTTTATGTCCTGTTCCTGTGTACAGCATTGCTGTTTTTTGTTTGGGGTTTTGTTTTTAAGAACTTAAAAAAAAAATTACTATAATTTGGGCACTGTTTAGTAACAGCTTTTAAACATCTGTTCACATTTGCTGTTTATTGGGTATGCTCCCTGAAGAGCATTTTTTTCTGGTTAGCAATTGTCAGAACCCAAATATTGAATCCCATTTTGCTGAGTCCCTAGATACTGTTCCTAGCCTCCATGTTATGATAGTGCACTGAATCATAACTCCTGAACAGCAGTTGTTGTGCTCAAACCTTCAGCCCTGCTGCAGCCATCCCCATCAAGCTCCTTATTGACCAGGTAGACAGTGTTCTTGTAAAACAAACAGGGAGGCTTGTGGCACTTTTAAAGACTAACAGATTTATTTATTGCATGAGCTTTCGTGAGAGAAAATCTCACTTTGTCAGGCAGTTTGAGGAAGAGGAGATTACACAATGGAGGGAAATAAATGCAAGGGAGTGTAAGTCATGGGAACAGGCCATACTGTAACAACAAATTAAAATAGTTGTTAAGATTCAAACACTGGGAAACAGCATACAGAGGAAGATGAGGTCAAATCACCTGTTGTAATGCAAGAAAAAAACAAGGTACCGATTAAGACCTGAAGCAATGCAACCAAATTGGCAGATGAATTCATTGTTCTTGTAGGGTACCTGCACTGTACAAAGACCCCCAGCAGGAAGAGGAAGCTGTTGGAGTAACAGACCATTGCCTTCTGGTTGCTGCCTAGATTGCCTTGCCTTCTTACTTTTGCATAAGTTTATCTTACCTCCCTGTTGCCTTGCCTGACCATGCCTGCCTGCTCTGCTGTGTATCACCTGACATGGAGTTGTCACCTCCCTGCCCTAACCTGCTGACCTGCGTTTTGGAGTGGATCTCTTGACTAGTGACCTCTGCAAAAACATGGACCAGTGCCTTGGACTGCCTCTGGTACCAGTTGATATTCATCTGCCGACCAACTGCACGTACTCAGTCACTGCTTTGGACTTCCCAGTATCTTGTTTCAGATATTTGAGTTTTACAGCTACAATCTGTACTAACAGAGCAGAATACACATTGCATATGTGCTAAAGCAGCAGACAATCATATATTTGCTTTGCACTTCCTAATTCTAGAACCAAACCAAAGCCAACCAACCACATTGCATAAGACTGTAAAATTGTTACGGGGTCTGAATACTTTTGTTATCAAAAATCTTAACAGAAATCTTTAGCATAAAACTTCAGAGAAATCTCAGCTAGTCTCTAGGGCATCAGGTTAAGGCTAAAATATATTAAATATTCTTTCATAAATGAAAAGGAAATGTTATCTGTGTATTCAAGATTACATCTGTATAATATGTTTTGAAAAGCATACAGTTACTTCAGGATATAATTAATCCTCAGAGATCTCCAGAGTTAACCGTTTTAAGTTTAGGTTAATATTCAGCATTAAAATGTGCCATAGGCATAAAGCAGGATTCAGGGGGAGCCTTTCTTTTTTTGCATTTGGGCCTTTTCCCTCCATGATGCTGCTACCTGTACTTTTGTTTTATGGTATTCATGATACTTATACAAAGCTGAGGGGTGCTTGTCTGTGTTCAACAGTGAGATTGAGGGTTTGTGTACTGTAGGAGATGTACATTAGCACTTCAGATTATCATTGCTTGCCTGATGATCACTCCTTGCCTGAATTTGAGATAGTAGAGGCCTTTGTTTAGTAAATGAGTAGGACTTTTAAATCATGGTGATGGGAGGGGCTGGAGAGAGAGAGGCAGAGAAAAAGTTAAAGGGATGCTTTAAACAGTATCCCACAGGAATGATGTTCCATAGGAAATAAAGGCCATAACAAACCTCACAACTTTCCAGTCCAGGTTCAAGCCACATTCCTTGCCTTGTACACAGCAACATGTATACTTAACGTCTTCCGCCAGCCCCTCAAAACTTCAACCAGACAAAACCAAGAAACACCACGTGCTGATAGTCTCAGGAAAAGGAATGAAAGAACGAGCATGTGATGGATATTTACTCATGTTCCTTAATGCTCTACTGGGAAATGCTAAGACACTAGTGTGAGCTTGATAGAAGAACCTGTGCAGACAAGAATAGATGTGGATGGGCAGAAAACCCACTTTTAAATCAAGGGAAAGAAGTGCAGCAGAAGAATGAAGAATGTGACAGAAAATGGAGCAGGAAAAGCAAATGGGGTGAAAGAAAAGACAGACTGGAGAAGACATGAGCTTTCGTGGGAGAAAAATCCCACTTCGTCAGATGCTTCGAAGATGGGTGAACTTACAGAAAGTAACTTATTCCCACGAAAGCTCATGCGAAAAATAAATCTGTTAGTCTTAAAGTGCCACACAACTCCTTGGTTTTTTTGCTGGACTAGACTAACACGGCTATCCCTTTGGAAATGGAGAGGCATGCAGCAGATAGAAGTGTATCCCCATTGTATATCCATTATGAGGATTTATCACTTTCTTCTGAAGTATCTGGCCTATCTGCTGCACCTTTGTTTTGATCTAATATGACAATTCTTGAGTTCCTAAGTAGGATGACCAAGGAATAAAAGACCCAGAAATAGAGATGGAGGATTATAAAGAGCTGGGAAGAGAGAGGGACCTCAAAATCAAAAAGGAAGTCATGGGAGAGTGCACTAAGTTGAGACTGAAAATTTGGAAAAGAAGTGTTCTAGAACAATTCAGTGGAAGACCACAAATGGCAGTCATCAGGGGAAAAAAGACCAAGAATAGTATAGTGGAGAGGTGTGTGAGGGAAGCAAAAATGAGAACCAGGCATTCAGGACTGTGATTATCAATGGAAAAGATGTATTTGATTGCTTTTTTTAAAAAAACTTTTTATTGTATCTTGGTAAAATTTCAGCTTCTAGTAAAAATAGTCAAAACCCTAGACTTGCTGAGAGTTTTGAAAGTCTGAGTACTGTGTTTCCATTTTATAAGTTTCTCCTAAATCTTTGGCCACCAACTTCATGCTATCGTCTAATGTTTTTTATATTTGGGAACTGATGACATCTGTGCTTTGGGAACAGTTGGGAACAATTCTTTCAACTTTTTTCTGACTCCTAAAGTTCTTCCCCTTGTCTCTTCAGCTCAAATCAAATCCCTGTCTCTCCTGTGACAGGGATTCTTTTTCACTTTATGGATGAGGGTGGAATCTAGATAAATTGGTTTAGGTTGAAAGGAATGAAAATAAGGAAGAAGGCCTTGGGTTATGAGCCACCGGGTACCATTCCAGAGAGTTTCCATGGAACCACTCATTTAAATACAGGTGTCCTAGCTATCTCATCCTCATCTCCTCTTAGTAGTTTAAAAGAATACAGAACAACTTACAGGAGCAAGAGATTTAACCCCTTTCTTTCTGAAACTGAAGCAATTGTTTCTACGAGCAAAAGACCTTCAAAGACGTTATGAATACACTCGTGTGTACACGTGTTGAAAAGAGGTTTCATACTTGTTGATACTTGGTTGAGCTATTTTATGCTGTATTTGTGAGATCATTAGTAAATTTCAGAGGGGATAAATTCATCTTTGATATAACTCAAAAAAGATGATGGAATTAGACCACGAAAAATAAATTTGACCTATCATGGTTAGGCATTGGATTTTATATTTTTTTCCTTAAAAAACTTAATTTAATTTTGCAGCAGTGGTAGTAGTAATACCCACAACCACTATATCAAATGTGATGAAACAGTCTGTCCAAAGTACAGGGCTTTTCTACAGATATTCTGTTAATGCAGAAAGAAATATAGAAATCCAGGTTTAGTCCCACTAAGTACATAGGTATTCTACCTTTCCCACATTTATACCAATTGGCAGAAAGCCAGGTTAGGCTCATTGGCCATTCCCTTTCTAAAATGCCCATTAGCCAAACATTCCTCCACCAAATTCTTTTCCACTTTTTCATAGCTGTTGACTTTTTCTCACCAATTTGTATTTGCTTTTTAGTATTGTTCATGCCTTTTCTTTATATTTAGCTTTTGTAGGAATAGTTTAAGCCATGTCTTTATGTACAGTGCTTCAGCTGCACAGCTGCAAAGAAACTGATGAAAATACTCTGTGCTGATGGGAGAGTGTTCTCCTGTCAACATAACTCACTCGTGTTTGTGAGTGGTAGAAGCTATGCTGGCAGAGAAACTGTCCTGCCAACTTAGCGCTTTGCATACAATCTCTTATGTCAGGGTATGTCTACATTGATGGAGGCAAATTTGCCACCATCAGATCATTTTATCCTGCTCAGTTGAGCAGAAGTGAAGACCTGCTCAGTCAATCCAGAAGTCAATTTATAAAACCATCTCCCCCCAAAAACTGCAGTGCTACATTGATGAGTAGGCATTTCCTGTTGTTGCAGTGAAGTGGAGACGGCTTGCTAATTGGAAGTTATGAAGTTGATGGGACTTATGGAGGCTATTCTGCATAGCTTGCATATCTCCTGTCAACTGCTGCTGAATTTTGCTGACTTAGTAGAGTAGACCTCTATGTAATTAATAGTCTCTTAGAGTGGTGTTTCATTCTCATCCTTGAATGACACAAATTGTGCTGATAGGCTGTAGTGTAGACACAACCCTAGTTGTAATTTTATTAGTTATTTTTATTTTAAGGAGCTAAAGCTAAACTTGCCAAAAGAGTCTGGTGCAAAAAACATTATGTTGTGTTGTCCTAATAGATTTGTTGCCAGCCAGTGCACTATACTTTCAGTGCTTCCCTTCTACTTCTTTTTTTTTGGACCTTTTCCTTCTGGAGCTAAATTCTTTTAATAGAGCAGTATTAATTTTTTATTTAGTGTCTAGATCTGAGTAAAGTTTTTATATGGTTATTGCTGGAAGCAAATCTGTGGAATAGGCGTATGTGTGTCTCAGACTTTGCTGCAGCAAGATGGTTGTCACAAGTGAGTTCAGCCACTTCAAATTTCACACCATCTATTTAATCAATGTTTTCTTTTTTAATCTGCATATCAATTAATTGAAGATATACATGCTTCAGGTCTTAACAGCCATCTCTTTCTTCTGTGTTTTTTCATAGCTCTTTTTTAATGAAACTTTTATCAATATTTTTGCAAGACTTTCGTGCTTTAATTATGTACGTGAGCCCATGTAATGTCACTGAGTGTCTCTAAAAGTAATTGTAATATTTTGCATGTTTTTCTGCTGTAGATGAAGGCCTCTGTCTTTCTGCACATAGAATAGGATGTTAAATGGTCCTTTCCAGGCTACTGAAATATTTCCTTTAAGTAGTTCTTCTTTAGATGGAAAGACAGAAGAGGGACTGGACAGTGGATTGTCCTGCTGGTTCACTGGTTCTGCTGTAGTAGGAGGAAATGTAACTAGAAAGTAAGATAACTTTACAAAAATGTAGACCAAATCCTGCCATCTTTACTCATACGAGTATTCCTATTTACTCAATAGGCATGATTGTGTGACTAATGGCTGTATTCCTGTGCTCTGTGTTCAAGTTGTTCATATTGACTGTTTCCAGCAAAGGCTGTATCTGATCACTTGCACTGGAAGTGATATATTAGAATTATTAAGCAAATTTTAGATGGTTTATTCACATGATTACCAAGGAAGTGTTTTCTAATTTAAAAAACATCCTAAGGAGCTGTTGTCAGAATGTATTGCATTATTTCTATTGATTTGGGGGCATAGCTTTTTTCATTGTAGCATGAAATATTTCACTTATGAATTTTAAGCATGGTGCTTATTATTACATAAAACAGGGTGCTATAAAAAGTCAAAGCTCCCAAATAGCAATAACATCAGCATACTGGTATGTAAGGCCATATTTAAAAGTTCTGGTATGGCAACAGCCATTTATTTTGATAAATGGCTAGAAAGAAAACCTTTTTTATTTTCACCTTCTTCTGGTTTTTCTAATTTGTTCTTGGAATAGTAACACTTGGGTTGTTTAATGCAATCTGCCTGTGGGTGATGCTGTTGGCTATAGAATAACGTGTAGTGACTTAAGGTTGGGATCTCAGCAAATGGAATAAAATAGAAAAGCAGTAAAACTGTGGAGCTCCTCAGATCTGAGTTAGGTCTTGGCTGGGAGTGGAATGTGATTGAGAGGCAATATTGCCAACCACAGAAATAATTTCCTTCTTTTTTTTTTTTTTTGCTTTAACATCTGAGGTACTTACAAGAAAACAAGAGTTCTTCAATCTAATATTCTCAATATTTTTCTCACTAGACTCTCCCTTCCTAAAAGCTCTCACAAGCCTATATCATTATTGTTTTCCTTTTAGCTGACAGGTCTGTGATCAGCTCTTTGCCAGTAGCATTCCACTTCAGCCAGTGGGGCTTTTTGTGGAGCAAATATTTCCCTTCTAATTTCCCCTTCCCACAGGGTAAACACATTGGTTTTGTATTACTGTTGACAGTTGGGAAGGGAGGCAAAGCATATGTCCCAGACTTTCATCCCATTTCCCTAGTGTGGTAGTGTTCTGCACTGAAGTCTGACCAACGGGCTCACTCTAGTTCCAGTTAATAGTATAATCTATGTTTTTTTATACACAGGATTATAGATATCATTTTTCCTCGGTTTTCTTTTAGTTACACTGAGCAGTAACTTAGAGAAAATGGTACAAATGGATGTTAGATTTAAAATTGTTATTCTAAAATTAAGCAATCTCTGTTATATGCTATTTGCTAAAACTGCAGTTTTAGGTTGTTTCTGTAATATAGTTGTCAATACAGTTAGTGTCTTAAGGCTGAAATACGATGTGGATTTTTAACTATTGCTTGAGTTCTAATATTCTAGAGTAGACTCATCAACAGGTTCCTTAGACGCAAAACCAGGTGATCATGAACTGAATGTATTTTTAAAGGTTAAAGAGAGAATATTTTGCTAAAGCAGGCAAGATACTCTACAGTTAATGCTGAATTTTTGTAAGTAATTTTGACTTGGGGAGTATAGTTCTTCTGATGACTGGAACTAGGGTTTTCTATCAAGTACCATACTGTATTGGTAACAGGTAAGTCGAGGCATGAGACAAGATTGTTATATAGCAACTATAACAAAGGAAAAGGAGACACTTAAAATTTTGCAGAACAAGAGACCATAGAAAAAAAAGGAGGTGGTTTAAAATAAAAAGACCTGTGGCAATAAAAGGAAGATTAGGATGTATGGGTGGGAAACCAAGGGGAGAAAGGAAATTGATACTTAAGTTAGCAATTTAGCCTTTGTTCTCATGTAGTCGCTGTGAAATGAATATGGATGTAAACAGTTCACTTTCAAAGGGTGTAAAATAAGTTGGATAATCACTTTTGGTGTACCAGTTCTTTTTGATATACTGGTAAATGCAGACCTGCTATTATAATGGAAGATCCATTTTCTAGGTCCTTTAATATATGTGCAGAGGCTGTTTCACAACAAAGTGGGCGATTTGGGTAAACTTTGTTTGATATGACAGATTAAGATACAATTTTAGAATTGCAGAATTATAGGTAAATGTAACATTCTCACAGAATTTCAACAGATGTAAAACAAACAAGGAATCCTGTGGCACTTAAAGGCTAACAAATGTATTTATTGCATGAGCTTTCAAGGGAGAAAAAAATCTCATTTCGTCAGATGCTGTAGTTGATTTTTAATGACTGTAAATGGGTGTACTGGATCTCTAAGGTTTTAGAGGTAGGCCAGCAGTACTCTGGTCTAAGAACAGTGCTTTTGGTCTAAGAACAATGCTAAAGGAAAGCTAGTGGTATCAGGAAGGCAGTCTGGGGGTTGGGAAAAAGAATGCATGCTTCTAAATGCCTTTAAATCCCCCTCTTGTTACTCCTCATTCCAGACTTAGACAGTTGGACATCACACTGCATCACTTAAAACAAGGTCTCTCTAGAGATCAGAAGTTTTTTAAATTCATTAATGGATTGACTAGTTTCACTCCATTTCACAAAAATAATAATGTATTTTGTTAAAATGAAAACAAAAACATTTCAGGGAAAATGCAAATCTGCTTTGTGGTTAAGAGCTTATATATATAGAAGTCCTACTTAAACAAAATATGTTCTTTCAGCATTATTTTAGATTGTTGGCAAGGAAGTGTCCTATTGAGTGAAAATGAGCCCTGTACATATGTATTCCTGTTCTAAATGCTTGACAGATAGTCAAATGTAAATAACTGATTACATAGTTATAGGCCATAGTGGGAAGAGAAGGTATCTCAAGAACCTGTAGCAGTTCCACTCAGTGATCAGCTTTATTATAATTATTTTGATTTACTGTTTGACTAATATCTCCTAGAATAAGTATTAAATTAATTTTGTACTGTTTTGGTGGTACCCTTTTGACAGTGCAATTTTTAACTTCTTAAGACAGTATTCCTTAGTTAATCACAGCAGACATTGGTACATAGTACCTTTCCCTAAGAAGTAATATTTTCCTCTTTCCCGAGAGGCAGGAGCATTCTGATACTATGACGTAAGCCTCTACTCAATAACTATATCATTAGGTTCCTTAGGTATCTTGAACAAGAATGGGTTATACACAAAAATATACTGATTTCAATAGGTTGACAGTTATTCTATTATTTTGTTATACTTGGTAGGAATAGATGAAAGGCTAAATGTTTCTGTAGAAGAAATGTGAAAATAATCTAAAATGGAAAATAATTTTTATTAACATTTAAATGTTTCAGAATAAAGAAAATCTCAAATCTAGAGAACTTGCAAAATCTTGATGTTTTGGATCTTCATGGAAATCAGGTATTGTACAGCAAGTACATTAGTTATTTTAAAGCACTGGCACATGAGTTACATGAATCTCCTATGTGTTTTTCTGTAGTTTTGCTATTATGAAGGAAATTTAATAATTTTACAACCGCTTTTATTAGTGAGAGATCTGCATTAATCAAAGATAGCATGATTTTATTTTGGATCTTGGTATCTAGTTTCTTACATTTACAGAAGTTTATGAAAAGTAAAAATTAAACTTACTAAATATGTGTACAACTAAAAAGAACAGGGTCAGTTCAGTTCAAGCTATAATATACTCATCTAACAAAACATAGCTGTGATGCAGCTGACATAATATGCAGTCATTCTGTTGTTCAAGAATTAAAATGTTTTAATTATCAGTGAAGTATTGCATATATTGTATCATCATCCTAGGAATGCTCATAGAACAAAATACTGTAATTCACATCTGTACAATGAATAAAACATGGAGGCAGTATTGTTTGTGATTAGTGTAGTGGCCTGAGCTTTGGGAAACCCAGGATATGTTTCCACGTTTGTCAAGAATTTCCAGTATGACTTGGACAAATTGCTTAACCTATGAAGAACATATCAGTTTCCCTTCTTCTAAAATAAGGAGACGTAATCATCTTTGTATATTGCTTTAACTTACTCTGATGAAGAGGCAGTCAAAGTGCAAAATATTATTATAATAGATATGTTTGAGAGAGAGGAAGGGGAGTCTTCTCAATACTTTTTCTGATTTTTTCTTGTCATCATTAGCCTGCATGCAGTGTGTCTAGCCTGTTCAATAGCATCACCGTCAGTCAGGTGGAGACCCAGTGGCCCACTGTCAAAACAAAGTCAATGGGCACTTGACAATGATATGTAATGCAGTTTAAAGTTGCCTGGAGCTTCATTGAAAGTAATTAGAAAAACTCCATTTAAAGCAGGGATGTCAAACTCATTTGCTGTGGCAGGCCAGATTTAACTTAAAGGTACTTCAAGTGGGCTGTACATACCATAAATCGAAACACTTGGCACTTTCTCAGCATCACGAACTGCTGTGTATGTGAAACTGCTCTGCAATACCACTCTTTCTTTCTATCTGTTAGGGAGAGAGGGCAGTCTTGCAGAGCGCAGTCTCGCATATCCAGTGCTCCATGATGTTGTGATACGTGACACTCTTGTGGCATTGTGTGGTGCTTGGATGCAAGACCTCTCTCTCTCTCCCTCCCTCCCTCCACGGGAGAGAGTGTGGTTCTGCTGAGTACAGTCATAGGCCGGATGGGAGAGATTCATGGGTCACATTTAGCCTATGGTCTGGATGGTTCGATGCCCCTGATTTAAAGAGATTGGCAGCACAATTGCTGTCTCCTGTTTAAAATGTGTTCACACATGCCACAGGTACCTTGGCAGATCAAAACCCAAGAGACAGATGGCTGAGTCAGTGATGAGAGAGTGATTAACGACTGTTTTTGTTGAGCACTCATTGCACCAAGCATGTTCCACTGTCATGCCCTGTGGTGGCAAAAATGACCATAAAGCGTGTTTAGGGGACAGGTGAACTGGTAGGTGGTTATGCTGTCTCTCTTTGTCCAGTCTTGTTGGGATCTTTCTTTAAGGTGGTCTTTGATTTTTATATTATCACTGCAAATATACAATTTCCTAACCAAATATGCTATAAGAATCCCCCTTTAGCTGCAAAATTATATTTCAGAATATTAATAGAAAGCAATCCAGGACTCTAAAACATAGCAACTAAAACAAAAACTAACAAACAAACAAAAAGAAAAGAGTAGGGTCCAAAGTGTATGGTCCAAAATTTAATTTGAATTTTGAATATGTAGTCTTTTCAGTAAGACCGAATAAAATCATTGTTTTTATTGTGCTGCAGTGCCTGATAACTTTGGCAAGATGTCTCTCTGATGCAATGTTACTACAGAATTCCCTTTGCTGGCATAGCCTCTGTAACAGCACCTTTAACAAATTCCAAAGGAACAGCAGTGTTAGTTTAGTCCTGTGTAGGGTTACCAGATACCAAAAGATGGAAAGGAGGACAGGGAAGTACGAAAAGGAGGACATTGGAGGATGCATGGAGAATATGTAGTGTAAATGTAATATTCTTCTGTATTTAGGGGGCCCTGGCATGCGTCCCCTTAAAAATAGGGTGTTCTGGGGCATTCCAGCATACTTCAACCGTATAAGTAAAAAAGCCAGGCAAATTCATGTATTTTTAAAATGCCTGCAGGACAGAGGACATGAAGGTAAAAAGGAGGACATGTCTTTTTTTTGCCTGATGTCTGGTAACCTTAGTCCTGTGGCACTTAAGACAAACAAATTAAGCATCTGACAAAGTGGGATTTTCTCCCATGAAAGCTCATGAAATAAATAATTTGTTAGTCTTTAAGTGCCACAGGACTCCTTGTTTGTTTTTACCTTTAACAAAAAGTCACTTTATCACCAAATGGAGCTATATAGAACTTGAACAAACTGAACCTGTTAACAATATAAAACATTTATACTGTAATAATAACTAATATGTTTGACAAAACAGCTGCATGACTATTATGGTTCTGATCCTGCCACCCTTACTTAAGTTGATTAGTAATTTAGTCTGTGCATAATCCCATTGATTTCAAGTCAGTGAGGGTAGCAGAATTGGGCCTTAGGTGAGCAATTTTAATTATTGCCCTGTATTAATTCCCTTCTTAATGTCAGTGACCACAATTGCGTTCCACTAGAGTGACTTTGGTGAAGTAAAGTTGAAACACAAAGCAGAACTTTTCACAGTGTTGCCTTATAGCTTTGTGTCTGTGCATGTTGTAAATTTCCAGTAATTCCTGAGGCGTATTCACCTCCCCAGGACATTGACAAATGGACTGTTGTCTTGAGAAAATTTGTCTGGTGGATAAGGACACTATTGAAAATGCTAGTTGTTTTCTGTTTTTGTTAATAAGTAGAAAGTTGTGAAGTTTGTAAGTCTTGAAGGAGGTTGAAGTCTTTCTTATGATCACAAAAAACCTTTAAAATGACCATTTGTATTTTGATCAGTGTTATCCTATTTTTTTAATCCAAAGATTTAGCTCAGTAACCATAACCAAGCATCGTGTTCAGGGTGAGACTGATGAACAATCTTGTCCTGAGGATAATATTTATTTAGAGCTTTTGGGAAGCTTGCTTGCTGGAATTCTGCTTACAATCATAGTACTTACCACTTAAAGTTGACAAAAGAAAGTGTTTGTGTAGTCAAGTCCCAAAGGGTAGATGTGTAAGTCTAAGAGGCAAGGAGTCCTGTGGCACTTAAAGACTAAAAAATTTATTTATTGCCTGAGGTTTAGTGGGAGAAAATCCCACTTTGTCAGATGCTTTGAAGATGGAGATTTTCTTCCACAAAAGCTCATGTCATAAATAAATTTGTTAGTCTTTAAGTGCTACAGGACTCCATGCTTCTTTTGCTGAGCTAGACTAACATGGCTTTCCCTTTGGAACAATGTTAGTCTAGTTCAGCAAAAAGTGTTACACTTCTCTGCATTTATTTTCCTCCCATTCTGTAAGTTTCCCCCATCCTCAAGGCATCTGACAAAGTGGGATTTTCTCCCATGAAAGCTCAGGAGATAAATAAATTTGTTAGTCTTTAAAAGTGCCACGGGATTCTTTGTTTGTGTATTCTAAAGATAGGAAACCAGAGGCTTGATGTTCTAGAGGTGCTGAGAAACTACAAAGTGAGTGGGTGCTGTATGCAATTCAATAGTTCTTCGAGCAGTGTCCCCAACTGCTCCACTGTAGGTGTTTGGGCTCGCCCTGCACTGGAATCAGAGATTTGGCAGCAGTACCCCTGCTGGGGGGGAGGCTCGTGGCACAAGCGAGGGAGTTGGAATTTTCACACCAGAGTGACACGCACGCCTCCCCCTCCCATCCCTCAGTTTGCTTTCTACTGCTCCAACTGCAGGACGGAGTTTGCGGCAGCTCCAGTAACAGCTTTTCCTCAGACTTCAAATACCCCTGACAGACTAAATATCCTTCTCTAAACTCAAAAAAATAAAAGAGAGAGAGAGAGAAAAACAGATGGAGAACCAATACGCTATGCCAAGCCCTCCAGGGTTTAAGAGATGTGCCTCCTGCTGTGAGGCGATTCCCATCTGGATGGCCACCAGCAACATGTAAAGTGCCTCAGAGAAGTGCATATTACACAAAAATGCCAGCACTGTAAAAGTCTCACCTCTCGAGCCCACAAAGAGAGGGAGAGAAAGTTAAAACTCCTACTGATAGAGGGTTCCTTGAGACCAGCTTTGGACCCTGGTCCCTCTCCGCAATCCTCACAGACTCAAAAAAGGCGCTCCTCGCAGTCATCTCCCGCGCTGCCCAAGAAACCCAGGGGCGCAGGTAGCAGCGCTGATAGCTGTGAGGACAGCACTCCCTCGGGTGCAAATGCCCCTAGACCTGGGGATCACCCAAAAATGGCTTCTATAGAGCGGGGGTACAAGAATGCTTCTGCAGACCACATAGTGGTGCCGAGCACGGATCCGACAGCGGCCCTGGATCCTGCAGTGCCATCAACGCTTGCTTCGGGGCCATTGACAGCTACTTACCTCGGCCCAGCACCGCTACAGTTACAGACACCGATGCCCCCCTTTCTTCAGCTGGCACTGACTACTCTACCTCAGCTGGCTCACCCCCCTGAGTCTATGAGCAGCCTCGCGGTGCCGATGCAGCCTGTTCCCTCAGCGGACAGTGGCCACAGAAAACATCACAGAAAGTCTCATTTTTCTGACGTGAGGGAGGATCGGGTCACCTCATTCCTCCGTGATTTCGCCTATTTTCGGCTTAGACACCTTGCAAGAATGTCCTTCACCACTTTCTTTTTCGTCCAGTCAGAGCCTACTATCTGAGCCCATTCAGGCTCCCTCTCCTGGCCAAACACCACCATTGCAGCAGTATTAACCAGCATATCAAATACCTAATGTAAATTGCACAGCCACATACCCTCAGTGGACTGTGAATCCTGCATTTAACTTACCTTGGATGTCTTGGCTGAACTGGCCACAGCAGCTTATGATGCCGCCTATGCCAAGTACTTTGCACATGCCTATGCCCCTACAGCAACCTTTTCCACCGATGGCACAAGAATTGCAGCCGCTGATGTCTGTGACCACCAACCAAGCTCCTCCACTTAAATCACAACCTGAACCTCCTGCAAGTCCAGTGCAAAGACTCAAAGCGGACGATATAAAACAGTTCTAGGAGCTATTTAAACGTGCTGCAGATAGCATGGAGATTCCCACTCATGACACATCTGAAACCCAGCACAAGCTCTATTAAATCCTTCAGGCTTCGGTATCTATTAAATTGGCACTTCACATGGATGAGGGCATCACGGAGTCTGCACAGATCATCTGGCAGACCCCCTTATCTTCTGCCCCAACTAACTAAAAGATTGAAAAGAAATACTTTATTAATCCCAACAGCAACGAATTTTTATTTACACCCCCCCAACCAAACTCATTGGCTATTGATGCTGCCAACCAGTGAGCCAAGCAGTCCAGAACCAAATCATACCCAGCTGACAAAGATGAGAAGAAGCTGGACACTCTGGGCAGAAAAGCGTACACTTCTGCTACCTTCCAGCGAAGAGTTGCCAATTACATGGCAATATTGTCAAATTACAATCATGACGTTTACATGAAAATTATGGATTTTATCAACTTTATTCCAGAGGACAAAAGAAATGACTTCCAACTCCTTCTAAATGAGGGTCAACTCATTGCACAAACCACCTTGCAGGAGTCCTTGGACACAGTGGATGCAGCGGCCAGGACAATCGGAACCGCCATCGTCATGTGGTGTTCTTCATGGCTCCACGCAGCATCACTTCCTAAACAAATGCAAAATGCCATAGAAGATAAACTTTTTGCAAAACAAACCAATGAAGTTATGTACACCCTAAAGGACTCTAGGGCAACATTATGCACGCTAGGCATTTGCACTCCTGCACCTAGATGGTCCTACACCAGATACCAACCCTATGCCTACAAATATCAGCAAGCCCAGCAGAACAAGAGGTTTGACAACACAAGGGCAAGGTCCAGACAACAGAATGGGAGGAGACCAAACAACCAGACTTCCTCAAATCCCCCTACGACCAACCAAAAACAACAATTTTGAGGATTTGATTGAGGGCTTGTTCGACCACCACGAACAATCTTACTAAAACCTCAGTACTTCCGTGACCAATTGAGGCCATTCCTTCATCAGTGGCGAATGATAACAAGCAACAAATGGGTCTTAGAAATCATTACCGGGGCTATTGCATCCCCTTTACATAGAGACCCACATCCCTCAACATCCCTACCCCATCCCTATTCAGGGACCCCAATCATGCGCAAATCCTTCAACAAGAGACAATCTTTTGCAGATTGGGGCCATAGAGGAAGTTCCCCCCCCCAATTTATCAACAAGGGGTTTTACTCCCGATACTTTATAACAGAAAAGCGCACAGGGGGATGGTGGCCTATCCTAGACCTTCGTGGGCTCAACAAGTCCATACAGACCACGAGATTCAAAATGGTCACTCTGGGCACGATACTCCCATCTCTCGAGCAAGGGGACTGGTTGATGTCCCTCGATCTAAAAGATGCATATTTTCACGTGCCTATCCATCCAGCACACAGAAAGTTTCTCGGGTTTCAATTCCAACACAGACATTACCAATATACCATGCTACCCTTCGGACTCAGTATAACCCTGAGAGTACTTTCCAAGCTAATGGCAGTAGTAATAGCCTTTCTCTGCAAACAAGACATCACAATATTCCCCTACCTTGACACCTTCCTCATACGAGCCAGATCGTACCAAGAAGCCATCCTAGCAAAGAAAAACACAGAAAGCACCTTCACCTCTCTAGGACTAACAATAAATTACGAGAAGTCCTCTCTAGAGTCAACGCAAGAAATCCACTTCATAGGGGCCTGCATCAATACTACCCTAGCCAAAGCATACCTACCACATCAAAGATTCCTCACCATAAAGGACCAGGTTATCAGTCTCCAAACCTCACCGGCAGTGACGCCATTGACCTGCATGCAGATGTTAGGCCACATAGCAGCCACAACTTACCTGGTACACCATGCTGGGCTCCGGATGCGACCCTTCCAGGTCTGGTTTCTCAGCCAAACTCGGAGAACACGTCGCCCTTCCACCTGTCTCCTTTCACTACCACCGCCAATCAAGCAATCGCTAACCTGGCGGAAGATCAGCGACAATTTGTGCCAGGGAGTCCCATTTACCCTCCAGAACTCATCACTACTACTCACCATGGACGCTTCCCTCATGGGCTGGGGAGTTCATATCCTCCAACAAATGGCCCAGGGACAGTGGTCGGCTCAAGAAAAACTACTCCACATAAATCTTTTGGAGCTCGGGGTAGTAAGACACGCATGTCGTTGATTTCTCCCCACGATATCAGGGAAGGTGATAAAGATTTGTACCGACAACATTGCCTGCCGGCATGCACTGCATAAACTGACAAGGTGGTATGCACTCCCGAGCACTCTGCATAGAGGCAATGAAACTGTGGGACTTCTGCATAGATCACAACATCCTCATATCAGCAATATGCCTCCCGGGCACGCAAAATGTCATGGCGGATGGTCTGAGCAGGACCTTCACAGATGCCCACGAGTGGCAATTATGCAGGGATATTTTCCAAAATATCTTCCTGGGTTGGGGATGGCTTACCATAGACCTATTCGCATCGGCCAGCAACAAACAATGCCACAGATTCTGCTCCCAAGCAGGGGTAGGACAAGGCTCCCAAGGGGACACATTCTGCCTAGACTGGAGCACCTCTCTTCTGTATGCGTTTCCCCCCATACCCATGATTCCCAGGGTCCTATGGAAAATCCGCCATGACTGGGCAAAGGTTATAATGATAGCCCCTGCCTGGCCCTGTCAACCCTGGTATACTTACTCACTCGAATATCTATGAAACCACCAGTTACCCTCCCCCACACTCCCACACTCCTCTCCCAGAACAACAGGGCGACACTACACAATTGCATCCAGAGACTACACTTGACAGCATGGTACCTGGATGGTTTGACCACTTAGAGGCCCAATGTTCTGATAAGGTGAAACATATTCTGATAAACAGCAGGAAACCCACAACAAGGCAAACTTACTTGCAGAAGTGGTGTCGCTTCTCCATCTGGTACGCACAGAGATCTCTCAATCCTGTAGAGGCTCCTCTTCCCCACATCCTCAACTACCTCATTTCCCTGAAAGAAACAAACGTTTCTGTCAGCACCATTAAGGTCCACATGGCAGCCATTTCCACCTTCCATATCCCAGTCCAGGATTCCTCCATATTCACCCATCCAATAGTCAAGAGATTCATGTCTGGGTTTCAGAATCTGTACCTGCATGTTTGCCCCCTTGCACAACCATAGGACTTGACAATGGTCCTCCACACTCTAATGAAACCACCTTATGAACCATTAGCAACTACCTCCCTCCTACATCTATCAATGAAGGTGTCATTTCTTGTGGTGATCACCTCAGCAAGGCGGGTAGGAGAGCTAGCTGCCCTGATGGCACATCCCCCTTACACCATCTTCTTTAAGGACAAGGTGTCCCTACGTCCACACCCTGAATTCCTCCCTAAAATTATGTCCCCTTTCCATCTCAACCAGACAATACTTGCCAACCTATTATCCCAAGCCCCATGCTACTCCACAACAAGCAGCTTTCCACACTCTAGATGTAAGACACGCACTAGCCTACTATCTACAAAGAATGAAAGATTTCAGAAAGACGCCAAGGCTCTTTGTATCCACCACAGAATGCTCCTTGGGGCTCCCAATATCGAAGCAGAGACTCTCCAACTGGATATCATTGTGCATAAGATCAGCTTATACTCTCTCCAGTCTTAATCCACCCGAGATGGTTACAGCACACTCAACCAGATCTCTAGTCACATCCCCGGCATTCCTGCGCAACGTCCCTCTTATTACCAGCTGTCGGGCCGCCACATGGTCATCTGCGGATACCTTTGTCAAACACTATGCCATAGATCAACTCGCCAATCTTGACACTGCAGTAGGTCTCGCAGTACTGGGAACATCAAACTCCTCACACTCTGAAGTTCCCACCACCTCGACAGGAAACAACTAGGTACTCGACTACAGTGGAGCAGTCGGGGACACTGCTTGAAGAAGAAATGGAGGTTACTCACCTTAGTGCAGTAGCCGGAGTTCTTCGAGATGCGTGTCCCTGACATGCTCCACTACCCTCCCTCCTCCCCTCTACTTCGGAGTATCACAATCAAATGGGATCTCCGCGGTAGATGGCAAACAGAGGGATGGGAGGGGGAGGCACAATTGTCACGCTGGTGCGAAAATTCCAGTTCCCTCGTTTGTGCCGTGTGCCCCCCCCCCAGCAGGGGTACTGCTGCCAAATCTCTGATTCCGGTGAGGGGTGAGCCAAAACACCTACAGTGGAGCATGTCGGGGACGTACATCTTGAAGAACTCTGGCTACTGCACCAACGTGAGTAGCTTCCATTTCTGAAAATCAGACTCTTGAAAAGGTTAAATGTTCTCTCCCTAACTGTCATATTTAAGTATAAAGAAGCATATAGTACAAAATGTTGATCACCCTCAACTCCCCTTGCCCTCAAGAGAAGATGAGGGTATTTATTATCTGTGAGGAACAGGGTTGTTAGAGCTCATCCCTTTGTAAATATTGTAATGATCCAGAAGAAAGGCCAGTCCTATTCCTGCATGTTTGAGAGGTTGCTGCTGCTTTTATAATAAATGTTTCAATAAACTTGTGTCACACACAAACACAGTAGGGCTCTCCCTGGTGGGCACTCATCAATCTGTTGGGTTCCAGCACATTAGACCAACATAGTTTTAAGCTTCCTTTAGTCAGAGTAGGCTCCGGTATACCTGCACCTACCATAGTGCCCCTCTGTTTCCATGGCCAGAGGCACACTTTTAACAAGTTCCTTCATGGAAATGAGACCATGCAGCCCACCTGCCCTAGATGCCCAGAACCAGTGCTGGTGCTATTCCCCACAATGACCCAGTAGTTTAAGCACAGCCTTTGCCAGAGTTCCTGACCTGTGGGTGAATAATACTAATAAACTGGCTTTACAGGGGGCATGTGAAAGTGAAAGCTTTTTCTTAAGATCTCCTGCTGTTGCATTATCATTGAAGTAGCTTCTTGGGGGCGGAGAGGAGATGACATACAACAGTATAATTGAAACTATAGAGCAATTATATCACCTCAGCTCTGCAGCCTTGGGTGCCTTACAATGCCTTGCTGAAATAGCTGCCACCTGGGCATCTCACGAACAGCTTTCCAGCATGCAGGCCACACCCTGAGGGTAAGTCCACACACAGTCTTTAAATCAAAACAATACAGATTATTTTGATTTAAAAGATTGCAGGTCCACACCAAGTTTCTTTATACCGAGATAAGGAGCTCCCTTATCTCACAATAAGGAAAGTCATTTTGATATAATAAAACCTAGTATTATATTGAAATGACAGTTAAATCAAAACTGTTATTTTGAAATAATGCTGTGTGGACATGTTATTTCGATTTAACGCTTTTGCCCTTCTCCTTCCCAGGGTGCTGTCCTTTTTCTGTATATTGGGTGGGGCATGGCCCTTCTAGGGGGCCATCTTGCTGCACCTCCCACGGTGCCTCTCACCTAAATTGAACTAGGAAGTCCTGTCCAGGGACATGCTAGCTTGATTTGAGATTCTAGTGGGGACCAGTTAAATTGATTTAGTGATTTTTTTTATAATGATTTTATTAAACCAATTTAACTTAAATCAATTTAACTGTCTAAATATGGACATAGCCTGAGTGTCTGTGTGCAATTGTAGCCTGCCAGCTATACCTGGCTTACATGCTGACTCTGAGCAATCTTGGTTACATAACAGAGTCCCCCCCAACACTCCCAATGTCATATTTTCCCCCAGAAATGTATGTCCTATATTGTCCAGCCCCCTCTTGGACAGTACAAAATATTCTGTGAAGTCTGTTATTCCTTAAAGGGAACAATAAATATTCCAACATATTACCCCAAATAGCGATTCAGACACTTCAATTTAGACACACTGGTTTGAGTAAAACAAGTTTAATGACTACAGAAAGAGATTGTAAGTGAGCACCAATAATGAGTCATAAAAGTCAGAAATGGCTGCAAGAAAAATAAAGATAAGATGTTTACTAATGCCTGACTTAACAATCTATATCAAATTCAAGCAGAGTTTCTCACTGCTTTTTCTGCACTCTTGCTGACCAAACCTAGCAGGTCAGGACTCCTTCTGCAGTTAAATGTTATTTTTGTCACTTCAGATGCAGTGAATGTGATAGGCAGGAGAAGAGAGAGAGATGCCGTGGGATGTTAGCCCCTTCTTTTTATAGTTTCAGTCCCTTTTGTGAAAAATATTTCCAGATGAGCATTGGGAGACAGAGTCTCTATATATGTTCCTTGCTGTTTTTTCTTCTTGTCTGTTTGAGCTTTTCTTTGTTTCTTCCTTAAATATGTCTCACTGTTCATTAATCTGCTAGATACTAAAAACCATGGCCTGAACAGAGACCCTGGCTTCATGGCTTATTACAACAATCTGTAACCCACTAACCCCCTCTTTTTGCCCTATGACTGCAAAGCTGTTAACAAGCCACACTACTTTGAATGGTTTATGTTATGGGGTGTCTGCCCCACACGGGTCAGGACAGGATTAAAAGAACTCTGGGAGCTTTAGCCAGTCAGAGAGGGCTGGCAGGAAGCTGATGAGAGCCCAGTGGCCCAGTATAAGAAGGAGCTGCCAGGCAGCACTAAGGAGTACCTCAGGAGCTTGAAGGGTCAGAAGGCCAAGACCTTGGACAGAGCAATGGCTACTTGCTGGGGCAGAGTGGAGCTCAAGATCCTGATTAGGCTGCAGGGAAACAGCTCTGTCAAGACTTGCAGAGACTTGGGGGAGGAAGCAGTGCAGGTTGCAGCACTTGAGGTCCATGGGCTGCGGCCTGGAATTGTGGGTGAGCCTGGGACCCTTCCCACCTCCCCCAGACCATCAATACAGTGGTAGTGATGGACTGCAGCAGCCATTAACTCGTGGTAAGCCAGGACTGTCAAATCTCTCTGAAGGGGGAGAACACGGGGTTGTGACTCAGCTGTAGGCTGCAGCCAGCAGAAGTCATGGGGGAAGGGGCCTGGATGGATCCAAGGAGGCCTGCCCACCAATGTCGAGAGTTACGGAGAATCAGCCACAGATGTGGCTGCCTGCTTGAACTATTCCCTGAAACAAAACCAGAGGCGCCCGTCCCCTGGAGAGTGTTGCTCTTCAGTCACAGTCCTTACAATATATGCTAATTACTTAAGCTAAATAATCTGTTCCACCTTGCATTTTGCTGTGATGCTGGGAGTACTTTTCCAGACCTGAAGAGCTCTGTGAAAGGTCGAAAGCTTCTCTCTCTCACAAGTCTTGCCAATCTTACCTAACTTAGCCTGTCTCTCTAATGTTCTGGGACTGACATGGTTATAACTACACTGTATTCAGGTCAACATTTCACTTTCAAACAATATGCTTCCAAGCCTGAGCAGCTCTATGAAGAGAGTGACTGAGCTCTAATTTTGATCCCTTCTGTGGCAACAGCCTTTCACTAAACTGATAGGTATGCTCTTCAGTATTTCATTAAATATCTCTAAAGGTATTTTAGTTACAGACATATTGGACTGAATTCTTTCCTCCAGTTGCATCCATACTGCGCCATCAAAATGAATTGAGTAGCCCCACATGTAATACAGGAACTATATAACAGGAATATTTGTCCTATTATATATAGAATAGATTTTTATGCCTCATTATTTAATTTTAAAAAATCAAAATATTATTTGAATTGCTTTCTGTATTCCTTTATTATCTAATTCTGTGCATGCTTTCCTTGCTGAAAGCTCAAGGACAAAAATATATGCAAAATGATTTTTGATCAAATAGAAACCTCTTCTGAATTTACACAAGAAATATCTGTCAAAAGCGGATGCTATCTTTGTGGCATTTCATTATTCATTAATTACGTGCTGCATAACAATCTTTTCTAAAATACTTTTATGTTGGCTCTTCGGGCTTTTTAAATTTTCTCATTGCCCAAATAACCAACAATTCTTGGAAACAACTTGGAGATAGGGTAGTAGTTTTTTTTTGTACGCTTATTTAAAAGCAAGTTATTTTCCTTTCTTTTGAAAAACCTGATGTAAGAAAAGGACCTTGAAAAAGAATGATTACGAGTTACATTTGTTCATGGTCAGTAGAAAATAGTTTACAAGAACTGAGCTATGCATACATTTGTTAAAGGAAATATCACCTGCAGTGGCCTAGAATGAAAAGGCAATGGCTTATTACCTAGCAATAAAATAAGAGCTAAAAGCAGATGTATTTTTATGTTTAAAAAAAAAAGTGTGATAGGAAGGAGAGAAGGAATTCTATTAAAGTTGACAGAGACTTATGCCTTGGATAAGTTATAAATAACATCTTTGTAAATTATTGATGGACTCCAGATTTGTGCAGCACCAATAGAAGCTAGGACCTTTTAGAACTTGTGCTTTGCATTCATTTTGCTGTAACTGTAGCTAGACAGCCATTTGCAGAAAGCTGTATACTTCATCTAGCCAGCTGCTGTTGGCTTCAGTCTCACAAATCTCTGAATACACAGTTTTAAACAACAATGTTTACTGTGTATTTTGGTATTATTTTGATGTCCCAATATACTGAGAGTTGATGTTTACTTGTGCTTCTAAAACATCTTTTTTTCTTCATAGAAGACTAGTATTAAACTATTATTTATCACTGAGGAGAGAAGTCTGTTACTGTTTTTCTCATGTTTCTCTAATCAGATTGGTTTAGGGAATGTTTAATGATGCTTTTGGTTTACCTATTGATTTGGTATTTATTTTACCTATTGATTTGGTATATATTTTTCATCTGGAATTTTTGTCAAAAAATAAAACCCAAGACAGTTGTTGGAATAGCTTACACACTAGTATCCTCTGGTCAGGCATACAGTAGTAAATAATGTAACATTTAAAGGACCCTGAACCTCACCTCGAAGCCTATCTCAGGTTTCTTCCAAACCCTTTCTACTATGTCTCAGCCATTTATGAGCAACAGCAAAGGCAGAGAAAAGGATAGAGGCTCACAACCAGAGCTCTCGGGGAAGCTTCTAGCTTTGTCATGGGAACACGTTCTCTTTCTGTGATAGATGACATCAGTAAAAAAAAAAAAAAAACAACAAGGAGTTGTGTGGCACTTTAAGACTAACAGATTTATTTTTTGCATGAGCTTTCGTGGGAGACGATCCCACTTCCTCAGATGCTTCGAAGATGGGTGAACTTACAGAAAGGAATGAAACTAAATGCAAGGGGGTGTAAAACATAGGATCAGGTCATACAGTAACAGCAAATCAGAGCACTTTTCAGGTTCAAACCATGGGAAGCCTGAAGTCAAATTACCTTTTGTAATGGGAAAAGAACCCATAGTTTTGATTGAGTCCTGCTTTCACAGAATTTAGCTTGCATATTAATTCGAGTTCAGCTGTTTCTCTTTGAAGTCTTGATGTACCAGCTACATCTCTAACGACAGTTGTTAACAAATCCCTCATTGAGTGATTAGGAAGATGGAAGTGCTCAGCAACTGGTTTCTTTGTTCTTTGATTTCTGATATCAGCTCTGTGCTCATTCAGCCTCGTTCGCAGCCATCTTCCTGTAAGTTCACCCATCTTCGAAGCATCTGAGGAAGTGGGATCTTCTCCCACGAAAGCTCATGCAAAAAATAAATCTGTAGGTCTTAAAGTGCCACACAACTCCTTGTTGTTTTTTTTACTGGACTAGACTAACGCAGCTATCCCTTTTGAAATTGACAAGATGACATCAGGTTTACCAGGTTGGAGCCCTAGTCTTGCAAGCCTTATGTCTGTTGACTTGGGGCTCCTTCTGGTAATGTTAGCAGGTAGGAGGGCAGTGGGAGTGGGGAGAAGGGCAATGGACTTTGGGGGAGGCATTATAGACAGAGAGTGAAGAATTGCTTGGAGCAGTATTGTGAAGCAGAGCTGGGGATTTTTGGGGTCTGTAAGGCCAGAGGGACACTGCAGAACCTGGTGCTAACACTGCTACCAAACCTGGCCTTTCAGCAGGTCATCCCTGCTGCCTATTTTGTCTTATTGACAACTGACTGTCTTCTTTTTGGATCTGCCCATTACTCCTCCATGTGATCTGCTGGATCACCTCCACTAGCCTCCTGCAAATCTGCTAAGGTCAGCCAGATGGACTCCTGGTTAGTTTTGCCTCCCTTCTTGGCCCACTATTATTCAGTGTTTTTGTCAATACTGATAAGAGATACAGATGACATCAAATACTGGTGGAGTGGTAAACAGTGATGGGTATAGGTCAGTTAGGCATAGGGCCCTGCAGATCCATGGGTATCCGCTTCAGATCTGTGGGTATCCACATCCGTGGATGCGGGTGTGAATAGCCTCAGACCCATTGTTGCGGATTGGTGCACAGATGCGGATTCTACTTTATTTGCCCAGGGTGCAATCGATTGCTGCAGCTGCTGCTATGATCCAAGTCAGCAGCACACCGGAGAACAAAGGAAGTGGTCTGGCCAGTCCCGGCTCAGCTCTAGTTGCAGTTTACCAGTCAATCAGTGTCTCTCAGACTGACTGTCAGTCAGTCAGTTTGCTGGCCATCGGTTGGGCTCCTCAGTCTCCAGCTGGCCTTTGATTGTCTCATTCCCCACACGGGCCCTGCCCACTTTTCCATTTTCTTGTTTACGGTTTGTGCCCTGTGCTGTCAATCAGAGATTTCATTGGCCAAGGAAATCTGATTAACAGCACAGCAAGCAAATCACAAAAAGGAAAAGGAAAAAGTGGGTTGGGGCAGCATGGGGAATGAAGTAATTAAAGGCCAGCATGTTGACTGAGTGGGTCCAAGCCAGGGTGTGGATGCAGATGCAGTTGTATATGAAAGCAGCTGGCATATGGATTATGGATTGGACAGATACTGACACTGAGCAGATGCGAATCGGCTCTGGATCCACATTTTTGTAACTACACGGGACTCTTGTTGTGCAGGTTGACCTGGATTGCTTGGTAAAGTGGAGTCATTTGAATCACCTGCATTTTAATAGAGCTGGTGCTGAACTGGGCAATCAGTGCAGCTTGCCGTTTATATCCAATGATGTAACAGCAGCAATTGCTTACTAGTAATTAACTTTCTCATTGCACTCTGTTCACCTTTTCTGAGGTTCTCTTCACAGTCACAAGGGCTATAGACTGTTTTTTCGGTTAAGTTTATATTCTGCAGAAATTGGTGGACTGGGTCAAATTCACCAAAGGAAAGCTCCATGCTTGCCTCAGGCAAGTGAGTAGATTTGCAAGGCTGGCTTGAAGTAAGGCTCTCAGGCAGAACATGCAGCATATATTTGGCCCATATAGCAGAAACACACAAAATCTCAAATTAAGAATAAGGACTGCTGACTTGGCTATGTGATTCTGTGACCAGAAAGAACATTAGGAAACTGGATAATATAGTGTAATTTCCAGTAGGTTTCTGGCAATCAAGAAAGAAACCTAAATTATAAAATGTCTGACTATTAAAAAAGTAACTAATGCAGAATTATGTTAATACTTATCCACATTGCTTTAAAATATATGTAACAGGTATTGAAGCAAATTAGGGACAATATTCATGCTATTAATTATATGTCTTATTACAGATTGCTAAAATAGAAAATATAAGTCATTTGAGTGAACTCAGGGTGCTGAACCTTGCCAGAAACTTTTTGACCTATGTAGAAAACCTTAATGGACTGGATTCACTGACAGAACTTAACCTTCGTTATAATCAGATCACCTCAATGGTAAGTGATAAAACTCAATTAGTATTCATTGTCCCACATGTACACATAAATTAAGATAGCAAAATACAGTAATATTATCATTTGATTTGAACAATGTCGGCATTACACATTTCTAAAACTATATTGTTTTCATTTGTCCTATGATTTAGGTTTGGTGCTGTTATGCTTAATTTTATATGAACTGGATGAAATTAAAATAACAGATGGACATTTTACTTAAATGATTATTTATAGCTGTGAAACCATCTTAATACTAATTAAAGTGCTGAACATAAGGATTTTTGAAGAAGTTATATAATTCTGGTGCATAGATTGAGCACTTTATCTAAAAATATGGTAAGCAATATACAGATTACACCCTAAATTTAAAAATTATGGCCATTGATGATATCCACTTCTTTTAAATAGTATCCTTTCTTTTTTATGACAGAGAAAATACTATTTTAAACTTTGCAACTTCACTTAAAATTAACTAGTGATTTCAATAATAAAAAGCCATTTTGCATGAACAAATTAGATATTGTTTCAGTTTCTTGCTATAACTGAAGGCTAAAGAATGTGTAACAGGCTCATAATATGTAACAGGAACATTTTACATAAAGAATGCTGTTACGCTAAATACGTAGAACAAGGTATTCTCCTGCTCATGAAGAAACAAATAAAACATGACAACAAAGGAGAGAGGTTAATATATGCAGTGAGTCTTGTTCCAAATTCTTCTTTATTAGAGCTCTTGCCTTTAGTTGTGTCTTAGATTATGTCAAGTAATCTGGGCGCTGCTGTATGATTTTCCTGTCAAATGTGAATTGTCAACTTTCAGAATAGAAAATGGAGGATTCAGCTCATCTTTCCACTTTTTGTTTGTTTGTTTTTTGCTTTTCTTCATAAGAGCAAAACACCTTCTAACTCTGTGGTTGATCTGAGATTTGATAAAATGAGCAATTTGGATCTTTTGAATTTAATCTCTCTTATAACATGTGCATCCAGCAGAATTCTATATCTGTTTCTCTGGTCAGATGTGACATGCAAATAGAACTTGCTCTGTGGCATCTGATGAAGTGGGTTCTACTCAATGAAAGCTTATGTCCAAATAAACTTGTTAGTCTTTAAGGTTCCAGGGGACTCCTCATTTGCTTTCCTCAGTAGAAGTGATTGAATTTTCCCTATAGGAACGTTGATTGAATCAGCCAAGTTGATAGGATTGACCAACTGGATAGGATCGCCTTTAACAAGTAGTTTAGAACTCTTAGTGCACCTGAGCCTATTTTTAAAGTAATCTGAGTTACCTCAGGTACTTCTGTCTGTGTGAGGGTTTTGTCATTGATTTCAATACTGCCAAGATTTTATCCAGCATCTTTTGTGAGTTTTTGATGGTGTGTTTTTTCATATCCTTCACTGAATGTGATAGAAAACAAACAAATCCATAGATTAACAATAAAAATGTTGATTTTTTAATCAAAATTTCTGATGTCATATTACTGCTTAGCTACATGTTTAGTCCCAGTTGTCTTTCTCTAAAGAATATTTTCTTGAACCTTCTGGATGTGAAAAACTATTCATGGAGCATGCCAAATTGTCTGTAGTTGTTTTTGTTCCTTGAAGCAATGATAACATGGAAACAATAATTGACAATTGTATCCTAGATTATTTATATATTTTTGTTTTTGTAAATTATACCCATGTAGTTAATATTCTAAATTTTAAAAAATTAATAGGCTTGGGCTGTAGTACCTGTGAAATAAATTCTAGGTCTCACTGAACTTTGACTTGGGCCTGGTCTACGCTGTGGGGGGATTTTGGCAGCAGGCAAAGAGAGATACACAAGTTACTTAAAATAAATTGTGTATTTCCTTTCGATTGCCTAATGCTTACCTAGTGCAGCATATCTATTGTGCTGAGTTGATGGGAAATGTCCTCCCATTGACTCAGCACTACTTCAGTTGAGGGGCTGGAGTTATTCGATTGAATGCCCGATCAACTGAACTAGTCTTCACAGATCTTGGATCACGGTACATTTTAGTAAAGGTGCTTTCTTGTTGGTCTGTTTTAATTCACAGGTATTAAAAATTGAGTTTTAGGAAATGCTGATTAGTTAATAAAGGCAATATATTATTTTAATAATTTTTAATACTGTAACTTTCTGTCACAGTGTGACAGGCCCCTTTAATGGGCGATGGGACTAGTCTACCTGTGTCTTAATTAATTAACACCTTTCCAACCTGATGGGTTGAGATTAGAGGGGTCAGATGATAACTTGAACACTCAGGCCTCTCTAGGAATACAGGCCTAAAATAGACCAGCCTGAACTGTGGATTTTTAATTGAGTTTGAATGTTAGCATGAGAGAGAGGACCAAAGCATGTCACCAAAAAGAATGACATCATGTGAAAGAAGAGCTGTTTGTGTTAAACTTGTGACCTTTGAATTACTCCCATTATCTTATTTAATGTTGGGATGAGGTAATAGAAAAAACTTGCTTGGTTAGGCACCAGGTGCAGTAAATAATTGATTATGTAGAAAGAAATGGTTAGTCTAGTTGCTGGGAAGAAAATATGGCAAAATAAGACAAAACCTTGAGGAGGGAGCTGTAAAGGCTCTCTAAAGTAGCTTGGAAAGTGGATGGGTACAGGACCCAGGGGGCACTGAAGGGCACAAGACGCTTTTTGGGACTTGATTAGTTGGAATTCTGTTACCCCAGAAAAGGATAAGTTTGTTTCTGACTTGGTTGAAGGACCAAGCCCATCACCAGAACAAACTTGTTTGTATGTGGAGATCTTGGAGACTCTGCAGATATGTCTAAACTGCAGTGTAAGCATATGCTTTACTCTGGGCTCATGCCTATTCCTCTCTCCCCTTATTGTGTCTACATTGCAATTGAGCTAAGCCAGGACACTGCCAGACTGGGCGGTCCAAGCTTGAGTTAACGCAGGGTCTGAGCCTATTGCTCTGCAATGTACGTGCAGCCCTGCTTGACCTTGGTCCATAAACTGACCTCTCACCTTGCTCCGGTCAAACCGCCTCGTTTCCCCCAGTTGGGCTCTTGCTTCTCCCAGTCCCTGCAGCTGTGTCTCTTGCCCCCTCACCCTCCCTGTCCCATTCCAGCTGGGTCCCTCAATATATCAAAATTGTGTATCTTTCTACCAGAAGGATTCCTGCTCCATGTCTCAGAGCTAAATTACCATAGAACTACTGCCTGAATAAGCTGCACTGAAGGAGCAGAACCTGTTATTCTGACCTCCTTACAGTAAACAGGGTAGATTTTACACCCATGTTTGTGATGCTTGCAACCTACTGTAGGATAGTGATTTTCAAACTTTTGTGCTCAGGACCCAGTTGAAGAAATAGTCATTTATGTCTGTGACCCAATAGTTACATTTTTGAGCAAGGTATTCTAGTCTTGCGGTGGCAGCAGCAGGGGTTGCTGCGACCCAGTAACTGAGGATCTGCAGCCCACTACCGAGTCCCGACCCATAGTTTGAAAACCACTGCTTTAGGTTATGGTTGCCAGTTGTTTTGATGTATACCTCGCACCACATAATCTCTAATTAAAGATTCATCTATAATTCCTGGAGATTCCAGGACAATCCAGGAAAAAGCAAAAAATGGTGGCTGTGGCAGACTGCTACTTGAGGAAGACTCCTTCATACCCACAGAAGTGTGATGAGCCGAATGCTGAGGATCTGAGCAAGAGTCACTGGGCACAACCCCATAATAGCTCAATTTTAGTCTTGCTCTTTCCCCATGTTGATTATAAACCCATCTGGAAGACAGAGAATAAATCTGATGGAGTGTGTGAATATGTGCCCAGCTACTGGCATAATTACAAGAGGCCTGGCCTGCACCAGCCTCCAAGCACTTGGGTAGGATGTGTTAATATCTACCAGCTGCAAATTAAAAAAAACTTTTTTTACAGGGAGATGCACCTAATGGTACAAATGAGTGTGTGGATAGGTTATAACAAACTGCAATCCCTGGTAAATGTGGATTTGTATTTTGCAAATACGGCTTGCTTTTCTTTGCTTTAACATGTTAAATTAAATACTATTTCAAGTGTTGCAAAAGCAACATGTAGTACATTAGCATGTAAAATGCTAGTAACAATTTTAACCTGTTAAAATACACACCTTTTGGAATATTTAGACTCCAGAGTCAGTCTGTATGAGGGTTTTTTGTGCCTAGGGTGTAGATTTTTATATAATGTTAAGACAGTAAATTGGTTGATACCACAGAATTCTTGCCTGTACTGCCATTAGGAAGCTAATTAATGAGTTTGCACTTTTAAGCTTTAGTGCAGCATGGTCAAAAAAATCATTTTTATGCATTTGATTACCTTTAGCTTGCTCTGAATCTTAAATGCTGAGGCAAGCACCTTGGCTCCCTTCCTCAAAGCCTGTTAAAAAAGGTTAGCAGCAGTCTCATTTTTTTCAGTGCTATTTACCTTGCAAGTGGTGCAGCTTGTTCTGCAGAGTAGATATCTGCACTGAAACACTCCCTCATAGTCTGCATCAGAAAGGAATGGAGCAGAATGTTCAACAGAAATCAATGTTGCAGCAAGGTTACAGAAAATAGAAATGAGTATATTTCATCAGCAGGACAATAGGGAGGGTCAAAATTTGTTGCTTCCCAGCTGCTGAATTTATGCTTGCTTTCTTTTTTTTTTTTTTTTTCCTCCCCCTAGAAAGATGTGGATACTTTGCCCTGCCTCCAACATCTGTTTCTCAGCTTTAACAATATATCTAGGTAAGGGGGCTACAAGTTTGCTTTTTATTGGTAATTTAAGTAAAAGATTGCATCTGTATTCAGTTAAAATTGGGATACTTTGCAGAGGGTTACATTTTTTTTTACTATGGCAGAATAAATGAGAAATATATAACGTCTGGTATTATACAAAATTTGTGAAATGAAAGTTCTCTTAAACCTTCATCCTTTCAATATACAGTACATTTATGAGCAGTCTACTATTGTCTTGTTGAAATATGGCCATAGAGTTTATAGTTCTGAAAACAGAAAATATTGTGAATGTTGTTTAATTTTAGTGTTAAATATGTTTAAATGTAAGCTTATATGCTGTTAATATAGTCCACTGTATACATTCATCTCAATATAAAACGCTGAATGATATGCTTAATTGATAACTAGATTATTTTTAATTTATATATCTTTCTGAACATCTGTTACCTAAGGCTGCAATCTGTATTCATTATTGTGTCACTTTTTCAAACTAGGCCATCAAAATACAGTAATTCAGCTTTCTCAACAATGTTTCTGTTATTTTAATGCTTCTGTTTCATTGTAAATGTATAGAAATGATAATTGTCTTCATCTGTCTTCTCATTGTATTTTCAGTTATTGAATTCTGTATTTATACTACTCCCAAAATTTTAAGAACTTTATTTTAAAAAGGACTGCATGCTCTATTTTCCGTAAGAGACCTGTGGTTGCTCAGTCTGATAATAATCATCAGATTTCTCTATAGGTCTGTATTTGCAAGAATGATTTTTTTAGGGACCTAGAAAAGTTATTGCATTCCTTCATTTCCCAAAAGACCATGCCATTTTTTGTTGTTCTTTTTGTAGAGATGGATCACAGAAAAGATTTATTTGATAATGAACATGAGTTTTTATTATATTAGTAAGTTCAAATATTTCATGCTGACTTGCATTTTATTCCTTAAAAAGACCTCCTCCATTGTATTTGTTTATGAGTCTTATGTACTTAATGGAGTCATGCAGCTTTTACCCCTAAAATTACTGGGTACTATAGAAGTTTAAAAATCAAATATAAGCTATGATGTTAAATTAAAGATAATGATCATTAATTAATCTGCTCATGCTTCTGCTTTATGTTTTAAATTTTGATAGTAGCAGACTTAAATTAACATTTTATTTCTGTTGAATGATGTTTGGTTCCCAAATTTCAGACATGCTTTTTGAATCTTTTCTGCCAACAAATGTCGTAGTCTAGCAGTTGGAGGGGCCCTGTCACCAGGAAGTATTGCTGCAGTCAGCGGGAATTTCTTCATGATTTTATGTAACTGACTAAGCAGTTCATTCAGCTTTCCCTCTCTTTCCCATAGTGCTTTATACAAAATTTACATTGTCATTTTTGCAGTATACAAGGAGAGAAAAGGACCTAAAACAAAACTTGAAAAATCCAGTTGTTTACATAATGCAAGGCTGATTTTTTCAAATATCTTACTTGCTTCTATAATTTATTCAGTGGGGCCACAGTGAAGCTGTGTGTGCACATCTCAGTCTTAGAATTTGTCCCTAAGGATACCTTAAACATTATCATGAAAATATGTAATATTTAGTTTTGATTCATGGTTTAGAGTTTGTCAATTTAAAAAATATTTGAAATTAGATGAAAAGTGCACTTTTCCACTGTACAGCCCTTGTGTTTAGACCCACTTAACGCTATGCATGCCAGTCACCACTATAAAACCTTGGTGGTAGTGGCATTTGGTTTGTTGATATTTTTGAAATGTTGGCATGCCATTGAAGAACAGCATTTCATCAAAGAGGTGAAACAGCACTGACTATGCATTTTGTGTTATGTAACTGACTTTATGGGAAATACAATTTTAACATGAATGAGTATTGCTGTACTTAATACTAGCAAATATGAAAGTTTCCACTACCATTTGCATATATGCTCATGATTGAGTGATTTAGATTTACTATATACCTCATGGTAAATTTTGAAAATATATTTTTTCAAAACTTTCTGTATGTGTAAAAAGATAAAAAAGATTTCAGACAAATGACAGTACTTATGCAATGATATGATGCACTTACCCACAAGTGCCTGGTGATAATTTGCTAGTGGAAGTAGCAATGTATGTTGCTGAAGTCTGCCTGCATTCACAGCTTAGTTTCCTTAGATTCAATTAGTCAATTTTGATTTTAAAAAAAATCACATCTTGTGAAGTAAGGCTATATCTACACCTAAAATCTTAGTTTGGACTTGGTTAGTCTGAACTAAGTAGTTTGAAAGTTAGTTTGTACTAAGCGTGCTTTTTAGTTGAAACTATTAGTTCAAACTAGCTGCGCTTTTTTTAGTTTGAACTAACTTTTTAGTTCAAAATGTTTAAACAAAAAACACAGTTCGAACTAACCATTAGCATGTCTGTGTTGTGCTAGTTCGAACTAAATATGCAAATAAGTTTAAACTAAGCAATTAGTTCGGACTAAGCTTTGCCTTAAAACTTTTTAGTTCAAACTTGGCAAAGCCTAGTGTAGACGGGGTTCAAATTAGTTTGAATTAAGGCTCCTTAATTCAAAGTAATTTGCTAGTGTAGACATAGCCTAAGTGTCTAATCAATAGCATTGCCTTTTTGGTAGCTCTTGGGAAATATTTTTATTTGTTGAACATTTTAAAAGATTAATTTAGAACGAGTTGTTTTGACATAGAAGTTCACATTGGAGCATCCTTTGGTGCTTGTCACATGGCAGCAAGAGCTATTGCAGAATATATTGAGGCACACTGACATGCATGAATTGGAATATATTTGTAACGTGCCTCGTTACAGGACTCCTTCTTTGTTCTACTGAACTAGACTAACACAGCGGCCCCTTTGGAACTTGGCAATATTAACGAGAGAGTCTCCTCATCTTCACTTTCAGAGCAGGCCCAGAATGCCACTGTTCCTCTGAAAGAATCTTTTGTAGAGGAGTTCCCAAGTATTAATGTCATTAAGAACTCATAAGCTAAAACCAAACACTATCAAGAACTGGTGGGGACTAGAACAAAGACACAATATCTTATTCCCATCCTCAGCCAGTAAGGATTTAGCAGTCTGGCAAACCGAAAGCATTCAAACCTTTTATATTAATTTAGATTGAATATATGGGCTTAAAGAGTTGACATAACTTGGTCACTGTCCAATATAAAACAGTATTAAATAATGTTTGGGGGATGTGGCATATAAAGATCTCATATTGTTTAGTACCACAGCAAACATATCATTAAGAATCTTATTAACCTTTTATTAAAGATACAGAAAAGAAGGAAAAATACTTAAAACATTTAAAATTTAACATATTATTTCAATAGGCTTTTTTTTTTTAACATCTCTTGTCCCCCCCCTCCTTTTTTTTTGTTTTATTTTTTTTTTAAAGCTGGAGAGAGTCTTTTGAAGGAAATCTTCCACCCCCTTGTCTGACAGTATTTAAAAGGGTAATAACATCCTTTTGGGGAAAAGAGAAGAAGTTAGATGAGCTGACCTGGAGCTGCTCTTGTTGCTATTGTTGTTAAAGCCTCATTCCTTTGCACGCCAGGTAGTGTTTGGAATTTAGTTGGAGCTGGTAGAGGTGGCAATGTCATCAGGTCCCTCCCTCTGGCTGGTCTGGCTAGGACCAAACTCTGGATTAGGATGATGAAGGCCCTGGGTTCCAATATTTGGTGGGATTGGCAGCTATGATGGTGAAGGACATCAGAAAATACAGATCAGTTGAAACTAAAACTCTTTGTGGGAAAGGACTGGGGGTCTGTTTCACTGAAACATTTTTTAGGATGGTTTCTTACATCAAGGATGGAATTTTGTGAAGGGGCACCCGCCTCAGAATAGATAATTGTTAGGGCACTCTCTGGAATGTAGGATGCTCATATGCATATTCCTTCTGTGAATTGTGCATACCTAGGATATGCTGAGTGTTTTGGGGGTGTGTCTCTCTTTTCACCACCACTCCACATAAAACTTTGAAGAGGTCCCAGTTTCATCTAGATGTGGAGCAGAAACCTTTTGGGGGTCTTTAAAATATTCATGGTACAGGAAAAGAGTTTTCTGCCCAGACCTGTAGCTAAGTCCTTAGAGGGAAAGAAGGGTCCCCTTCACACTTTGCTTGTCACAAGAGGGGAAACTGTCCCAGAGTTTATACTCCAATGCTCCTTACCATGCCTAGCCTTGAGACAGGAAATTAAGCCATATTCTGGGAGGTAAGGCATTTTAAGTTTATTGAAAGTTGGTTGCTTTTGGGAGCAGATTGTATAAGTTATTGTTTAAAAAAACCTTGTGTGGTTAGTAAAATAAAATAATTTTATAATTAGCATTTAATTTTGGTACCTTTTAAACACTATGTTATCAGCATTACAAATTTAATCTCAATCCTTATTTCTTGAGAATGGCAAAATCTCAATTTTTATTCCTTGAGACTAGCAAAACACCACTTCGTCTCATATTTTGAAAGGCTAATTAGGGAAACTAATTCCATGTCAAGAATGGCTTGCAATTTATTATCAAAGAACATCTTTTGTAGCATTAATGTTCTATCATTTATAAATATTTTTGGAATACATGCCACCAAAGTAATTTTTGGATGGATCCTTGCAGAATCTGTTGTTAGCAAAGTGATATCAATCATCTTTTATTTTTTTTAACAGGCCAGTTTAAATATGCAAATATAAGTCCTAGTGAAGGTCAACAGCTAATTAGAGAACGATGGTTGCAGGACTTCACTGGGTTGCAGAAAAGATTTTACTACTTGTTGTCTATATTGATGGCATATACAGATACTTGTAGATCTCCACAGTTTAGTTCATGATGACCGGCATATCTAGTATACAAGCACATTTTTTTCTTGCTCTAGTTGGAGAGGGAAAATTTGAACAAGTCCATTAGATGCTTCAAAAAAAAACAAAACAAAACAACCTGTTTAATTTTGTATGTGATAGAGTCTGTGTGCTATTTCTTCAGTAGCATTATGTACTGCAGTTTCTCCTTTTTTGAAATAGTAAGTGTGTGCGTGTGTTCAGAATCTTTCTGCTCTGGAATGCAGTTACGAAGCATAAGGGTGAAATGCTGAAGTCCGTGGCAAAACGTCCACTGATTTTAGTAGTGCTAGGCTTTTGCCTTAGTTATTTAAAGCTTTTAGCTGATCAGTATCTCTTCACTAAAATATATTTAGATGTGAAAGGATGTTGCTTTACCCTTTTTTTAAAGCAGTTCCTTTGTTTAGACTTTATGATGCTCTATCACATGGGTTCATAGCTTCTGGATGCTATATCTACTATTGGGTTGTTATACATAGAGCCCTGCACAGATACAAATACGTGGATGTGGATATCCGCATATTTGCAGGGCTCTAGCTCTGTGCAGATAAAAATATGTGGATCCATATCCAATCTGCATCCACAAGAAATGGTCTGCAGATATGTGGTGTTGTATCTGCAGATGCAGATAGCCATGGATATCCATTGATTTGCAGGGCTCTAGTTACACAGAAATGTGATAGAAAATGTAATAAGGCTTGGTGTCATCATTTATTTCAGGCCCTCAGAAGAAAGACACCATGAGAGTGCAAAATGTGATTGTTAACAAATCTGAATAGTAATTTCTCCTCTATTTTTCATTTCTGATATCATTTCTCAAATAATTTCATCATCAAGAGTTTTGTTAGCACACTGAGCATTACTAGAAGTTTTAGCACATAGTGCTGCTCATCCCTAAGTGCACCTTTTATGGTATTCATTATATTGTATTTTTCAGCAACATGGCAGTATGTGAAACCTGTTTTCCTCAATGATAAATTTTTTATACTAGTTTTTGTGTTTAAAAATATATTAAATCAACAAGACTTAATATAGTTTAATTAGATATATGTATTCTGGGATAAAGAAGTTGCTTTTGTTTTGATCTTAAGTGTCATGGTCAGCACAGGAAAGCAGTTCTTGCTGTGTGAAATGTAGACATTTACAGTCTAGTTATGTGTGTCTTTTGGATCTAAACATTAAGGTAGATCAAGCTATCAGCTGATTAATACAGAAAATGCAGCACTTAAACAAGTATTTACTCATAGAACTAGTGACTGGAGGGAGAAAATACTTTTAAAAGTTACCAAAAGAGGAAGCATTTAGTACAAAAGACGCTAGCAATTTTTTTTACACTGTGTTGATTAGTATTAATTGCATTGTGATGCTTTAACACTAATGTGGTTTTCTGTGGTTATGTGGCATAATGTCCATTGGCTTACATTTAAATCATAGCACTTGTATATACTAAAGAATCATAACTTAAATAGTTGCCTTTTGCTGCAGAAGCCAAATGAGAGGAATTTTCGTGCATGGAAGCTCTGTTAGGATTTCCTTATGGGAATGCTATTTTGCACTCTTCTGTGGTGGTACAACACTCCTTTTCTGATGTGTTGCTCAGGATTTGTGAGAAATCTGGCCATCTGCATGGTGGCATTTCTTTTGCAGCTCTAGTCTCCAGTGGCTGCAATGAAGCCATATTTGTATGGTGTCCTTTTGGCTGCAGCTTCTGTTGAGTGAACAGCATTCTCTGTTGTTCTCTAGGAGAACAAAGGGGAAGAGTACTTTGATAGCACCAGAGCCCTTTTTCTGCATGGAAGGGGTTTCCACACACAAATTGAAGGGACACCATGGTTTTATACCTTCGCATGAAAAATTTTGTTTACAATGTTTATCTTAGTACATTTGGATTTTTCCAGTCTGTTTTTCCTTTTTGAGGGATTAGAAGGAGGATTTTAAATTTGCCTCTCCATTTCTCAGAGGAATCTTCTTGCATTTTGATATAGTGTTTGTCATTTATCTACACTAATGCATAAACAGGTTTCAATTAAATTTGGCAGCCGTAGTTGCACATGGAGGACTTATAATTGTGTCTGATAAAAACATTGCAAATGCCCTTTGGATGCTAAACCGTGTGGATTCTTGTATAACTAATGGAATCTAAGAAAAATATTCATCAACTTGTGGTATAGTCAGAAACTTGAAAGATGAACAAAATTTGAGTAAACTACGTATTTTTGAGGAAAATGATAAAACCTGCAAGTGGTTATGAACTTCAGTGTTCTGTTTCTTCTGAAAGATCGTATCTCATGAATAAAGGGCCAACATCAGGGTGGAAATAGTAAATACATCCTGTAATTCCTTTTCTATTATTTTTATTGAAACCGAATAACAACTAAAGATATAAAAAGAAGAGGCTTAGTGTTACCAAATCATGAAATTAATTGAGCAGGAATTGTTTTTTTCCAGCTCATTATTTGTTTAGTTTTTTAAAGTGTCTTGTTGAAATATTTGGTTGTCATGTTGAAAGATCCTGGTTCAAAAATCTACCAATTCCTAAAAAATTAGTGATAGAGCAAGAAAAATGTATTAATTTGTAACAAACTTCTGATGTAAGAACAATACAGTGTTTAGAGAGAGCCTTCATGTAGCTTTTATGTCTCTGTGATAAATGTAAATTCCTCAGTTGGGTTAAAAGAAATTTCCATTTTTGTGTGCAGTTTTGACAACATTCTGTGCCTTGCTGATTCCTCATCACTGTCTGATATCACCCTCGATGGCAATCCCATAGCTCAGGAGACATGGTACAAGAACACTGTTCTCCATCATATGATGCAACTCCGACAGCTAGATATGAAGAGAATCACAGTAAGGAATTTTCTGGAAAAGTATTAGTTGGATACTGTAGGCATTAAAATTGGCAAATAAGATTGCAGAGATGTATGTACTGAAAAACTTTTACCTTCTATCTCTGAATAGAACTGTAACTTGGACTTAATATTGTAACTCGTTTTTGTTCAGTGCAACCCATTGATGACGATTTTCTTGCTTAACTCTAACACATTTATTTTTATTAAGCCATTTAAAAATATTTTCCCCCACACTGTCACAAATGTCATGTGACAGTGGTAAAGAATATCTGTGGTGTTTCTTCCAAACATTGATCCGAAAATGCTCTTATAGTAAGGAAAATATATTATTACCAAACCTATTGACTCTTTGCTTTAGTACAGTGTGCCCTCAGGCCTAAGCAGGTGTGCCATGGAATTTTTTGAAACACTACACAGAATTCTGGATTGGCTTATGAACATTCATAAGTTCATTTGGAGACTATATGGACATGTGCCTCAAAATTATTAAAGGTATCAAGGTGTGCCATGTTAGAGAAAAGGTTGGGAACCACTGCTTTAGTGTAATACTTCCTCCTAGAATGTTTCACAGCCCAGTCTTCATGACTTCCTTTTGCAGATTTAAGGAGCAGTATATGTCCTCACAATCACTATGCTAGTGAGTAATCACTTGTCAGATAAGGAAGCCCTCTGTTAATGACTTTAACTAACTAGGCACACATCTTTGTTGAGTTCCTCCACTCTGTTATGTCTGATCTTGGCCAGCTTTTTGTCCCATACTTTGCTTAAAACTCAGAGTATTAAATGCTCACTTTTTAAAAAAAATACAATTTCCTTGACAATGAGGACTAAACATTTCCTTTTTTTTTTTTTTTTTTTTTTAATGAAGGGGCTGAGTGTCCACATGTATTACTTCAGGAGCTAGGTTTTTAAGTAAAAATCAAGTACTGTTTCATGAAACTGATGATAAAATTGAGTTGGCAACTACTGGAGCATCTGATTGGCAGCAGCATGTTGTACTGGTACTTTCTGGGGTGACATCTAGCCTGATATTTCATGTGGATGAGTTTACTTTAGACTAATAGGAAAGGTTATTACCTATTTTTATTTGATGAATGGGTCAAAATGTCAGTTGGATTGCAATTTTTCCGCTCCTATTCTAGTCCCACCTGAGTTTCCTAAATTTCCCGGTTTTGCTTCAACTTGCAGGCGGTTAATAGTTAGAGCTTTGTCGTTGCTTTTTTCTAGCTAGAAATTCCTCCATTTCTTCTACAAGAAAGTTAAAGAAGCTGTTTGTCTGAAAATTATTTTTAGTGGGTGTTATTACTATGCATTCCCCATCACTTTTGTTTGGCTTGTTATCGCTGCTAGCAAAGGTTATCATTGAATTGAGAGCAAAGGCTAAGGGTAACATTATAAAAAGCACCTAAATCCTGTTTCTCCTTCAAGTTGTCCCAGTGGTTGCTTCACCTTGGGTGATGGTGCGTCCATGTGATGCAGCTTGGAGAATCTGTAAGCAGTGCTCTTCAGGGTCGCGTGGGCAGCCAGAGGCGGTCTTATGTTGCAATTGGCACCCTCTGGCCACCCACGCAACCTGATACCCCTCAGTTCCTTCTCATTTGCCTGCGGACTCAGCAGGAATCGCAGTTTCTTTCTCTCTCCTCAGCTCATCTCCCTATTCTTATTGCTTATTAACCCCTCTTTACCACACCTTTTCCCTCAAACTTTTCTCCCATACCTTGTCTACTTCATTAAAAAAAAGTTTAAACTACAAGTTGCCTCATTCCATGCTATGCCTACCTCCCTGGGATTCAAACACTGCAAAGTCTATCACGACACTATGCCAGCATTGGGTGGACATTCAGCATGTATAAAATGCCTAGGAGAAGCTCACATCCCTTCTAGATGCCAGCACTGCCAAATTCTTAGTGCTAGGGTCTGCAAAGACAGAGACCTCCATCTGAAATTCATTATGATGGAGTGTTCCCTTCGTCCTGCCTCAGACCCTGGTCAAACAACGACCACTTCACGAGAGCCTTCCAAGAAGTGTCTGACTCCTCCACATTCCTTGCATAAGAAAGGGAGGTTATTTTGAGCAAAACTCAGTGCTAAAGAGGCATCAGGTTTCTCAAGCACGTCACTTTCAAAATCCCTAAAAAGGTCTTCCTCACATTTAGACCCCAGGGAAAAGTTGTGGTGCACCTCTTCAATACAGGTCTCAAAGCTGCTAAAAAATATCCTCTGCCACGGCACTGACCCCAGTGCAGATTTCAAAAACTTCAGCCTCGGCACCGCCTTCTTCTACAGCACCAGTGCCAACACCACCATCAGAGCTGGCACCAGAACCCATCAGTACAGATCCAACTCACATGGCACTGTTAGCATCTGTGACCACTCAAACCAGCAACAGAACACTCCATGCCGTCAAACTCGGCACCATCAACCTCCCCACCGTTATCAACAGTACCGGCCACGACAGAGATGGTTCCAACACAGTCTAATTCAATGCAAGAAACAACCAAGCGCGCCTATCTAAAGCTCCATCTAAACATAGTGAAAACATAAGCACCAAGAACTCCCAGAAACTTTAAAAGGAATTCAGTCTTCTTTAATACATGATATTGCTGAACACAGCTCACCAATTCTACCATACTTACAATTGTTTCCACCGCATCCTGCTCCAATGACAATGATGAAAATGATGATCATAGAGCCACTTTTTCACCTCAGCTTCTCTCTTCAGTACATAAATCAAAACGACCCCATTTAGCTATCTCTATCCACCATAACCCTGGCATCTTCCACACTGGTATGGATACCTTCCAGCTTATCAATATCAGTGTCCTGTTTGGGATATGAGATCCCAATACTCAGTCTCCTCATCTAGACCTCCCACCTCCCATCACAGACCTCCCTCAAGACCACCTCAACAACAGCAAACAATAGACATCCAAGACCCTACAGGAGACAATGCGGACAACAATGATGAGTCACAGTCCTGATCCCCTCTCCAGTACTTACCACCTTCTCCAGATGTGACGATTCTTCCATCCACCTCCTCTTCTGCCTATGACTTATGACAATTTCAAAATTTATTCAGAAGAGTTGCAGATTCCTTAGAAATCTCTCCACAAGACGTTCCTGAATTGCAACATTCTCTCCTGCATATTCAAACAAAATCGAGCCCACGCATAGCTTTGCCAATGAACTCAGCCATAATAGAACCTGCCTCAGAAATCTGGCAGACCACTGCGTCTATTCTGCTGACTTCTAAAACAGCAGACAAAAAGTACTATATACTTAACAAAGCTTCTGAATTCCTTTTTAACCATACACCTCCCAATTCTCTAGTGATTGACGTAGTGAATCAATGCCACAAACAACTCTTCAATAAATCAACTCTGCATAATAAAGAGGATAAAAGGGATGGACACCTTGGGATGAAAGGTATATGCCTCTTCTACTCTCCAACTACATGTAGGAAACTACTCAGCACTTTTGGCAAACTATGATCACAACAATTATCTTAAATTAGCTGATTTTATTGAATTTATTCCAGAAGACAAAAAACAATCATATCACACTATAATTAAAGAGGGTGAACTCATCTCTAGAACTGCTCTTCAAGCGGCCTTAGATGTAGCGGATACAGCTTCCCAAGCCATCATAACCAGTATTGTCCTCCGTAGATGCTCTTAGCTCCACTCTGCAGATCTTCCCAGACAGCTGCAGTCAACAATTGAAGATCTAGCCTTCAAGAAAAACAAACTATTTTCAGATAAAGCTGATGAAATCATGCATGGCTGAAAAGATTCAAGGGCTACTCTGGCAACATTTGGCAGTTACTCCCCACCAAACCATTGCAGAGCATATCGATACCAACCTTATAAATCCAGGTATACTACCAATACAACAACAAACTACCATTTGGACACCAAGACGCACAATTGTGAAATGGACAGCACAACCAGCGATGCCATCAACCATTAAATCAGTCCACTGTACCCCAACCACCTCCTCCCAAACCTCAATTTTGAAAACATTGTTGCGGGCAGTCCTCCTCCTCCACATTTACTAGAACCAAATAGCCATCTTCTTTACAGACAGTGTTTATGACCATTACTTACCAACTGGATGCGCATTACCTCTGACAAATGGGTACTGGACACTATTGAATTCAGATATCTCATTCCATTTCTTTCTAAATCTCTCTTCACCACCCTTCCCTGTCCCTCCAGAGGGACACCTCTCATGTACACCTCCTCCAGCAAGAGGTTCAGCATCTTCTCCATATAGGCATGATTGAGAGGGGTTCCGAGATTAATCAAGGCAAGGGGTTTTATTCCCCCTATTTTCTCACAACCAAAAAATCTGGAGGTTGGCATCTTACACTAGACCTAAGAAAACTAAATAAATTTGTAATGCATCAAAAGTTTGAGATGGTGACTCTAATAACAATTATTCCAGCTTTGGAGCACAGAGTTTGGTTTGCTGCCCTCGACTTACAGGAAGCATATTTTCATATTTCCATTCACCCAGCCCATAGAAAATTCCTTAGATTCATGAATAACACACATTACCAATATACCGTTTTACCTTTTGGTCTCTCTACAGCTCCTCAAGTCTTCTTGAAGGTTTTATTTGTCGTAGCCTCATACCTTTGAAAACACAACTTCACCATTTTTCCCTACCTGGACAAGTGTCTTCTAAAGTCAAATTCAAGCTAACAAGCAACATTAGATTTGAACTTTGCGATACCTCTTTTCCAATCTCTGGGCCTCAACATAAACACACAAAAATGGACCCTAATACCAACACAAAACATAATCTTGATAGGTGCTTGCCTAGACTCACAAACTACACGAGCCTACTTACTGGAACACAGGCAGAATATCATTATAGAACAAACAAACTCTATAATCCAATCTATCAATGTTTCCTTAAGAGATTGTCTACAATTCCTAGGCCATATGGCTGCAACAACATTTTTGTCATAAATGCCAGACTATGCATATGAAGCCTTTTCAGTTATGCTTGCTATGGTTTACAAACATTGGTTCTATATGCTGCACAAAACTCTCTCAATTCCTCATGAAATCAAACACTTCTTGTCTTGCTGGATCATTGTTTCAAATCTGAACAAAGATGTCCCCTTTATTCAACAACAACCTTCCCTTCTCATCTCAATAGATGCATCCCTCAATGGCTGGGGAGCCCATAGGAGAAGTCTCATCGCTCAAGGCAAATGGTCCTTAAAAGAATCCACCCAGTATATCAATATCTTAGAGCTTTGTGCTGTAAGATATGCATGTCTTCACTTCCAATCATTACTAACACATCATCACATCAGAATAATGTTAGACAACACAACCTATATGTTTTCTAACAATGACAGGGAGGAGCCTGATCCAGACTACTCTGTCTCGAAGCCATTTGTCTATGGAACTGGTGCATAAGTCACGACATAATTTCAGCCTCCTACATTCTGTGTGCTCAAAACACAATTGCTGACATCCTCAGCTGCTCCTCTCTCCATTCCCATGAATGGAAAATGGATCAGCAGATACTGGAAGAAATATTCCTCCTCTGGGGTTACCCACAAACAGACCTCTTGCAACCTATAACAACTGCAAATGCCTGACATATAGTTCATGGGGAGGCATAGGACCTCAATCTCTTGGAGATGCACTCTGTCTTTCATGGAAGAACGGTCTCTTTTACACTTTTCCTCCATTTTCCTTGATCTCAAAAGTCCTCATCAAGATACAACAGGATGCAGCAACTGTAATTCTCATAACACCAGCATGGCTGAGACAACCATGGTATATACTTCTAAGCAAGATGTTATCAAGGACTCCCATAACCTTACCATGCATACTGAATCTCATCACTCAAAACAGAGGCAGTAACAACCATCTAGACCTCAAAAGACTTCATCTAACAGCATGGTTCCTAACCAGCTCTTACAGGAGGAACTTCACTGCTCGGATTCTGTATTGGATATTCTCCTAAACAGTTGCAAACCATCCACTTGCAAAACTTACCTACGAAAGTGGCAAAGATTCCACTGCTGGTGCCTACAAAACAACATTACACCATCATCAGCATCCATCCCATCTATCCTAGACTATCTTCTCCAATTAAAACTTCAAATCTTTCTAACAATTCAATTCAAGTCCATCTTTCCATGAGCACTGCATTCCAAGATAGCAAAGTTCTCACTCCATGTTTTCCCATCTGATTATATGAAGATTCCTCATTGGCCTCCAAAATCTCTATCCCAAAACATGGATCCTGACACCAAATTGGGACCTTAATTTAGTCCTTAGACCATTAACAAGGCCACTCTTTGAGCCAATGGCAACATCTTCACTTACACACCTATCAGTGAAAGTAGCATTCTTAATTGCTATTACTTCAGCTTGCTGTATTAGCGAACTAGCAGCTCTTATGACTTCCCCACCTTACACTGTCTTCCATAAAGAAAAAGTAACCTTGAAGCCCCACCCAAAATTTATTTCAAAAGTGAACTCCCACTTCCAAACCAGTCTATCAACTTAACTGTTTTCGTACCAAAACCTCACGCGAACTCCCATGAAACCAGTCTCCACGTTAGACGTTCGAAGAGCTCTTGCTTTCTACCTCGACAGAACGAAGTCATTCTGAATGTGCAACCGCCTCTTCATTGCCATGGTAGGGAAAAACAAAGAAAATGCATTATCCAAACAAAGACTCTCCAAATGGATTTCTAACTGCATCCATACATGTTACGAACTATAATCAGTATCAGTACCGTATCACATCCGCTCACATTCCACGAGAGCCATTTCAACCTCTATAGCCCTTCTACATAACGTTCCCATTATAGAAATTTGTAAAGCTGCTACGTGGTCTTCAATACACACCTTTACAAAACACTGTGCTATTGACCAAGCAACTGGATGTGATCCTGCAATTGGCCTTTCTGTATTATCTGCTCTGTGCACAAATGACTCTGAACTCCCTCCTCCTTAAAAAGGTCACTGCTTTGGAGTAACCCAAGGTGGAGCAACCACAGGGACATGACTCGAAGGAGAAAGGAAGGTTACCCACCTTCAGTGGTAACTGGAGTTCTTCGAGCTGTCTGTCCCTGTGGTTGCTCCATCACCCACCCTCATCCCCTCTCTACTTCGGAGTCTACCTATTTCACTCCCTAGTCGAGAAGGAACTGAGGGGGGTCGGGTCATGTGTGCGGCCAGAGGGCGCCAATCGCAGTGCGAGACTGACTCTAGCTGCCCACCCAACCCTGATGAGCACTGCTTACAGATTCTCCAAGCCATGTTTCATAGATGCGCCATCACCCAATGTGGAGCAACCACGGGAACAGACATCTCGAAGAAGCCCAGTTACCACTGAAGGTGAGTAACCTTTCTTTCCTTAGGCTCTTAGTCATTTTTGAAAATGTATACTTTAGCTCCTAAACCATGTATGGATTGTGAAAATGTTACCCTCAGGCTGCAAGTGTATACATCTTGTCCATCCTGGGAGATCAGTTGTAGTTAAGAAAAACAAACCATTCCAATTGTTTAACTTGGAGCTAAATTATTAGGCAAAATAATTGTTTTAATGTATGGTGTTACAAAAATAAAAGAAAATGCAAATGTCTTTTTTTCCAGAATCCTGTCTCCTAATGTTCCCCTCCCCCTGTAATTTGCAGGATTTGTTGTTGTTGTTGTTTGTTGTGTTTTTGGGTTTTTTTTAAGTTTATTCCAGTTTTATGTTCAAGTTTCCATTTAAAAGAATAAACCAAACAAAACTCCCCACAATCCCAGCTGCAATTCAGGGGGAGACCATGCATTAGAAGTTTCAGGTTTAAAGAGTATTTGATGAGAAACTTTAAAGGGATGCAAGTATTAAACTCGAAATGAAAACAAGTTAACAGTAATTCTTAACATATATCCTTTATCTTCCCTGTTCTTCACAAACGTTAGCTATTTACTAAGAATGGCATTTTTGTCTATGGGGTCTCTACCATGCCTCCATATAACTTCTTCCTCTTAGTGGTTTCCTTATATTTTTCCAAAGAATGTTGGAGGACATGTTCAAAATGTATAACTCAGAAATGGTAGTAGGGATTTTAATTTTAAATCTGATTGCATTTTCCACTGGGGTCCTTATAAGATCTCAAAAGCTTGTTCACAGCTTTTTTGCTGCTCTCTACTACTACTATAACTTTAGGTATCACAGTGAAGGATGGAACTGCTAAGTGAATGAACTTCTGCAGTGAGCTTTCTCCTCAGCTTTCCTCAGCTCTGGCATAAGAAATGGGCAATGACAAGAGGTTTTTTGGTTTTGTTTCGTTTTGTTTGTTTTGAACTAGGTTTGCATTTGAATGAGGCAGATAGGTCAAGATGGAAGAGGTAGCCTAGGCTGAGGGAATATTGTTGGAGAAGTTGAGAGGAATATGAGCAAGGGAAGCAAGTAAAGCTGTTTGTTCTTAAAAATGCAATGTCATATATATATTGATATATTAATGTAGAAAATATATAGGGAATGCATAAGTTATAAAGTTGTCATAATTGTAGTGACATTAAACTTGTTTTCATAAGCATTATGTATATATTTTATATTAAAACTATTTTAGACTATTTACCTGAGGACACTAATCTTAAAATGCTGGATGTGTAATGGGCTAAACTTAATGTTATGAGATCCTTAATATTTGTAATTCTTAAAACTTCGGGCTTTAACTTTGTAAGCTTAACATTTAATTAACATTTCTCTTTGTTTTGCATTAATGGTGTGTAGGTGGTATTTATGATATATAGCATTGTGGTGGCTGTGATGAATGATATTTATTTTGTAATGGAATTTTTTCCCAGTGAGGAATTGGGAGCCCCTTTGTGCTAGGCACTGTGCATGTGCATGCACATGCATACTTGCAAACACACATACATACACTCTCTCTTTTTCTTTATGGACATAACTGAAAGTGTATTATACTCTACCTTGTTTTCCACTGGGTTAGTAGAAGTGAAGTTTAATAGGATAAGTGTGTCACAGACTTCCTGTTAAATTCATTTTACAATAGGTGGCTATCCAGTTGCTGTGTGTTCATTCAGATTACTTAAATCTTAACATGAATTATTTTATTTATACAGTAGTTTTTTTAACGTATCAAGATTTTGTTTTCTCACACCTAAATTCTTCTTTTACTGTCTAAGTTTTTGAAAAACGAAAATGAAAAGTAGAGTCTGTTATCTCTAAAAAGGAACTTTATATTTTAGAGAGGAAAACCCTTTCCCACAAATCCCTCTTTTATGGTTTTGGAAGATATTTTCATATAATCATCGTGGTCCAGGGGTTATGAAGTAAATAAAAATATGTTTAAAAAGATACTTTCCAAATGTTTGTGTTGGAGAACCTCTTTGCTTTTTACTTCATAGTGAACATTTCTTTGTTACTTGGAAAATATGGTGTTCTAAAAATACTATGCTATGAGAACATTTTCAGTAAACAAGAACATTTAACCTAATATGGCTCTAGTTAATTGTCCTGACATAAGAATTAAATCTTACCAAATGCTAGTATTTAGGGACAAATAAGTAGTTTTTTGAGCATTAGTAAGTGCTAATGTTGTCTTAGAAATATAGTTAATCTAGTCTAGTTAGTTGTCTACAGAAAAGACCCTTTGCTTTCGCTCTTTTCATTTCTGTTTCTGAGTGAGGCAGTTAAATCACTGGAACAATAGGGGGCAGGAACAGTTTATCTATTAAAATGAATCTTTTGGACTATGATCCAGGTATAAATTGAATACCACAGATTAATTTTATTTGTATTTCACTTACAAAAAATTTAGTGTAAAAATGAGTTGTCTATAAAAAAAATTATCATAAATACTTCCAATTACAGTGTTGGCATGTAATGAAATAATATGTTATAAATGCTTGCTGAGTAATATGACTCCTTTACATATATATATAGAAAAGTGGTTCCTTGCCTTTTCAGTGCTGTGGCACACTTCAATGAGACAAACAATTCCAAGGCACGCCCACTTTTTTAGCTGAATTGGTTGCTCATGAACATCACATTTACTATGGCTATGGTCTTCCTAGAGAGGTTTGGGGTGGCAGGAGGAAGCCAGGGAACTGGCAGGGCAGGACATGGCAGCAGTGGGGAGAGTGGAAGAGCAGTTCTCCCTATCCCCGGCACCTCACCTGTGGCTCGCAGTGCCCTCCCCAGGATTCCCTGGCGCCTGTGGGTCCCCCCTGCCTCCCAGAACCTTTTGCATCCATGGAACCAATTTCCCTTGGGGCACCACGGCTTCCCTGCCCGCCTTGGATACATCCCCCCCGACATTTCACATCACAGGTATCCGTCTTTCCCCAGTGCCACTCTATGCCCTGGCAGCTCACAGTGCCCACAGTACCCTCTTTTCCTTGTCTCTCTGACACCTCCTTTCCCTGGCACTCCCAGGCAGCTTATTTGGCATGTGGTACCCTCTTCCACCCAGCAACTCCATCTCATCTGGCAACATGCACCGCTTGAGGTGCCCCCTTTCTCCAACATCCCTCCTTCCCTCACTAGGGCCCCCAGCCCTGCTGCTGGCCTCACCGGAGACCCCATTTGTCCTCCTGAGTCTGCTGCTGTATTCCACTGGCCCCCTGGCATGCCAGCAATGAGGTGTGGGGGCCAGCTAGGTTCCCAGGGAGGCCAGTGGTGGGCCCAGTGGAAGGGGGCTGGCAGTGGGAAAGGGCTGTTGGGGAAAGGGGATGCACAAACTTACCTCCAGTAGCAGGAGCAGCAGTGTTGTTTCCAAACCTGTATGGCCCATGTGCCTGGCCTATGCAGGGCAGATGATTTAAAATGGCCCCAGCTAAAATGTTGCAGCATGCTTGGGGAGCTGCCATGGCACACCGGTTGAAAACCACTGATAAAGAATTTTAACATTTTTTAAAGCACTGTACAAATGTTAATCTGTAGCAAAGAGCAGATTTGGTGCTTTTATTTTGTTTATTTTCATCATGGGAATTTGTACATTTTCTAAAAACTTTTTCTTTTAACTGCTAGCTCTTATAGCTTTTTATTTTCATTTTATTAATGAATCTATTTGTAGGAACATTGTAAAAATATATACTGGATGATCTAATGCTGTTGCAGATTGTAACTCTAATACCAGAGTGAGAGGAGAGATGAAGAGTAGACAATGCAAAAAAGTAGTTAATAAAAGTAAAGTGATTTTTTTTTCTTTTCCCTTCTGGTACCAAAGCCCCACTGCAAATTTTAAGTTTATTCATAACTGACAGTGTTAGTGCATTCATAAACATTCTGTATTAGAACCTATATTTGTTGGGGAGTATGTTTTCAGAGGCATTTTATGTTCTGCTTTGTGCTTTTACAGGATTTTTAGCAACTCTTACTGCTAAGTGCCCATCCAACCCATTAAAGTTGCCATTACCTTTAATGGGAGCTAGATCAGTCATTTGAATAGCACAAGGCCCATTCACATCCAACTTAACATTTTTCTTACCCCAAAACTTTGGGTTGCTAATTCTTATGGGACTTGTTCTGAGAGGTGATTAGAATAAGTAACTTGCACTGAAAGTTGTGGAAACTTGTACCCTATTAAGATCCCTCAGGCTGCTTGAAAGAGCTTTGAGCAGCAAATTTTTAGGTATCTGAGTCTGTCTTTTTTTTTTTTTTTTTTTTTGACATTGCCTAGTTGACTCCTTGTCCTGTTTTGTTCTTACTCACAATGCCTAGTATGGCAAAACCTGAAATAGAAGGATAAATTCCTATGTAACTGCAAAATTATTACGCTTATTTGGCTTAGGTGCCTGGATAGAGACCTGAGAAAAACTAGCTTTTCTAGATAAATGTTATTGTTCACTGGTATTGGATACAAGTTGAAGTGTTTATTACAGAAACGTGGTCTAGGTCAGGGGTTCTTAACCTGTTCTTTTTATCCCCCTGACAGCATGCTATAAAAACATCCAGGGGTTGGGGGAGGAGAGGAAGAGAGCTGGGGCTGAGACTCTGGCCATTGAGCATGGTCTCTTGGGAATATTTTAAAAGGGATAGCTGTGTTAATCTAGTCCAGTGAAAAAACAACAAGGACAACAGACACCATCATAGGTCCTAATCAAGCCTGCTACTCCATCAAAGGCTCATTTACCTGCTCATCTACTAATGTGGTCTATGCCATCATGTGCAAGAAATGCCCCAACACCTTATATATTGGACAAACAGAATGGTCGCTCCATAAGAGACTGAATGAGCACAGAGCTGATATCAGAAATCAAAGAACAGAGAAACCAGTTGCTGAGCACTTCCATCTTCCTAATGACTCGATGATGGATTTGTTAACGACTGTCGTTGGAGCTGTACCTGGGACATCAAGACTTCAAAGAGAGACAGCTGAGCTCGAATTAATATGCAAGCTAAATTCTGTGAAAGCAGGATTGAATCGAGACTATGGATTCTTTTCCCATTACAAAGGGTAATTTGACTTCAGGCTTCCCATGGTTTGAACCTGTAAACTGCTCTGATTTGCTGTTACTTTATGACCTGATCCTATGTTTTACACCCCCTTGCATTTAGTTTCATTCCTTTCTGTAAGTTCACCCATCTTCGAAGCATCTGAGGAAGTGGGATCTTCTCCCATGAAAGCTCATGCAAAAAATAAATCTGTTAGTCTTAAAGTGCCACACAACTCCTTGTTGTTTTTTCTCTTGGGAATAGGCATCATTTGACTTCTATTCTGAAGGAAAAAAAGGGGGGCAATGACTTATCAGGCTTGTGTCAGCTCTGTACAGCAGGGCCCAGGGAGGGAGATCCATCTCTATCCTCTGGCTCGTCTCAGTAAGCCACCCAGAATGTCTGGGGTGGGGGTATGTGCAACCAAAAATGATAACTCAGAGGTGGGGTTGGGGGTGGGGGTGCGGGGGGTGGAAACTGAGCTTAAAAAGTTTGAAAACCACCCAGGGTTCAGGGAGAGGGATAACTAGGGTCTGTGTGCAGGCAGGGCTGTTCCCCATGGGCTGTGCTGGTACCAGAGCTGGTTCCCTCCTCCCAGGTGGCTCTGACCAGCTGTGCAAGCAGCCAGAGAGGGCAAAGAGCTGAGGAGCAGCTGGAGACCTGAGCACCAACAGAAGTACCGGGGAGAGCTCCCGCTGCCCATTCCATGGCACCAGGTCAGCAGCCACCCTCCACTGTCAGTCTCTCGCCTTCCTACCTCTGGGCAGGAGGCCTCACATGGGAGTGGGAGAGGGAGAAGGGAAGAGTGGAGAGGAGGAGGAGGTGGGGATGTGAGTGGATCTGCCCCAAAGACTGCCCCACTCTGATTAGAGCACTGCAGATTAGAGGCAGGGTAGGGGGGCAACCCCTCTCCCCTGACCGTCTCTAACTCTGTCTATGGGGTGAAAGCTTCTGCCTTATAGGGCACTGGCGCTTAGGTCTTGTAAAATGTTAATAAATAACATTCTGAACACTGTTGAAATGTATTATGAGTATATGGACAGTTGTTTTGTATATATCAGGATGACAACAATTGAATTGCTCAATATATGAAAATCAATAATCAGGAGTAAAGTTGTTTATCAATAATAATGATTATATACAAACACAGAAACCTAATCTTTTTTCCTTCAGTTTGGCTTATAATAGTGATAGCAATTCAGTTCACTACTGTAACAAGGATCAACACTCAAAGAAACTTCACACACCTGTAGCAGCTTGCTAAAATTAAAGGATGCTATATGATGATGAAAATAAATTACTAGAAAGAACTGGTAAAGAAAACCAAAAGCCCAGAGTAATAAGTAATAAAAGTAGATGTTTCTTTTTACTATTATCAATGTTAAAAGTAAGACGATTTTAAAGATCTGGATTTTGTCCTTTTTTAGCCTCATTATGTTGTAGGAAAATATTTTATTAAGGGTTTGGTTTATTGTTTGTTTTATCTTCCTTGAGTTTTCTTGGGGATGCTCTGGGAGTTCTCATACATTTTTTTTTATGAGCTGTAATATCTTAATTGAAGCTGTGGTTGTGCTGAATCTTTTACAGAGGGTTTGCTTTATTTAAAATGTGAGTCATTGAAATAACTGAGTGATAATAAAAATGCTTAATATTTAAATATATTACTGCAAATATTTTTAAATTTTACACTTGAAATATTTGTGTTTGTAATAGGTTTAAACAGTACAGCTAAACATTGTTGCTCCTCTCAATTAAGATCTTTAAGTAAATATGTTACCCACTGCTTTAATTTTGCATTATCTGAATTTTGAATGCAATAACCAACCACTCCCACCAACCTCTGTTTCAAGATAGCTTTATATATTATAAAGAAGCTAAAAACAGAACATGGGGGTTTTTTTGCCTCCCTTTTCAGGTCACTTTAAATATAAAATTCCTGTAAATTCTTGATAAAGATTGGCATAAAAATTACTTGTGTAAAAACTAAAAGTGGCAGAAAGTATATTTTACTCACTTATTCATTAGAATGTTTTTAATAACACTTTGTTTAAAACACAGAAGGCTTTACATGCAGGTTCACATCCTGCATCTGCATTAGCTTTGGAATTGTCAGATAAAAACAGAATTAGGAATGTTATTCAAGCAACGTTTAGCTCTGCCTGCACACTGAAAATATATTTTGCTTTTCAAACTTTTTGCTTTTCAAGCTTTTCAATAGCTTGTCAATTATGTTTTCTATACCTTACTCCTTCTTTGGGATAGTTGACTTTATTTCTTCATTTAGGAAGAAGAAAGACGCGTGGCATGTGTTGCAGCAAGAAAAGAGGAAGAGAAGAAGCGTGAAAGCCACAAACAGACCTTGCTAAAGGTATTTTTGTGTTCTTTTGAACACTGAGATTAAATAAAATACCATATGCTAGTTATATTGATGATGATATAGAGTCTAATATCTTGGTGCTGTAGTTTAAAGGGAGGCTGTCCGCTTTGACATCTATGTGCAGAGTAGGGAGCAGGGGACAGGTTTGATGTGTCCATGGTAGCTGGTGTTGCTGAGGAGACGCACTGGCATTCTATGCCAACTGGAATTTTTGAAGCACTGAAGACTTCCTTTCTACCTGCTATCAAATGTGTTACTTTGCTGTAGTCCAGCTGACAGTTAATGAAGGCATGAATTGGGTGGAGTCTCTTGACCACTTGGAGATACGCTATCAGTGAAGAATTCAGGAGCACTCCTAGGCTACAGACACAATTAACCAATTGCAGGATGCGTACCTTTAATCAAAAGAGACTTTCAACAATATCATTGTGATAGAATCCTCCCGGGTACAACCAGGAAACCGTGGGACCTCTATGGCCCCTTCACTCGCCAACCTGAGCGATCTTTCACCATGCCTTACTAGTGACAAGCTGCAAACCCCTTCAGGATCTGTTATCGTCGAGCACACCAGCATGCGGAGCACTACAGCTTGCATGAAAGTTTACCTATTTACATATTTTAGAAACAGAGGGAATAATACTTTGTATCTTCACATACAATAAAATCATAGACAATCCAAAAGGATATTAATGTTTAGCAGATTAGTTTCATCCATGAGCTGATCTCAGCCAAGCGCTGGGCCATCTTCAGATAGTGATATAATCGTAAGTGGCTGAGGGTAGGTGGAGCTGTTTGTTCATGTACATATTGTTGGTATTTGAGACCATGTTTGTCTGACCAGTTCACCTACTGACTGAGTAGGACTGGAGAGAGAATTTGTCCCTCTAGGACTACCCAGATAAGAGTCAAGTAGTGGAAATGCAATTTCCCATTATCTTTTTGTTGATCCGTCACAGGACGGATTAGCATATTACTCTTATTTTCACTATCATTGATAGGTGGGACAGCAGTGTTGAATATGCAGAGTCTACTGGAGTTGGGATAATATTGGCCTGAATAATCTTGCAAAGGGTTGAGTCGCCCATAACTTAGGGTACAGATGCTGGCTATGTAAGCTATGGTTTGGCAATATAAGACTTAGTGTCATGGGTCTGGAGAGTGTGGGTTCTGTGTCCCCCAGAAAAAGAGCAACTTGAGGTGGTGAGGAGAAATGTAGCATGTGTTTAAAATTGGACTTTGTTCATATGAAGGGGGAATTAGGAACTGTATATTAGAAGCAATAGATTAAAAAACAGAAAGAATAAATAGACGAAGAGGTGGGATTGAATTGTTATATGATAATCCAACCTTATACTTCTGTTTTTCTCTATTTTACCTCTTAATTCAGTTCTTTCTGAGTTTGGATATGTTCAGTTCAAAATGGTTGCCAGAAAATATTCTTTTTTCCCCCCTACATTTTAAAAATCAATACTTACATAGCTTAATTTTTATTATTGATGGCTGTGTTTTAAATTTATGTGGTTTTGATGTTCTGGTGTCAGTTTCTATGCATATAGAGACGGAAGTACATGCAGTCACAGACTCACGTACATCTGGTAATTTGGTGATGTTAATCCCTCTTACTAGGCAAAAGAAATTTGTGACACTTTTGAAAGTGATTTATTTTTATTTCTGTTTCTTAAACTTAGAGCATCTTTCCTTAGAATAGGAGATGCCATCACTTGTCTTGATACCTTGATGTCTCAAACCATTTTGCCAATAAAGATTCACATCTAAAGTAATGGGCATGTATTGTTTACGTGTAATGCCATAGTCACTCAAACTTGAAGAGGAAATTAAAGTTTTCATTCTTTAGTGACAGTTTCTTTCTTGCCTTTAAGGAGGTAAAGAATCACAACAACCAACTGTTGTTCTAGTTGCTTCCGAAAGATTATTCTAATCTCTCTTCTATGTAAATTTCCATTCCGTTCCTGTGCGTTTAGAGTCTGTTTTCTCTCTCTGACTCTCTCTTGTTTCACTTGACTAGAACTTTTTTCTCATGGATTTATCAGTGGAATTAAGTGACTGTGAAATAATTTGCAAATATAAGATTTAAATAATTCAGCCAATGAATGTAACTTTGTGAAGTCATATTCTGCAATAAAATATTTTTTTACTCCCTAAGCTGTCTTAAGAAAACTATAAAACTTTACCTTGCTTCATTCTAAGTGCAGTGTCAAAGCATACCGCACGTTTAATCAGGTAACTGTTGCTATTTTACAAAATCCAAAGAGGTAGCCATGTTAGTCTAGTTCAGTAAAACAAACAAACAAGGAATAAAGCATCTGCCAAAGTGGGATTTTCTCCCACGAAAGCTCATGCAAAAAATAAATTTGTTAGTCTTTAAGTGCCACAGTACTCCTTGTTTATTTTGTAAAAGTGTCTTCTAACAAGCTTACCATGCTAACAACTGTTCTTGAATTTTCGTGAATATTACCATATTCATATTACAAGTTCTAGTTCACCTTTATTCCTGTTCAACCTCTCTCTACTATCTGCACAGTGTATTTTTCTTCCTTTCCACCACTTGAGGGTACAATCCAGCACTTTCTAGAAAAACCCATCTCAGAATTCTTTGCCTCCAGAAGCTTGCACAGGGTAAGAGCTCTCTTTAGAAAGGCATAAAAATGAGTCTTTTCTGGCATAAAAATGATCAGTTGCCTGCAAGTCTTTAAATGGAATTGGTTTTCAAATATGTGGCATTATGGTGGGATATTTTAGTTTAGATGCACTACAGAAGGTCCCCTGCTGAGGGAACCCAAGATCGCCAAGCAGTCCAGAAGATGAAGTAGAAAAGCAATAGGGATTCTCAAGATGGAAGGGATGCCTAACTAATGGGTCAGACTAGGCCTACTTCTAATTTAGCACTTTTGAATGTTCTTCCCAATTCCCAAGATTCTGGGGCCACAAAAACAGTCACCCTTCATCAAAGCCTCTTTCCTTTTATATATCTGACCCACTTTATCCTGATGACAGGCAGTTCACCATGGAGAACTCCTTAGCAGTACTAGATGGGAGAAGTCACCTTCCCTGCTTATTATGGAAACTCAAAGGGAGCAGACTTCACTGGACCATAGATGGCAACAGGCCTGCAAGCCAGAAGGTGCTTGGTTCTCCACAGTCTTTCCCAATATTCTTAAATGAAGGTTTCTCTTGTGACTTGCTGGTATGGATGTATGGGGTACGTGAAAGCAACTGCCCTCCAACCCATAGCTATGAGTTATTCCCAGATTTTTCCCTCTGATTGGCCTAAATCAAGAGTTTTCAAAGGACATATCCTTTCCTTCCTTATTTCTATTCTCTTTCTTGTTATCTCAGGCTTACCAGAAGAGCAATGGCCCAGAAGCCAAAACAGTCTCCCACACTTTAGAGAAACCCTAGAACACTATAGAGATCTCTTCAAAAGAGATTATACCATATTTGATTTATACTGGATCTAAACATTAATACTAAGAAAGCAGCATTTTGTAATGGAAGTATCCTTTTGTGATAACCGATTTAGAAAGATTTTAACAATTTTCTTTAATAAAGGTCATAGTAAGAAGAAACCCTGAAAAGTAGTTTATAATTTGTGATGAAATAAGTACCTGGGGAATATTTATTTCAGTTTAAAAACATGCGTTATAATTTTGAGAGAGAGAACCTGTGACTTTCTAAAAGCTTAACAGAGTCATGTCAATATGCAGAACACATTTATAATAAAAGTAAACTTTAAAAATAAAATGTATCCATCTTGGGATTTTTAGTAGATTAAAAATAAAGAATTAATATACAAAATACTCATTTAGAAAGCAGCTTTATATTAAAAAAAAAAAGCCAATTTGAAAAGAGAAGCTGGTCTTCTGTAGGTGTGCAAAGGAGAGAGATGAAAAGGGTCAATATTTACTCTTGTCTGGAGAAACATACCCCCTCCATTTTGCTGAACCTGCTATTGTAAGTAAAAGGACAGTTAAGATTTTCTAAATGTTTAAAGCACAAAGGAAAATTTCATTATAGATAGCCCATATTTACATGTGCTTTACTAAAAGTGAAGTTTAAAAAGGCAAAATCAATGCATCATAATGCAGAATTGTGCGACAGTAGCAAGAAGAGATGAGCATGTGGCATATGTGAAGCAGAACATTTCCCAACAGCCCCTCCAATTTTGTTGTTGTTATTGTTGAAAACAATATTTGCAGAAATATAATTTTTAGTCACAAGATTAAAATTAAAAAGAGCCTGAGAACTTTTTAAATTGCTCTAAATGTGGAAGAAAAAAATCACACAAGCAGTCAGAATTCACCGCATGGAAAAGTAAATAGATTTTAAATTGCTGCGATGCCAAAAATATGTTCATCCACAGATGAAACCAAAGGGCAGGACATAAATCAAAAAGAAAGTGAGGAACTCTTCAATTTATAGAATAAGTAAAGGTATAGAACATATTACTACTTATTTTTCCAAATGAAATTAAATTTTGCCATAGGTAGTGCTAGTTGCCATCATAATTACATTTGGTATTATCCTGATAAAATTATTCTTTCCAGTATTTATTATGCAGGCTTCTGCTAGTGATTGTATTGTTGTCTTTGGAGGCATTCTGCTTCTTTGCATGAGTAGGCAGACCACATTACATTCTTGTATGTAATTTCCCTTTGACTCATTTGTTGTTCTTTATCTGTTTCCTGTATAAACTGTTTTTCTGAAGACACACTTTATTTAAAATGGGATACGATGAACTTGTATCTCTTTTATTCTTGAATTTAAATGAGAAATAAGTAGTGTCTGCTGCTAACTTCAGCTATGGACTCAGGTAGTAAATTGATTTAATAATTCTCTTGATAGTTATACTTCCAAGTTTCTTACTATAAAAGCATTTTGTGAAAAATCTTAAATAAACCAAACATTTTTGAAACCATGAGGTAGTGTGAGGACTCTGAAAGAGTCTGGAGAAAATGTTCTGATACTTTTCATATTGGATAGTATAATCAAGTATTTTATGTACGTTTTGTTGAGGTCTTACATTTCCTGATAATGGGTCTCTGTCAGAATCTGCACTTAACACACATGCTCCACATAAAGCTTTCTAAATCATTATATATTATAATGGCAAAATTGCTTCCCTTTGGACTAGTTATGGTAAGTTGGTGGTGGAATCAGTTAAATAAAAATCGGCATTTTGAATGTTAGTGCTGGTTATGCACTTAGGGATAAATAACTAGGGAAAAGGAAAAGTACACTAACTGTACATTACTACAGAATACTGATCAATACTGATACTTTCTATATGAATATGTTTTTCCAATTTATAGGGAGGATATTGGACTAACACCACTAGATTGTGTTGCATATAGGCATAAATTTTCTTTTCTTTTATGAGTGGTGCTCCTTCTACCTAGGAAAGATTACTTGCCATCCCATTGGGTAAATGCTATTGCCATTTCCCTCTTTGACTTTTAATCTAGGAAGGGGATGTGTCTGGGTGAAGGACAGTTGCTATACTCGCACAGGAGATGTATCAGGAATGCTGTGAAGTGCTGAATCAGCAGCTTCTTCTTCGAGTGTTTGCTCCTGTCCATTCCTCGGTAGGTGTCTGCATGCCACGTGCACGGCACACCGAATTTTTTTTCCCTTAGAGTACCCGTAGGGCCGGCCATGGCGCGCCCTGGAGTGGCGCTCCATATAACAGCCAGCCAGCCCCTCCCCTCCTCAGTTCCTTCTAACTGCCCATATGGTTGCTGGAACTGTAGGTGCGAAAGCAGCAGTGTTTTTTCCTCAGGAGGCTTGTCCTCATTTCGGAGTACCTGTAGATAGTAGTTAGTTAGGCTATTTGCCCGCTCCGGGCTCAGGGCTGGGCTATGCCCGGATTTAAGACTTGTACTGACTGCAAAAGACCTATGCCGGTTGACGACCTGCATAGGTCCTGCCTTTTCTGCTTGGGAGAATCCCACCTTTGGGAGAAGTGTAGGATCTGCCGGGGCTTCAAACTGTGGACTCAAAAGGAGAGAGTTCAGCGGCTAAAACTCCACATGATGGAGGAGGCGCTGTGTCTGGCACCAGGTGATTCGAGCTCGAGCGTGGCACCATCAGTGCGGAGTGCTCCAGCAGCCCCGGAGCTGGCTCCGGTGCTGAAGCATTGGCACCGTGGGACAGACTCTGGCAGCCGCACCCAGTGTCACCACTCACTCTCCCTGGCTCCACCCAAGAAGAAGAAAAAGGTGGAGAAGGAGCGCCCCGCCCCCCAACCGGTGTCATCGTCATCCTCAAGGGAGCAGGCTCAGAACCTTGCTGGTCTAGCCCCTGCCCAGGAGACTCATGAGGCACCGATGCAGAGACAGCGCCAGCCCAGTTGTGGCTCGGCCTCTTCTCCAGCCAGGGAGATACTAGAGGAGGACATTGTGCTACTGTTGACGCCGGAGGCGTTCATAGCTGCTCAGTCATTAATAGAGCAGCCTATATTGGCGGCCCTAGGTCCAGCCCCGCCGGCACTGAGCACAGCAGTACTGTCCACAGGCAAACCCATGCCCCTCTGAGCGTCGGCACACCCTCACTCCCCGGCACCAGAGAAGAAGAGAGGAGTCAGATCAGACCCAGCACTGTCTCCTCGGTACTGCTCACCCGTGCTGCCTGTAATTACAGCAGCTGTGGGAGCCCCCCAGTACCGTTTGCTGGCACGCTCCCTGAGCGAAGGCTCCCTGGGTCCACAGCCTCGAGAGCTACAGGCTGAACACTGGCACCGGCCCTTGGCACCGTCGGCATCGGCACCACCCTGGTCCCCCAGGAGCAGCTTCTCTGCAAGCTCCAGAGATGGAGCAGCACACCTGAAGAAGGGCCGACACAACGCTGCGGCACCACCGGCTGCCCAGTCTGCACCGCTGCTAGTCCCCCCCCCCCCCTTCCATCCTCAATGGTCGGGTTGGCACCCAAACCAGCAATGGCCCTTTTGGACCCCATGGGCAGTCCATCAAGAACAAGGCTCCAGGTCAAGCGTACCGTTCTCGGAGCCAGGCCCTCAACCACCACCATCATTTATGGTCAGTGCTCCCCCTGGTACTGGTGAGACATCTGACCTAGAGTCTTTAAGGGAGGACCAGGACCAAACCAGTATGGCCAGTGAGGGGCGCAGGGGCCCTTCTGAGGTGGGAACCAAAGGCCTGGAGTTGGAGGAGTCCTCCTCATCTCCTCCGGACAAGGCAGTAGCTGGGGCTAAGCCGGTGTCTTTCCCAGATGACGCCAAGGCCCACCAGGATCTGTTGCACAGGGTGGCCCAGGGCCTTAACCTTCAGGTAGAGGAGATCATGGATGAAGCAGACCCTATGGTGGACATTCTCCTCCCAGAGGGCCCGAGCCGTATTGCCCTCCCTTTTATAAAGACCATTCAAAATTCTACCAAGGTGTTATAGCATACGCCAGCCTCTATCCCCCCTACGGCAGAGCGGGCAGAGAGAAAGTACTTTGTCCCTTCCAAGGGGTATGAACATTTTTACTTGCACCCGGTCCCGGGCTCCTTGGTAGTGGCGGCAGCCAATGAAAGGGAGAGGGAGGGTCATCCAGGCCCCACACCAAAATCAAAGGAGGCAAAAAAGTTAGACCTGTTCGGGCGTAAGGTCTACTACACAGGAGGGCTGCAACTGAGGATTGTGAACCAGCAGGCGATCCTAAGCAGATACAGTTTCAATGCTTGGTCAGCCCTTGATACGTTTTCAGAGGCCCTGGATCAGGACTCTAGAACCGACCTCGATGCTGCCATCAAGGAGGGCAAAGCCGTGTTGAAGGCCTTTCTCCAATCCGCCCTGGATGCAGCAGCCGCGGCTGCTCGCAGTATGGCATCTGGTGTCTCCATGAGGAGGAGCTCATGGCTGCAGGCTGCAGGGTTACCACAGGAAGTCCAAGGTACCATCCAGGACCTCCCGTTCGAGGGACCGGAGCTGTTTTCTCAGCAAACAGACTCACGCTTGCAAACCCTGAAAGACTCTCGTGCCCTGTTAAAATTGCTGGGGCTTCATACGGCTGCTCCTCAACAAAAGTCCTTTAAACCTCAGCTGCCCCCACGCGCCTGTCCACGCCGCCAGGACTATGATAGAAGGCGGAATCACTCAGGGCGCAGATCTAATGGATGCCAAACTAGCGGTCAGAGTGGTCCACATCACCCCTCAGCCCCCAAAAAGAACTTTTGAGGTTTTGCCCGAGGATGACCTACCAGTTATCCCAGAGGATCCAGATTCCCCTTTATTCACGAGGAGGTTCACCAGATATCTACCAGCATGGCGTCAGATAACATTGGACAGTTGGGTGCTAAAGACTATCAAGTGGGGTTACTCTCTCCAATTTTCTTCGTTGCCCCCTGCGTCCCCCCCATCATCCCAACCCTGCTCCAGGGATCTGGTGCAGGACAAGATCCTGACTTAAGAGGTCCAATCATTGCTGCAGAAAGGAGTAGTGGAGGAGGTTCCCCTGAGCCGCCGAGGGAAAGGTTTCTATTCTCGTTACTTCCTTATTCCCAAGGCAAAAGGAGGTCTTCGCCCCATCCTGGATTTGCAATGCTTCAGCCATTTCCTCTGAAAGATCCGTTTCCGTATGGTTTCACTCTCATCAATAATTCCTGCTCTGGATCCGGACGATTGGTACGCCGCCCTCGATCTGCAGGACGCCTATTTCCGTATTGCGATACGCCCAGGTCACAGAAAGTTTCTGCAGTTTGTGGTAGGCCAGAGACACCTGCAGTTTATGGTGCTCCCCTTTGGCTTAGCGGCAGCACCTCAGGTCTTCACGAAGTGCCTATCAGTGGTGGCAGCCTTCCTCTGGCGTCAAGGAATCTCGCTTTTTCCATAGCTAGACAATTGGCTAGTGGCTGGCCATTCGAGGCAGGAAGTCTTGGCCCATGTCAAGTCAGTGCAGGACCTGTTTGCGCATTTGGGGCTCCTTCTGAACATTCAGAAGTCGACACTAGCTCCAACACAAAGAATAGAATTTATAGGTGCAGTCCTGGACTCGGTAGCAGCAAGGGCGAGCCTCCTGCCCTCTCGCTCCGTCTCGCTTTCAGACAATCAAAGAGGCCATAGAGACTTTAGAGAGGTTCCCATTTATCTCGGCCAGGTTTTGTCTTAGGCTGCACCTTTGTCATGAAGCATGCCCGTCTTCGCATGCGCCCATTCCAGTTGTGGCTGGCAGCGGTGTTTCGACTGGCTTGAGACAGCCTGGACACGATGGTCACGGTCCCGAGCCATGTACAGAAATCCCTCGCGTGGTGGAGCCAGGAGGCCAACCTATGTTTGGGGGTCCCGTTCAGATCCACGCGCCCTTCGGTCTGTCTCATGACAGATGCGTCCGATCGAGGTTGGGGTGCACACCTAGGTTGCCTCAGGACTCAGGGTCTTTGGAAGGACAAGGACCTACTCCTCCACAGCAATACAAGGGAGCTCAGGGCGGTACGCCTGGCCTGCATGGCTTTTCAGAAATGGCTGGCCGGGAAGACAGTGCTGATCCAAACGGACAACACCACAGCCATGTTTTATATCAACAGGCAAGGCGGGGCCTGCTCCACGCCATTGTGCCAGGAAGCGATGCAGCTCTGGGAATTCTGCATTCACCACAGGATTCATCCAGTGGCCTCATACTTACCGGGGCTGCAGAACAGCCTGGCAGACACTTTGAGCCGGAAGTTCCAGACGCACGAGTGGTCCCTCAATCAGCAGGTGCTGGGAGGTCTCTTCCAGAAGTGGGGTCATCCCCTAGTAGACTTGTTTGCCTCGGAGCACAACAAGAAGTGCCCACAGTTCTGTTCATTCAGGGGTCTCGGTCCTCGCTCAGTGGCGGGTGCATTCGATGTCTCATGGACGAAAAATCTTTTCTGTGCCTTCCCCCCGATGCCACTGGTGCCCAGAGTGGTTCAAAAGATAAAGATAGACAAGGCAAGGGTTATTTTAATAGCATGGGTGTGGCCGAGACAGCACTGGTTCTCGGCCCTCCTGAGGCTGTCAGTGCAGGCCCCAGTGCGATTGCCGTTGAGACCAGACCTAGTGACTCAGGATGATGGCCAGTTGCTTCACCCCAATCTGGAGGCGCTGCATCTCCACGCCTGCCTCCTCCATGGTTAACTGGCGGAGAGCAACAGTGTTCTTCCCCAGTGCGGGAGGTCCTCTGTAATAGTAGGAAACAGACCACGAGAACCACCTACAGGGCTAAGTGGCGCAGGTTTGCCCTGTGGTCCTCGAACAAGGGTTTGGACCCATACACCCTTCCTCTCCTGAGGCTGTGGTCGTTGAAATCGAGCGGACTCTCAACCGCATCAGTTAAGGTCCACTTAGCAGTGATATCGGCGTTTAAACAAGTCCTGGGACATATGTCCGTTTTCTCACACCCCATGGTGAAACGTTTCTTGAAAGGCCTATCAAAATTGTATCCCTCAGTGAGGTCTCTGGCGGTGCAGTGGGACTTGAACCTGGTCCTTTCCAGACTCACAAGGCCGCCGTTCAAGCCTTTAGCAACGTGCTCCTTACTCCACCTTTCCTGGAAGGTAGCATTCTTGGTGGCAATTACGTCGGCTAGGAGAGTGTCGGAGTTACGGGCCCTGATGGTGGAGCCTCCGTTTACGTGCTTCTTTAAGGACAAGGTTCAGCTGCGACCCCATCCGTCCTTCACACTCAAGGTCGTTTCGCAGTTTCACGTTAATTAAGACATATGCCTGCCCGTCTTCCACCCCAAACCGCACATGTCCGAGGAAGACAGACGGCTGCATGCACTAGATGTGCGGAGGGCTTTAGCCTTCTATATCGAGCGGATGAAGCCTTTTCGCAAGGCACCGCAGCTCTTTGTAGCCGTCGCAAACAGATTGAAAGGCCGACCAGTTTCTTCGCAAAGAATTGCGTCTTGGATCATAGCTTGCATTAAAGAATGCTACTCACTCGAGGGGAGACCGCTTCCACTGGTGAATGCACATTCAACGTGAGCCCAGGCTGCTTCAGCGGCGTTTCTGGCTGGGGTCCCTGTCATGGAAATATGCAAGGCTGTGACTTGGTCCTTCGCTCATACCTTCGCGCAGCACTATGCCATCACCCACCAGGCTCAGCAAGATGCAGCGGTGGGGAGAGCAGTTCTCCAGTCAGTATGTCTCTGATTCCTGCCCACCTCCTAAGGTAAGGCTTGTGACTCACCTACTGAGGAACGGACAGGAGCAATCACTCGAAGAAGAAGAAGAGGTTACTTACCTGTAACCGGTGTTCTTCAAGATGTGTTGCTCCTGGCTATTCCATTCCCTCCCACCTCCCAGCTTCAGAAGAGGGGGTAGAAGGAACTGAGGAGAGGAGGGGCCGGCTGGCTGTTATATGGAGCGCTGCGGAGGCGCCACTCTAGGGGGTGCTATGGCCGGCCCTACAGGTACTCTAAGGGAAAAAAATTCCGGCGTGCCGTGCAGACACCTACTGAAGAATGGCCAAGAGCATCACATCTTGAAGAACACTGGTTACAGGTAAGTAACCCCTTCTTTCTTCTCCCCATGCTGGTCCCTGTGTGTATTCCACACATGGATGATGTGCATCATGTGCCCAAGTCAGGAAATTCTAATAACCAGTGTCCTATCTTTCTACCACTAGGACTTGTGTGGCAGAGATTATGCTGGCAGAAACCCAAAGTGAATCTGGACCAGTGTCATATTTGGTTAATTAAAACATATTTTATATAGTTTTCCAGTCTTCTAGGTCAATAAACTGTATGATAATGTTCATGGTGTTCACAAAACAAAATATCAGTCATATTTCTTAATATTCCTTTCCCTTTAATGGAGATGGAAATCAAGTACAGCTTATTTGTTTCCTTTTCTGAATTGTAGTCGTTCACTAAACTCCCCGATTTCACACTAACTTTGTTGTAAAAAAATGTTAGTGATTATTGATTAAAGCTTAGGGAAAACAATTAGCCATAGAGAACTGCACTGGTTTCTTTTCATGATATATAGATAGATAGATAACTACAGATATGTAGATGCGTGCGTGCGCGCACACACACACACACACACACACACGGCTGTCCAATAGTGGTTTAGGCTGGTCAACTAAATGCGATGTTCATAAAGACTGATAAGGGATTCTTCTCTCATTTGTTGCTCCCTTTTCCACTGGACAAATGATGCGTATCTTTCGAATCTCTCTAATTTCTAAAGAGGTGTAATTCTGTTGGTTTTAATCTGAAACGCTTTGGAAGAGTAACATCAACTTTTGAATACCTTGCAATTTGTTTTACTCATATGATTTTATATTGTATCTTTATCTCTGTCTCTCTTTCCTATACTGTTCTTGGAGTAATCCTTTGGTGACAGAAGAAAAAAAGTGGGGACAGCTTTTAAGCCTAATTTCTAGCCAAATCTTTCTAAATATTCAAATCTTAGATCTAGAGGAAAAAGTCAATATGTAAATTACTACTGCAGGGGAGTTAAAGGGAAGGGGGAGCTTTGGGGACACAGCTTGTCCTTCTCTGCTAAAGCAGAGTGAGAGTTTGCCCCCTTTCACCTTTGTTGTTTGAGGATTAGTTAGTGGTTGTGTTACACTTTCAATGATGAGGCATCAGTTCCTGGAAGGACAGTTTTTTGGCTGGATCATAGCACTAGAAACAGAGACGAGTAAGGCACCCCGCTACTTCCCATCTGTCAATTACTGTTTGTGGAATATATTCTTCTGGTACAAAACAGCATACGAGTATGGTGTAATTTAGATAATTTCTTGTGGCTTTTTATGTTTCAGGAAAAGAAACGTTTGACAATTGGCAACATTGCTCGCCAGTGGGAGATTCAGCAGAATCGAGTTGCTCTTGTAACATCTTCAGATCAAGATAAAAAAGACAGTGACTCCTGTCAGATTAATGGCAGTACCACATATGTATTTCCTGAAGAAACCAGGTATACTTGGTCATATATTTCCTAGCTAAATTCTATATTTAATAAAAAATGGGAAACACTAATCCTTCCATTCATTTCCTCTTTTTTTCTGTTGTTTTGGCAGTCACTTTTGTTCATTTCTTTACGGTCTGAAAGTTTAAAAGGCAGCACAGTTCTTTCATCTACAGGGATGACTGGACAATGTTCTTATAGGCCTGGTGCACAGTTAAAATTTAGGTGAATCTAGCTACAGCACTTAGGGCTATGAAAAACTTAACACCCTGCATGATGCATTTGCGTCAACTTAGCCTGCACTGTAGGTGCAGCTAAGTTGGTGGAAGAATTATTCTGTCAACCTACCTATAGGTTCTTGTAGAGATACATTAGCTTCACAGATGGAAAAATCCTTTCTATTGAGGAGGACGTGTCTGTGTAAGCAGTCCATTCCTCCTCCTCCCCCACACCCTTTCAAAAATCTTTTTTAGATCTTCTGTGAAAAAAATTAATAATTTATGCTTAATTGAAAAGAAAAATGCAGGACAAACCTGCAGTTTTGTAGCACGCAGGAGAGTGCCTTTTTAAAAATACTCTTCAGCCAAGCAGAAAGTACACTGTAGTGGAAGTCAGGACACTGAGTTCAATTCTTGCCTCCTCTTCTAAATGTTTTTAATTGTTTTATGCACTTCCCACCCTTATTGAATAAAGCTTAAGTGTCCTTTACAAGCATCTATGAGTTTGGCAAGATAATTTCTGACAGCTTTATGAAGAAAGTCCATCTCATTCATTTTGCCAAGAAGGATCTCAAGATGATTAGGCTAAAGCTATGTGTTTGGCTGTATTTTATGTAAAAGGGATAGTCCAGAGGTTTCACGCATGATATTATGATAATATATATGGTGACAAGTTGTATTTTTTGTTGCATGACTACAGAAATATCAGTCTGGTTTTGTTCAGGAGCTGAAGTAAATTTTGTGCAAAACAGAAGTGGTCGAAGACAGGGTGTGTGTCATGGACTTTTCTTGAGCTTGCTTAGGAGAAGGAATGCTTGAATAGAACTTCATAAAATCTTCAGTTTTCCATCCTTTCAGCTGCTTATGTCCTTATCCCCAGTCACTCAAAGCATTTTCTCATTTAAGAGCCCTTGTATGATTTCTGCTGAATAGAGTCCTCATTAAGTTAAGGGTGCTTACTTTAGGTTGTTTTTCCTTCTACATTTTCAGTGTGATACATTCAGTAGCTTCTAACAGTAAAAATTAGAGAACATGCTAAACTGATCAGAGTATTAAAGCGTTATATCAAAATTTAAGAGGATCTGCATGACTTCTTTTGCTTCTATGTGTTAGATATGAGTGAATGTTTGTTTGAGCATTAAATATTATTTCTGATTGCTACTGATAAATTTGATTTAGTATTTGTTCACTCTTTATTGAAAATAGTTCACAGTTTTACTTTTGCACCCAGCTTTTTCAGTAAAAATCTCAAAGGGATGGTTGAACTTGTTTACTATTAAATTACAATTACTATTAAATTAAAAACTTTGATATTAAAAATCAGTCTGAAAAAGTAATAGTGAACTGTATAACATGCCATGCAAGTTTTAAACCTAAATTGATATACTGATTTATACTGGTATCTGCATTACATGTTTTTTACTTAGAATATTTCTGAAGATAATAGGTTGTCAAGGCAGAGTTAGAGTAGTGATGTGTCTAATTCTGGTATTCCTAACATAAATTCTTTGTACAACATAACATTTATTATGCTCTCCTGTTTACACTGCTTTCATTAATGTTCTGCCAGAGCTCTCTTGTAACAGCATTTGTTTGTTATGCATGCGTAGAAGTCAGCCTGGGTACAAGAGGTTTTAAAATAAAAAAAAATAGTGTGAACTTACTGGGCAGATATAAAGAGGTCAAACATATATATCCATCAGCAGTAGTGTGTAGTACAATTGTTTGAAAGAAGGTTCCAATAAAGTGTTCCATGTATGCCTTGCAAAAATGCTGGTTAAATGTGTATTTCAAAGCATCTACAGTATATTGTTTTGTTCATAAACTTTTAAGTTAGTTATGTAGCCACAGAGCTACAAAATTACCTACTTTTTAATCTATTCTATTTTAATATTGATTAAAAATTCAGCTTCCCCACTTTGTGATCTTGTCTCTTTTCGTATTTTGAAAAATGAAACAGGCTTAAGAAACTGAAACTTAAAACTGGGCAAGTACAGAAATTGCATTTTCTAATATTGTATATGTATTGTTTTACCATGATTCAGAATCCATTACAAATATAAGATGCATTTAAGACCCAATCCCTCTTAAAATATGTTGCTATGGAAGATTATTGAGAAAACTCATGTTATGTTTCCATTTCAATACAATGGTACAGAATAATCATGAAACATTGTTATACCCTATAATGTGAGATTATCAAGGGAGCCCCTTACACTCTCCTTATGATGTGTTACGACAGTGAAAAGATTCCAGTGCAAGTTGAACAGGCTCCTGTTACAGTTTCAAAACTAAATGAAAAATGCCACCAAGCCTCTTTGGGTACCGCTATACTGCAGTAAAACATTGGTATCTGACAGAGAAAGGGCAGGGTCCCAGAATTCAGCCCTAGCTTTAGCTTTAACATCTACACAGCAGTGTTGTAGTCCCACTACAAGCTTTAGTTGTGAGCCACAATGAGCTGACAGAGGCAAGCCACAGGTGTTTCAGTGCACCATAGACATACCCTGAAAGTGTACAGAAACCACAGATTTATTGCCATTCATTGTCGTCTTCTTATTTTACTTTGGCTTCTACAAGATGTATGTGAATAGTTTTAATTGAGGGGAGAAGAGAGAGGCTTCCATTTGCACTGGAGATCAGTTGATAAATATAAAAGGAAACACATGAAGCTTGCTTTCTAGATCAGTAAGCTATGGGGAACTACTGAGATTGCTCGAAGTCTGCCGTTCCTTCAGAGGGGAAGGGCAGTATAAATTTACTCTGAATATTCACATGTGGAGATAAAGGAAGTGATTCATGTCCCAGCCAGCAAATAACTTCTTATCTCTCAATCTATATTTTAGTTCATACATTAAACTCGTATTCATGTTATTGAAAGTTGTAATAGTAATTGTATAAGAAGATAAAAATGTATTGAGAAAATAATAGACATACTACAATGTGTATTGCTTGCAGTCAGATCTTTAGCTTGTGTAAATTGATGTAGCTCCACTGATATAATTGCAAGACACGAAAGGACAAGCACAGCTTCCAGATCTAGTGCTTAATGTCTATACACTGTCCCTGTATCAGGCTACAAAAATAATCTTTGGGTTTTCACAAACCTGGGCAGCCTTTAGAAGTGGAGAGAATCCAGTATTTTGACCATTTATAACCCTGGTATTAGTCTGCTTCAGGCTAAATATTTTTGCAGAAAACTTCAGCTAAAATGGTTGATCTGTTTCTAAGAACAAGACTTTGCCCCCCATGTTAAAAAGAATTCTTTTCTTTGAAATGCTCAGACACTCCGTGCTTTGGACCAGGGAGTTGAAATTTGGCAGGTGGATGGTTTCAGGGATGTGCCTTTTGCAGTCCCAGTGAAAATCTGCCCACATTTGGCCACAATATAAATCTCTGGAAAAAATGGCAGGCCCACATGTCCAGTAGATATTTTTTCAATTTTAATAGCTAAAATCTCCAAAAACTCTCTGTCCTCATTGAGCATGCACCTTTCCGACACAGAAACTGGATATGCAAACTAGGGCTCACGGAGGCACCCAGAAAAACCTTCCCTGTGATAGTTTCTCCCATCCAGAGTGGGGCTAAGCACTGCAACTGAGAGCTGGGAGACTCTCTCTCCTGTGCTTTGTGGCTTCCATGCTGGCATCCAGGCAATATGCTGGAAGGAGTGATCTGATTTCAATAAATAGAGGACAGAAGCTGGATGAAGGGGAGGAGAAGGAATCGACTGAGAGGAGTTTGATGAGGCTAGGACCGGAGTATGGGAGAGAAAAACTATGACTAGGAGTTAGAAGGAATCTGGGTCTAGCGAGGCAAAGAAACTGGAAGCTACGGTTAAAGAGTAGTTTGTGACTGGCTAGACAAGGAGACTGTGCCTGGGACCTAGGGAGAGAAATAGTAGGGAATCCACGTCTCTATGATATATTACAGCCGTTAGCATTTATGTGAAGTTCAGAGGGTTGATAGTATGAGAAAAAAGCTCCTTCCTGATCAAGCCAACCAACTGTTCTGTTCTCTAAAAGTTCCCCAGATGAGGTGGTAGCCAGCATATCCATAGCCTCTGGACAGAACAATTACAAAGCCCATTAGGAGCTGTTAAAGAGAGTGAACCAAAACTGTGACCCGGAGGTGACGGAAACTGGGGACTTTGCCCCGGCACTGGTGAACATACTGCTATCTTCCAGCTCAGCAGGAGTGGCCTTGCCCCTTAATGAGCCATTTCAAAGCCAATAAAGGCCTTGTAGCAAACTCCTGCATCCCTTCGACCCACGGTGAAGCAAGTTGAGAGGAAGTACTTTGTGCCTGTGAAAGGGTAAGAGTACTTGGGATCGCTGGTTGTGGCTGCAGCCAAAATCAAGATTGAGAAGGGAGGCAGGGTCCATCTCCCAAGGCTAAGGAGGTCAGGAAATTAGGCCTCTTAGGAAGGAAAGTGAATTCCAGGGGAGGGCCTCCAATTAAAAATATCAAACCACCAGGCTTTTATGTTGCTCCGAGTTCAACTCCTGGACAGCCATGTTCAAGTCTAAGGAACTCCAGCTGTCTGAGTCTAGGGCAGAGTTTGCAGCATTGGTGAAGGAAGGTAGGGCCATAACCAAGGCATCGCTCCAGATTGCCTTGGATTCTGCAGATGTGGCAGCATGTGCCATGGCCACAGCTGTAATGATAGGGCACAGCTCCTGGCTCCGATCATCAGGCCTTCCCTACAAGATACAGCTGATAGTGCAGGACTTGCCATTTTGAGGGTAGCTCCCTCTTCTTCAACCAAATGGGCATGGCACAGTCTGAAGGATTCTTGTGCCACCTTGAAATCTTGGGGCCTCTACATGCTGGCGCCATAACCAAAGCAGTTTAAGTCCCTGCCTTGTGCCACTTCCAACCACCACAGTGGAGGCAGGACTTTGGGAGGCAGCATAACAATGGCTTCAGGAGAAAGCACTCACATCAGCCTCACTCCTTATCAATATAACTTCAGTTGAATTAGTTGCATGAAAAATTATACATGTTAGGTGAACTTTTCCAGGATCAAGCCCTTACTGGTTCCCCCCACCCTCACCTGAATTTGAATGTAAGGTCATTTGAGCAAATGCACATGTTGGAGTTCTGTTTGTGGCAATCAACAGCAGCACAAAATATTCAAACATTTGACCCAAAATTTTAATGCTACTAATTTTGGGTGCCACAGGTTTGCAGTGCCCCATTTCAGCAATACTGTGCATTTTCAATGTTGTTTGATACTAGCGGGAATTGCCAGTCTATAGCATCTTTGAAAATCAGGGTTTTGGTGTCTTCAGCTGGATATCCAGAATTAATGGCTATTTTTGAGATATTAGGCTTTGAAGTGTAGGACTTTTGGAATATTAAAATTCACTTTAGTCAAATGCTCCAAAAGTTATGTTTTTTATATTGTATCTGTTTGTTTCTCCTCACAGGTCTCTTGATACAATACTGAACAATGCTGTACAAGGCTTATCTGTCCTTGATTCTCACTTAGTTGAAGTGGAGGGAGACACACTTTATTTGTATGGTTCTGGAGCTCTGGAATCCTTGGATCGAAACTGGAATGTTCAGACAGCTGGAACTGTCACCACAGTCTCCTTTATGTTCATAGAATTTGATGAAATTGTTCATGTGCTGCCAAAACTGAAAATTAAATTTCCTAATTCTGTGGTAAGACATTTTCTTTAAGACTTCAGCAGTCTGAATAGCTACAGAATATTTGGATGATCTTCATTAAAACCTTATTTTACTAAAGTAACTTCTAGTTTTCAGTTTTATCACTTAATGTATATGAATTTGGGTTATTTGTCTATATTGTACTTTGGTCTTGATAAGGCCTTTTTGTTTAAGCAAGAGACTTTAGTCAAAATTCTCAAAGGGGATTGAGGTGATACCTTGTAGGTCTGAAACTCATTTCTGACACAGTAGACACTTCTTTTGGCCCTTCATAAAAAAAGCATTGCTAAATTGTGTGATGGAAATACAATACTTTTACATTGTTGCTCCATGATTTGCATGTATCAAGAAATATTTGTGTAGCAAACCCAAGGTCTGAGCAGCTGGAGAAAGAGAAGTCAGAGGTGGTTGCTGGTTAGGCAAAGAGCTCTCTGGAGTCCTGTGGTTCTTGCTCTGTCAGAAAAAGATAAATGTGCATTGGCTCTGGCCACATTCCCTCCAGGCAATGTGGGACTGTAAACGCAAAACAAGTAATATAAAACTAACTAGAACAGTGTAAATAGGTCAGCTTATGTGCCTCCAGAGCTCCCTGTCATGGTTTCTGGTCTTTTCTTCTCATAAACATACCCCTTTTTGTTTCCAGATTGGTCTACAAGATCCCTGCAGAGGTTTTACCTCTCCAGAACCTCATTCTTTTATCTGGATTACTGTGGCCTCCTTCCAGGAGAGCTACTGAAGCAGTGTTGGAAGGAGCAGCAGAACTGAGTGGCTCCATGACTGGTATAGCTGTTACAACCAGGAAACAATCAGACACCCCATATTCAAAATATGTCTTGCTTATTTCCTTGCTTAAAATATTCCACACTTTTCTTTTTATACAAAGCTTAAACAGACCTTGTTGATGCAAGACTTCCACAGAGGTATTGATAATGATGCAATTTAAACCGAAGGAATCACAAAGATGGCACAATAAATATGCATGCTACACCACTTATCCAAAAACCTGGGGATTTGGGTCTTCTACGCCTGTAACTTAATAAAATACATTAATGCAAAGTCTCTGACTTAAGTGATTATGACATTATAGCATTATACTTGCTTGAAAAAGTTAAGATCATATCTTTCTGAAAACTTAGAAACCAACTAACACCTACCATTTCTTTAATTCTTTAATATTCCCTTAATGAATTTTCATTGTTTTCTTCATTAAGAAGACAGGGTGGTTGTGAGTTTGTCATAACTCTTTCAAGTGAAGAAGATTGTAAGTGCCAAGGTTGTCCCACTAGGAGACCTTCAGAGAGTACTGTATCATCGAGATCTGCAGTTTTATTTTCCACTTCTTATTCTAATTTCTTGAATATATAAGGGAGAGGACTTCTTGTTAAAGAGGGAATGTTCATGTGCCACTCTGTTTTGAGCAAATATCAAAAGCTCTACACATCAGGTGAGCCCAGTTGTTTAGATGGGCCTAAGAGTTGTTTAGTCATGTCTGAGGAGAATTTAAATACTCTGGAATAGAACTGATCTAACACTTTAGCTAGAAATCTGTAAGACAGTTGTTTTGCCTAGTTATTTTCTGTCTTCCTCAGTAAGTTTTTAACATAGCTGATGTCTCTCGTTTTTGTTTTTGTTTTGTTTTGTTTTGTTTTGTTGTTATAGCACCTGAAGTTTAAGGAGACAAATATTGTCATGTTTCAGCAATTTAATGCATTAGCACTGGTACGTTGCATTGAACAGTTGACAGTTGATCCTCAGGGAAATCCAGTTGTCAACTTTACTCTGTGGAAATACTATGTTCTGTTTAGACTTAGCCATTTTAATCTGCAGAAGATAAATGGAACTGAGGTAAGAGGAAATAATATATTTTTAGGTGTATAAAGAGTGCATTACATCTCAAAATGAATGCTTATTAATTTAAAGAACAGATTCTTATTTCATAAATGTATATTGATCAAATATTAAAATTAATAACACCAGTCCATTCATTATTGTGCACAAGCAAACCACTGTACGTAAACATCCTCACATAATCTCCTGTGCTCTTCATTCGTTAGACTTAATCTGTTATTTTCACTTATAACTGGCAAAGTTGGTAACGAAAAAGAATTAAGATTTCCCAAAAATACATAGCATTGCTTTAGTGCTTAGTAGTTGTAAATGAAAATTCAACCCTGTTCCTGAGTGGTAAGAGAGTGAATATGTTAAAGAAGCATAAATCAACTTATTGTTTTAAAGAATTCATACTCTTTACCTCTTCAGTTTCTTTTAACAAACTTTTCTCTGGTTTATTACAGTCCGTTTGAAAGAAATTTTAAATATTGTCATTGGGGAAGGGTGTTTGTGTGTGTGTTTAAATAAGCATACTTAACAGCTGATTTTAGTACAGCTCTTTATTATTTTTATGGTATTTTTTAACTCTGGGTGTAACATATGCTTAAAATCTTCAATATTTTCTTCATGTCACTACTCTAACATATGGAACTTGATTTTTTTTTCCCCTCTTGAAACAGAATAATTATTTTGAGTGCAAAGATATGGAGGACATTAATACTGGTATATACCTCACCTCATGTATCCATTTGCACCCATGCTACCATTTGATCTGGATAAATTTTACATCTGTTCTGCAGCCCAGGATTCAGTCAAACAAGGTGTTGAGAACTATAGCCCTGTATATATACTTAAATTTAAGCATGAGAATAGTTCGGTTGACTTCAGTGAGACTACTCAGGTGCTTTACAGTTAAGTATGTGCTGAAGTGGTTTTGTAGGATCAGGGCCAGGATGCTCAATGCCTTGCAGGACTGAATCCTCATTTTGCATTTGTGTAAATGGTTACACCAAGTTCAGGATAAATGGTGATTTGAGATAAATGTATTTGTGAAAGGTTGTGACCATGGATGCAAATTTTTCAGCAAAATCGTGGGTGAGGTTAGTATTAAAGGTTAAGGGAGCTAAACTGCAGGAGCTGCATTTGTTTTTCCATAGTTCTCATTAACAAAATATCTAAGTGAAACAAAATAATTTTATTGTACAAAACTTAGGAGAAATAATAAATTAAATGCCTGGTATTTCAAATTGTCCATTATAATTTGTTTTAAGTCGACTCTATCTGATAACTAATAAAGTATATAGAAACATGAATTCTATGATTTACTCTGTTTTTCAGCTTTATTCAGCACATATTAATCATGCAACATAGGAAGAGAAGGTTAAAGAGCTAAACTGAACTAACAGCTCCCACGGGGAGGAAAACAGAAAGTAAAAATGCCTCCCTTTAGTTGTATATCTGACCAAATAAGTCATTAAACTTCTAATACATTTGTATGGACTTTTTCTTAGTTAAAACATAAATAACCCTAAAAAGCATTTTTTTTTAAATAACCTCATACTTGGGCTTTTATTTTATTTTTTTAATTTACTGATCATGACCTCTTGTAAAAGGCACTTATTAAAATGCTTGGATTTTTAAGAGTGAATATGGCTTTTAAGATCTTGTTTTTCAGTTTACACTATATATATATCTGTTGTTGCATCTCCATGCAACATTTACTCTATCATTTAAAATGCAAACATGTTTTTAGATTTTAAAGAGTTCTTTAGTGTAAGAGAACAACAAAGCAGAAAATAAATCTTTCCTGCTCATTCCACACCTTCTCAGAAAAAGTAACTGGGCCTTCTGTATATTCTGTCAGCAAACTCATATTTGAAAGAAATGCTATGGAATTTATCAAGAAGTCAAACCCATACTTGAGAGAAGAGTTCCAAAGGGGCAGCTGTGTTAGTCCAGTTCAGTAAAACAAATAAGGAGTCCATTTATTGCATGAGCTTTCTTGGGAGAAGATCCCACTTCGTCTTTCAAAGTGTCTGACAAAGTGAGATTTTTTTTTTCCCCATGAAAGCTCATGCAATAGGTTTTTTAGTCTTTAAGTGCCACAGGATTCCTTGTTTGTTTGAAAGAAGAGGGACAGCCCTTCTAGCAAAGGGTCTGTATTGCCAGGCCTTCCCCTGCTGTTTGGGCTATGTGTGAAGTGTCCAGTCTGCTTTTAATGTAGTTTCAACATCAACAGCACAAATTTCTCTGATCTAGACAAACCCCATGACTTTGTAACTGACCAATGCATATTTAAATTGTGGAACTTTACTAAATGTTTAGCAGCAAAGATGTATAATTTGCATGTGAGAGTAGATTGAGTACTGTACCAATGCTCTTTTGACATGCTGATTATACTTTTATTAAAGAGCACGCATAAGGCATCTGTATTTTGTGAAGTTGTGTTACCATTACACCTTTTGGTAGCAAGTGGTACTAAGAACATACTAGGGGTGTCGCTAAAGATTAGTGTCCTTATTTAATATTTGCATAGAGCACGCATGGCTGTCCTGGGGGATTTACAGTAGCATAACATGATGTAGGGGAAGAAGACATCAGACAAGTGGAATGTTTGTTTTTCTCATTTTTTTATTTCAAATGGGGAGGGTGGGCATATGTGTTTTATAGCATATATTTTAACTGATTTGATTTGTGTTGGTCAGTTGTGAGTGTGATCAAATTTTACTGTTTTTTAAATTTTTCCTTTCCTACTTTTTTCACAGGTTACTCAGAATGATGTAGTAATGGCTGAAAGACTCTTTGGCATTCTTGCATGTGTAGCATCTTCTGAGTTGCCCCAGTATCGTCTTCTTTCGCTCCTTGGAGAATCCAGGTAAAAGTTATTTTATAAGGTTTAAGAAAGAATTTTCATAACCACAAAACTGATAGTTCCTACAATAATTTTGTTTGTGTAAGCATGTTAAGAACAAGTTAACCGTTAATCAGTTCACTCTCCTTTTGGTTAGGTAAGATTTGTCAATCAGGTCTTTCAAAAAGAACTTGATATATAGTTTTTGATAAAATAAAGTAGGTAGTTGCAAAAACACAGAAAGCGCAATTATAAATTGATATGTGTAACGAACTTCTAGGATCATACAGAAAACAGTCACAGAGGAGATGACACTTTACATTTCACTGGCTCATAATGTCAAAGGTCCTGTCTTTGAAGTGTGAACTAGAAATTCTTACAGCCTCAACCTCTATTTATTTAGACCAACATTGATTCCTTACACATAAAATCAAGGTGTTTTGGGTATTGTAACATTATGAAGAAAAGCAAAAGTAGATTTCATATTGGCTTGCATATAAAGGGTGATTGTCTAAGACCAAATTCAATCTTAATTTCTGCATTTTACAGCTTATAAAAACTGTTCCTAGTTCTTCAAGAATCACACAGGAGAGATTGCAAGTATGGCTGAGGATTAGCAGAGGATGGCATGGGAATCAGTGTATGACTGGGTTAGAGTTAGGGAATGCTAGCGGTGATGGCCAGTGTTCCCTCTAATTACCTGTAGACTGTGTGCGCAAACAGTTTCTCTGTGTGCGCAAAAACATTTCTGTGTGAGCACCAATATTAGCACTATTGGATTTTTTTGTGCGCACTTTATTTTTGTGTGTGCGCAGGTTTCATGACCTGTGTGCACGCGCACACACGCACAGCTTAGAGGGAACAGTGGTGATGGCCCTTGTGCAGCCCTTTAAAAGATCCACAACGTAAGTGCTAGCTATGGTGTTTTACTGAGCTCTTCTTTGTGATGTTCATGAAAGTGCAGGGACATGAAACCTTGTACTGTTTGAATGTTTACAGGTCCACATCTCCTTAGGACACTTACAATGAAGATTTTCTAATGTATGCACAGGGGCAACCAGTCCAGCGCTCCTGATCTGCAAACTCCTGCACACCTGTAACATTCCGATGCTCTCTTTGCTAAGCTCACATAGAGTCTTCCTCTCCTGTGCACTGCTTATGTCTTGCAAAGTGCTGGCTCCATCCCTGTCCCCAGCAACATAAAAAAAAACAAAACAAAACCAAGGATGCCTGTGGCACTTAAGGCTAACAGATTTATTTTTCATGTGAGCTTTTGTGGGAGAAAATCTCATTTCATCAGATGCTATGAAGATGGGAGAACTAACGGAATTCCGTAAGTTCCCACATCTTCAAAGCATCTGACAAAGTACCACAGGAATCCTTGTTTTTTGCTGGAATAGACTAACACGGTTGTCCCTTTGGAACCCTACGACATACCCATTACAATGTTTTAGTTCAGTGGTTTTCAAACTTTTTTCCTTGAGACACAGTTGGAAAAAAAACATTTATGCCCATGACCCAACACTTACATCTCTGAGCAATACATGTCAGTCTTTTGGTGGTGGCGGCAGGAGGGCACTGCGACCTGATACCCGACCCTAAGTTTGAAAACCACTGTTTTAGTTGGTGGCCACTTGAACTGTGTCCTTCTCAGGAATGGGGCGACTGTTTTCCTGATGCCCCCACCTTGCAGAGATTTGTTGGCTTAATTATTACCAAATAAATCTTTCTTATGTAAAATGATAAAAAATTATCTTTTATTTTGGAAGAGAAATACTTTCACTTAATTGTTTTTTGTTTCATTCTACTGCTCTATGTTATACCAAAAAGGGCACCCAGGAAAGCACTCCCTAATAAAAAGAAAAGACTAGCAGGATTCTTATTCCGGGGGACAAGGCAATATGCCACATTTATTGTAAATAAGTAAGGATAGCAAAAAGCAGTCGCGCGCGCGCACACACACACGAAGTTCTGCAACCTGGTATGATATAATTACCAGTCCTTTCGTATGTTGCTTGAGCCAGCCTAGTGGCCAACTAAGCTGGGCACAAGGAGGGAGCCATACCTCTCTCGGTCGCGATCCGATGCTCCAAGATGACAGTTGCAGAATGAGACCCCAAAGTTTTCATGTTCTTACCCATCTTTTATACTTGCTGGCCTTCATGTAAGTCTATGGGATTTGCTGCGTCGTGTAGCCTCAGGGTTCCTGTGAGATCATTGGTCACCAGTCACTTGCAGACTTGATTGTATTTTGTTCTTTTCTTTCTGGGGTGGCTCCTTCTGTTTGCTTTAATGAGATGTCCGCATTGTTAAGCCAGTTAGATGGTACTTATGATTCATCAGGACGGGCTGGCAGTTGGGGCTGGCCTCTTCACACACACGCCCTTCATTCACACACCTTGTTCACACATTTAAATAAACATACACAGCATATGCCTAACCCAGATTTCATCAAGTATCCAAAATGGAGTTCAGCGTTTAAGCAGGAGTTCCAAACTGACAATATAGAGTCTTTTTGGACATTTGTTATAATGTCCATTACACAGGGTTACAGAATTATTTTACTCATGACACTGAAGGACAGATACACAACATTAACTAACATATACTTTAAAGGTAAATGTAATTCATTATCTGTCTGTGCTCCACATCTACAGCATTTCTGTCGCAACCAGCTTTGCCTACATTTATTTTCTGAAGGTCTATTCTATTACGTGTTAACTGTTCTCACATTTACAATATACAAATAATTCTTTACACTTTTACTGCTTCCTTTGCGGTTCTTAAAGTACTTACAAACATTTATTAAGCCTCGCTAAGGAGTTGTCAAAGTAATTAAGAGAGATAACAATTTGAGAGACCTCTAATGGTATTTAAAAAATATGGATTTCTTCACTTACCGCTGAAATGCAGTCTCCTCAGCATCTGCTTAACAATACACAGCAATATTGGTTAGAGTTTTAGAACGGAAAGCAAAGAAGGTCATATCCAGTTGAAACTTCAGAAGGTGTTTATGTAGGCAAGATATAATTAACTAAGAATTTGGCCAGAACATGTGAGTTTATATCTTACTCTTATGCAGATCCCTTTATAAGTAAAATAAGTATTACACAGATCCCACTATATAACATTGCTAAAGAAAACATTGGTTTTTATGTATGTTGCAGAAATCTTGAGTATTTTCTAACTGATTCACAATTACAATGCAGTCATGCAAGATGAACAAAGTCTGTGCGTATATAATGTACTATGAATAGGGGAGTGATATAGTATGTGGTCAAAAGCGTACTGTTTATCTGATTCCAGTCCCATGTGTTGCAGTGCTGGATTTCCCATTAGCACCATGGGCACAGTGCCTAGGGCCTACAAAGGAGGGAAAAAATTAGAAAAGCAGAAAAAATTAAGGAGAATCATGTGGTTTAGCTTTAGAACAATTTAAAGTGCATCATGTCAATCGACGTAATTCAATTGGCGTTTACCCTTCTTTTTGCACATTTTGGAGTGAAAGTGCCTAGGGCCTATGAACACCAAAATCCAGCCTCGGTGTGCTGGACAGTACTTTTTGAATGACTTGTAATAGGACATGGAGGTAATTATAATGAGTGTTTTATAGTTCAAATATATGACAACTAAGAGTTTTGACATGGTAAAATAGTGCTTAAAAATTGTGGAAAAGACATTTTGATGATACTTTAGATGGCAGTGGATATGTTAAGTACCTTTCTTAAGTTGTGAGAATCTGTCCATTTTGGAGACCTATTATGATTTGTGCCAGAACAGCTGCATAAATAGTCTGCAGTCTGGATGAATATCTCTGAGACCATGTACATCAAGGCTGCAGGATGCAATAAACCAAAAACTCATCAACTCAGTGTTCAAAGCAAAATAAAAAAGGCCCTACATAAAATCACTGAAAAGCACCTGCACTTTAATAAAGATAATTAAATCTGGAAATCTTTTTGCTGTCTTTCTACAGGAAGAAGCAATTCTGTTATCTGCTAGAGTCAAAGGGGAGGAAATCTGGAGTTGTCAATGAAGAAAGTAATGATAGCAGAAGGGTTGGAGGAGAAAATACCAGTCAAGCCACGCTGAATTACACAACAAGGGATCTTCATGCAGAAAAGCTTGAGGTAAATGCATGAGTTCGAGGATCTTGTTAGGATCATATACTCATAAACATATACTTAAATATATTTTTTCTTTTGGGTGCCTTGTTTAACTTTTAATTGTTTTTTGTGTTGTTTCATTTATACCTGAAATAATAATATTCACTTTCACCACCTGAAATAATTGACAGAGTATTTCCAGGCTTCTGTGGGATTCGGTTACTAACATTCATATTATAGCAATGGTACTCTGAAAATTCTGTAGAAGGACGCAGGTAAAAATAAATAAATTTATTATTGTAAGATACAGTGTAGAACAATTGCTGCTTTCAGATGTGCTGCTATATTTCCCATTGACATTAGTCAACAATCATTGGCATTCCTTCCAGCCTCCCAGGTCTGTCTAGCTCTGCCATTTGTGAGCTCTCTCTGGGCTCTGGATTCTGATTCCACATTTATAACTCCTGGGGGCAGCCCTGTTGAATATTTAGTTCAAATTCAGTGCTTGTCAATTTCGCTAATCAGAACACAATCCTCAAACTCTGTACTGCAGATTTAAGCATATTTTAAGAAACTGTCACCATATAGTCCTTTAACTTTAATTTAAGCATATTTTAAGAAACTGTCACCATATAGTCCTTTAACTTATCCTTTTATAAGCTCTGCGTACAAAGATCACCCATGAAAATTTATATGTCAATTTTCATGATGGTCTTTAGAGTGTTAAATTTTATATGTCACTGTTTATCATATTTACACTTCTTTTTCTACCACATGATCAAATGACTTACCGGTATAGAAATAGTAACTATGCCAAATCGCAGGGCAGTCACCACTGTACCCCTAAAAATGATGTTGCTCATACTGGCAAACATGCCTGGATCACACATTCAGAATGCAAGACTTACATGGAGAATGCAAGAGTAGCCTTACTTTGAGTTTCTTACCTATTTTTGGTACCGTTCAAAGTGGAATTAAAGTAGCATCTAAAATAATGGAATATGATGGGCATACATGAGCACAGCTTGTATAAGGGAATAGTCACTTCTCTCATGTTAAAATCCTTTAAGGCAGAAGATTTTAATGCGGGGCTTGTGTGTGGTAGGGGGGTGGGGAAAAGTACACTTCACTGGGGCTCAGAGGCCTGGGCCAGACTGTAATTCCCCTAACCATGAGGGTGGGAGACAGCCTGTGTTACAAGTTTGTACTGGGACCTCAAAAAGTATGTTTGGGCCCTGCCCAGGAGACTGTTAGACACCTAGCTTTCATGTGGAGAGAATGTTAAAACAAGACTGAAACTGGAAACAAAGTAGTAATAGTCAATTTCTCAGCTTGCGAAATGGTTAATAGTGCAGTGTCTTATGGATCAGTACTGGGTTTGGTATTGTTCAGTATAGAATGAAGTTGTGACAGAATTCATTTCAATATTAGTTGAGGAAAATAAACTCAGCATAGGCTTAGTGCAGTCCAAATTTAAATAGTAATAACATGATATACTGTCTTTTGAACTAAGCCCATCCTAGACCTGCTTTTCTGGCTGCAAATCCCTAGTCTTAGGCTAGAAAAAGAATATGTTTTCCTTGCACCCATCCCATCGTCCTCTGCAGGGACAACTTTTAATAGCAGCTATCACCAGTCCCTATATGTTCCCGTGTCTATGTTTACGGATTGTATAAATCCCATCACCATGCTGTTTAAGTAAATCAATAGTACATGCTCAGTTTGGTTACGTTATTGAGTTTTGACCATTTCATCTCAAAAAGGACATAGCCTGAGGGTGTGATGGGAGAGAGAAAAAATTGCAAAGCTCTTTAGTCTTGTAAGAAGGAGTAGTGGTGGCTAAATGATGAAGGTAATAACAAGAATTAATGTAAATCAGTGAGGCACTCCTGTTCGCAGTTTACCAGAGTCAGAGGACTCTAATGAAATAGTACTTTGATCTTTATGTGATTACATTAAAAAAAATATACATTGCTGGGTATTTTTGGTTGTTACCAGTGTAGTAATTCACACCTTGTCCTTCATTATAGTATTCGATTTGTGGCTGCCAATTTTAATGGTTGTCACAAGGGAAAAGCAAGATAGTCAATAACTGCCAATTTCTGCTTTCCGTTAATAGCAAACTAATATAATAAATGTGATCAAGTCAGACCTAATTGCTGGAGATGATAGATGAGGTTTATTGATTAAGAAGTTTTCAAACTGTGCACCTGGAAAGCCTTTGCTCTCCTTTGTCTTCCATAAAAAATGGTCTGCATTGTTTTTATGGACCATGGCATGACCTAATGTTTTTAATAGTAATGTAAATCAGAGGGATTAGCTATTAGCACTAGTGTAACTATTCAAAGAACAGTTTGTTATGGCACTTCATGGAAACCCTCCATAAAAAAGGAATTAGTATAATTGAAGAATGACTAAAATGTGGGGGCAGTAGTTACTCAAGATGTATTTTCTTTGTCATCAAATTAGTTTCCAAAAGTTCAGGTGACTGCTGTAGAGTGTATAATATATGCTGTACATAGGCTTGGCAGAATTCAATTATTTTTAATAATTTAAATTGAAATATTGATGTTTATTTTAAGATTTGTTTGAATATTTTATTTACATTTTCACAGTTGAGTGAGATTATGGGTTATAAGAATGTTTTTGATTTCTACTGATTTAAAGTTTCACAGTTGTTGGAAGTTAGGGAGGGGCAGACAGTAATTATTTACTGACAGTGGATGTTGAGATTAAAAAAGTCAGTTTTATAATTGTTTAAACATGCTGTCAACCTCACAATTCAACATACACAAAATAAATATCCTTACATAAACCCTCATACATTCTTAAGCAGCATTTTTCTTATTTTGCCTATCTGTACATTTCTTTTATCATCAATGGACAAGGTGAAATTGATGTTTACTGACATTTACTGATAAAAAGTTAGTCCTTCCAAGCCTACTTCTACAGGCTGCACACATTAGAGGAGTTTGAAAGGCACATTTGTGTGTTTTATTTCTCGCTATAATAGTTTGCTTTGCTGCTGCTTGGAATCTTACGTAGGAAAACAGCTGTTTTCTATATCATTGCATTTACAATGTCTGGATTTAAAAATAAAAAATCTAAAATCTAATAGTTTTCATAATATGTGATCACTCCTATCCCCCATGACAATGAAAAGTCCACTTGGGTTAGAGAAAGTTAATATTGTTACCTCCAAATGGAAGTTCACTTAAAACTGACTGTAGAGTTTGAAATTAAATTAATGTGTTAGAGAAAAGGATAGAATGTTTTAGTTCTGTGCATATCATTTTGCTGATTCATTAAAGTTCTTTTGGCCCCTTTTAATAAAACACTATTGTTAGACTTTTTCTTCTGTCTTATGTGATCTGTAATGGTTCTCCCATCCAGGAAATCAAGGAAAGAAAGAAATTTTGCCAGACATATGTGCAAGACTTAGTGAATGAAGCTGCTGACATCAATATGAAAAATGAGTCTTTGCAGAAGCTTTGGCCTCAGATGTTCATTGAGCTTGTCAGGGATGCAGTGATACAAATACGCAATAAAAATTCCTACATGAAGCTCTGCTTACAACGGATCACTGATCAAAAATAGCTAAGTTGATTCCTGCTGATTTGCAAGCTGTTGGTTTCAGTATTGTATGTTATGTTTTACAAAGACATAAAACAAGAGTATAAAATTAGCATCACTATAGGACACATTTTTTTAAGGATGCCTTTAAATTCAGTGAGTTTTCTTCCTACAGCTAATCTTTTCCTCTCTTGTTTTCAAAATCAAGGGTTTCTTTTACACTGGTTTTCTTGTATAAAATTCTAACAGTGCATCCTTTGCTGAAGTGATGACATAGAAATATGACTTGACAGTTATGTAATAGTTTACTAAGTTGTCTGGTTTTTGTTTCTGATGCTTCTACTTCAGTGCTAAAACATAGGTTTGAAGGAACAAGTTCACATTGATGCTTGCCTTATATATTTTATTGAACACTTTTGAATTGTTTCCTTTCTAACTGTTTGCTTCTGTGGTTAGAAAAAATTCACCTTTAATATTGTTTTTTATGTGTGAAAGCTAATAAATTATTATGTTTTTCCACCTTCAACCTAATCGTTTAAGACTTAATATTATTTAACACAATGGATTGTAAAATTGCATGTAATCAGTTTAGTACTATTTATAAAAGGGGTACATTTTACCAAGATTAAATTAATTGAAGATCTTCAACTAAACATACTGTGATGCTTTGATTCCAGATATTTTTTTCATTTTTTTTGCCTTTTTATTTTTATAAATGTGAACTATAATGTGTAAAATACCAAAGAAAAATAAGGGAACTTTACTGAATTTTATCTTTGTTTTGTTAGAATCCATACAAAATACTCATGTAATTTATTCTGCGTTCCAGCTAGTAAATGATGAATTTCCGGTTCACTCCACATTCTTTGAAACATAAAATATGGAAATAATACATTAAATTCCATCTTGAACCCAGGATATTTCCTTTTAAGTTCTTAGCACCAGATTTTTAAAGATATTTATATGCCTAAAGACTCATGTAGCCATTTAATGGAATTGTGTCTACCCGCTTAGACGTTCTTGAAAATCCCATTAGATGTTTATCTGCATTTTTAGGTACCTAACACTTCTGAAAATCTAGGTTTTAAGAATTTATGGTAGATAGTTGTTTTCTCAGCAGATGTACAGTGTAGCCCCTCATTTGCTGGTACTCTTTTCACAGTACTGGCCCTGGCTTTTGAGAGCTATGGATATCCAGACATATTTGGGAGAGCACTGAGTAAACAGAGATTGAGGAGTACTGTTTTTAATGGATTTTAGATTTTTTTTTTAATTTGTCATGGGACAAATTCCATTTCCAGTGCTAACCCCAAATAGTTTTGGATATGGTAGAAGGAAATTCTCTGCTCTTTCCAACTTCTACAGCACACTGACTGGTGGGTCAGCTATCTGAAGGTAACTGGTTGGTGGTCCTCTATGGAAGTTCCTAACATCCTAGCCGTACCCAACTTCCACAGAGCAAAACTGCACTGATTCCACAATGGCAAGAGCTCTCCACAGCTGTTGAGAAAGGTAGACTTTGCCATTCATACCTGCAAATCCTATAACCCCTAAGAACAAGTACATTTTAAAAAAAATGGTTACAAGCAATAGAAAAATTTATAAATGCAGCTTCACTTTCATTGCTTCAGTAAATCTGCTAAGTTCTAAAGGGGCAGCCATCTTAGTCTAGTAAAGCAAAAAAAGCAAGGAGTCTTGTGGCACTTAAAGACTAACAGATTTATTTATCGCATGAGCTTTCATGGGAGAAAATCCCACTTTGTAAGATGCTTTGAAGAGGGGGAACTTAGGGAATGGGATGAAAATAAATGCAGGGGAGTGTAAGACATGGGGTAAGGTCATACTGCAATAGCAAATCAGAGCATTTGTGAGGAAACAGCACATAGAGGGCAGGTGAAGTCAAATTACCTGTTATAATGTGAAAAGAATCCATAGCAGATGTGGCCAAACTGTGGCTCGGGACCCAAATGTGGCTCTTAAATGAAAAAGTGTGGCTCACGGAAGAACGTCGGCAAATCAATTTTGTAGGTAAAAGTATATTGCTTCAGTGTGGCTCTTGAAGGTTTAATAATTAATTTGTGTGGCTCTTTGAGTTCCATAAGTTTGGCCACCTCTGATCCATAGTCACGATTAAGTCCTGCTTTCACACAATCTAATTTGTATATTAGTTTGATTTCAGCTGTTTCTCTTGGAAGTCTTGATGTCCCATTGATTTTCTTGAGGACCATAATTAACAGATCATTAATGTACTGATGATTAGGAAGATGGAAGTGCTCAGCAACTGTGGGGTTTTTTTTTGTTTTTTTTTTTGGTTTTTTTTTTGGTTGTGATTTCTGATGTCAGTTTTGTGCCCATTTCTTCTTCTGCATGGGGACTGTCCTCTTTGTCCACTGTATAAGGTGTGGGGGCATTTCTGGCACATGATGGCATAAATCACAGTGAATGAGCGATGGATGACCCTTAATCTGCAGCCTGCTAGTAGTTTCTCAAGAAAGATGCAGTTGTAGTATTCCATACTGCTTAGCCTTTCCCTAAAGCGATTAAAGGAATTTGGTAAGAAAATGTGCCTGGTGGTCATTAGAGTCACCATTCCCAACCATCTATATTATTTATGTATTATTCTATTAAAAATGCATCCTTCATCATTTCTGAAGGCACAGAGACTAAAAATCATAGTTCAAGAAAGAAAAGCCTAATGTCTCCCTTCTCCATTCTCCCCAAAATAAAACCTCCAGCCAGAAGGCTACATATGTAGATGAGCTGTGCATGCTACCCTGAAAGCTGCTGATGGGAGCTCTTATGAATTATTGAGAGAAGCAGATTCCAGAGTACAAGGACCTTCCCTGACAACAGCCTGCCAGCTGCTTCCAAAAATTTAAATGTAGGGACTGTTGGATCAAGTGCCCAGCTGACTTCAATGTTAGGACTAACATAAATGAGTGTGAATTAAACCAACGTAAAAACCATTGTGGACACTTATTTTGATTAAACTGGGATTATTTCCTTTTATCTTAAGTCTATTATAAACCTGCTAAATTGAAATAAAAATACTCTTAAATCAAAATAAGAATGGCTGCATAGGGCTTTGTACTGCTATCCTAAATCAGCTTATATGTTTTCCTTGCTTGTAGAGAAGGCCTCAGATGTGAGAGAACAGAGACCTATAATATAGGACCTTAAATCAATCAATATCGGTGCTTTGAAATGCACTCGGAGGTTACTAGAGGGAGAGTGTGTGTAGTCAATGCTGGTGCTAGCCCATTCGGGGAATATTTTTCCTCCCCCGACTCCCAGCAATTACTGAAAAGTTAATAGGGGGCCAGGCCCTTTGAGCTGTTTGGACCACAAGCAGTTACTTAGCCTGCTTATGTGTAGGGCTGGCTCTGAATGTTGTCATGGTAGTGCTGATGTTGTAGTATACTTTCTTATGTCTTAATTAGGGTCCCACATTCTGTACTAGCTACAGCTTCCGAGTGATCTGATGTAGCCCCACATCAAGAGCATGTTCCAGTAAGACAATCTGAGGGTGACAAAAGCTTGAGCAATGCTGAGCACTTCCAGAACCTGCCAACGTCACTGCTAACCTCCACGCTTCAGAAAAATTCTTCCTGTTCTATGTATTTGATTCCACTCTTTAATCCATGCTCTAATTCACTGATATTCAGTATAATACCTGTGTTCTTCAACTGGAAAATTATGATGCATGGGAGCTTGATTCTTTATATTTAATCCCTGAAGAAATCAATGGAGATTAAATCAACTGAGTTCTGTAGAAATTTTAAGACGTCTATAAAAACTACTCCAGTAGACTCTGTTAGAGAATCTTCTCCTTCTGTGTGGGGTTTTCTAACCATTTAACTGAACTTAAGGTAGGGATATTGTAGCCTGAGATTTTTGCCATCTCCTTAGTATCACAGGAAAGCGAATAAATAAATAAATAAAAATACTAAGAAAATATAAAAACCCATATGAGTAAGAAATGGTAAGGCAATTTAGCAGAGGTTTTATGGTAAAGCTAGAAAATGGCATAATATGCAGTAATTAAGGGTAAAGAACTCATAAATCAATCATTTAACAGTGTTTTAAAATTAATTAAATAAATAAATGGATAAATAAATAAAAGCATTCAGCAAGAAACAAAATGGACAGATCATAAAGGGAAGTTACATATCTCCATCAGCAGATTTAACAGGAAATTCTAAGTAGGTCAAGATGGAGGCAAGCCTCTGAACTTTTGCACTCACTCAGTCCCCCTCCCATCAAGGACCGTAAGGTGTCCACCCCCTGTCAGAAGGGCTCGTCAAAAGTATTGATTTTTGTCATGCACTGTCCATGCACTAAGCAGGTGGACAGTGAAGTCACTCTTTTTAATTGGATGAAGATGAACTCACCTTTTTGTGACTGGTCAAGAAGAAGCTGGGAGTGGTAGAAACAGCAAATAAAAGGCAGTGCAAAGAGCAACTCTGCAGAGATCTTACCCACTCCTTACTGGGTTCACTAGCCTCTGGCTAGGCTCCCACATGCACATGCAGCCCTAGAGAGAGTAACATCGTCTCTAGTGGAAGCCTAAGAGCTAAGTTTTGGACTTAGGCTCTGAGAGCTGGGTTCAACTCAGTTTCTGAGAGCGAAGTTTCTGACTTAGTTTCTGAAAGGCAGAAAAGGGGACTTTGTCTCTGAGCAACAACTCAGGACTCAATCCCTGAGCTGGGTCTCTGTGCCCAGTCTCCGAAGGGCTTTTTCCAGGTACCAACGCTGCAGTCCCAGGGCTTCCAGCCACCGCACCACCGAGCCTGCCTGCCGCTGTTCCAGCTCCGCTCGCCCAGTGACCAAGCCTGCTTGCCGCTGACCGATCCAAAGCGTGCCTGAGGCTCCGCTCTCCCAGCCACTCAGCCTGCCTGCCGCTGACCGATCCACAGCGCGCCTGAGTTCCTGTCGTCGAGCAGCTACCCCTGCCTGCCCTGAGTGTGCCAAAGCCACGGTGTCACGGCAACCAGCCCAGAGCTGTGCGAGGCCCACCGGGCTAGCCAGCTCTTTTCCCTGCTGTCTCACCTTTTCCTCTCTTTTGCCTCCCACCTTATCTCCTTTTTCCTGGACTCCTGTTTTCTATTTCCCTGAGGACCCTGACAACTCAATGCAACTTTTTACAGCCTTTTGGGGTAAGCAAAAAGGGTCCCAAGGAGGGGAGGAATGCCCATAGGGAACAGGATCAGGGGAAGCCTAAGCCCTTTCTACAGTAATTTTTGAAGGCAATTTATTTAAGTTAAGGGAGACAAGCAACCCAGAGTTAGATCTTAAGGAGTAGCATTAAGAATTGAGATCTCTCCATTCAGCCAGTGACTGGCCCTCACTCACTGGATGTTCTTTTGATTACCTCATTGTCTTTGTGTTATAGTTATAAGTTAAAGTGTTGCCTTTATGTGTTAATTGTATCTATAAGTTATAGCGCTTATATGTTATAAGTTAAGTAGTGTCTTTATATTGTAATTTCCTAGAGTAATTTTAATGCCTTTAAGCTTGATGTTAAGTAGAGGTTTTTCTTAAAGAAACAGTAGCGCTTTAGTCAGTGCTTACAATACATGTTACAATAAAGCCGCTTTTGATTAAAACGAATTATTGACTCTGAATCTTTGTTGCTCGTGAGTCTGTGCTTGATCGGTGGGCTGTAGCCCTAATCCCCAACTTGGGACATTTATCCCAGGGTTTGGATATTTGTCCGTTTAAGCGAAATAACCTAATTTGGGTTACCTCCTGAGATTGTAATTACATCCAGACTGCTGGACGGTCTGAAAATTGATAAATTGAGTGATTGGATTTTGGGGATCAAATTTTTGGGGTAACAATATTATGTATGGAATTGTTAGGATGATCCAAAAATCTCTATAGAAATATTTTCTGTTAAATCCTATAGTATTTTTCCATAAGGGTCAAGTCCATTCCCCACAAAATCATAAAAAATGTGGAGCTTGCAGCATAGATATAAAGTTGGAGTGTTTAAAATGTGCATTTACAAAACTTTTGGGGTATATCAGTCACTATTCCAGTGACTCCATATTTGGGGGCCCTTGAGAGAAAACTTCTCAAGTCTGCTGCTGTATGGGGGAGAGAACCATGACCAGGCGTGTGGAAGTGCAGAGCTCTTCCCAGGATGTAGTTTCTGTTCGCTCTTACTCTGCCACAGTAAGAGGTTGAAATTTTTTTTGGAAGAAGAAAAACTGTAAAACTAGAAGTTCAGCAAGTTGAGGCCCTAGAATGAATTGGTTCTGGAGGGAGTCATGACTATGATCATATTAAGCCCCTTAGAAGTATGGCTTGGCTTCATGACTTCCTGATTTGAGTTAAGAATCCTGATAAAGCTAAATGCAGGGGAATCGCTGGCGCTGAGCACACGGGGCATGTGCCCCGAAAACCAGTGCTGGTACCCCGGGTCTGGCAGGTGCCACCCCCTCACCCCGGTCTTGGGCCAGAGATCCGGGGCCCAGCTGCCCATGGCTGCGGCAGCCCTGTCCCCAGCTGGGGATCCGGGGCTCAGCTGCCCGCGGCCACAGAGGCTGCTCCTGGCCCTGGCCCCGGCCCCATCCCCAGCTGGGGATGTGGGGCCCAGCCACCTGTGGCCACTCCCAGCCCTGTCCCCGACCTGGGATGTGGGGCCCAGCTGCCCGCAGCTGCTCCTGGCTCCATTCCCGGTCACGGATGCTGGGCCCAGTGGCACGCAGTGGCTTCTGGCCCTGTCCCGGCCAGGGGGTGTGGCTAGCAGACTGGGGGCGTGGCCTGCGGGCAGGGGTGGGGCCTGGGCCCATGCCCCAGGTCCCTCCCCAGGGCAACAATGCCCCTGGCTAAATGAATTCAACCAGAAGATGTGTGCGCTGTACATCTACTTGGAATGGATATGAGCCACGCATCTCAAAGAACAACAGTTACAGAAAGTGAGTAACTGTCTTTTCAGCTTAGGGTCTCCCCTGTGGAATGCTGGTACATTACTAACACTTCATTCTACCATCTGGGGCTTCATATGAACACTGAACAGATCATAAATGAACTCATTCTCTTTCTGGAACACTAGATGTGGACAACATAAGCAGTGCTAAACTTTTTGAAGCTGTGAGAATTATACCTTCATGGGAATTGAGATAACAAAAAGCATTTCTGTGTGTAATATTGTGCCTTTAACACTTAAGCTCAATGGAGGATAGCCTAGAATCACATACGGTTTCCATCTATTTATAATATACTGCTAGACAAGTAAATGTAAAGTTAATTCAAAATACAGTGGTGAGGAAATTGTGCTGATGAATGTTATGTTTGCATTACTTACATAAGTCCACAAAGTCTAGACTTCTTATTTGGGTATACATGTAACTTTTAGGTATTAACATAATTTGCCCTCAGTGAAACAAAGCGTGGCAGCATGGAGAGAAGCTCTGACTTTCCAAATGCTAGCTATGGAATACATTTCTTAATCTTTTAACTTGATATGGGAGCTAACTAACAAAGCTACAATGATTTGTTGTTGAAAAGCCAGAGCTTTATCCACATGGCAGGTGTTGAACTACTTTGTATAGGTGTGAAGCCCACTATACCAATTTTGAGTCACCTCTGTTTCCTAGTGGAGTCATAAAAGGATTTAAAAAGTGATGGAAACAAAAGAGGGATGAATGTAACTTTCCCCTACCTATAATTCAGCACATATCAACATGATATAATAAATCCTTTATGTAACTGTCATAGTTTGTGTAAAATAAATATTTAGGGTTGTCAGGGCACCAAGGAGCAAGAAGCTAGTTTTTAGGTCTATGTTTTATAGTCCCTAGACAGATATAAGTTACAGCCTGAGCACTAATGGGTAGGTAATAGCAATGACATCAATCATCATAATTAAAGGTGAATTATCACAATGTAGTATTGTCTGGAAGACAGGAATTGACTTGCCACTTTGGAAAATCTGGGCCCTCACGTTGGAGCTGCCCTACACAGTGTTTTTTAAACACAAGGTCTAGTTGCACCCACACCCAATCTTTCGGCCAAAGGTAGTGTCACAGTTCCACACCAGTCAGGACATTTGCCTGCCAGTATTTCACCCCAAACTGCATGCTTCAGAAGAAGATAGGCAGTTTCATATGCTCAACGTGGGGAGAGCTCTGGCCTTTTACACTGAAAGGACGAAACAGTTCCACAAAACTTCACAGCTGTTCATGGCCATGGTGGACAGAAGAAAAGGCAAACTGGTTTCATCTCAGCATATTACCACCTGGATAGTAGCCTACATCTGGGAGTGCTACACGCTAATGAAGGTGTGTCGGCTGCATGTAAAGGCTCACTTGACAATGGGCCCAGGCTTTGTCTTCTGCCTCACTGGCAGGAGTGCCTATTGTGGACATATGTGAGGCAGCTACTTGCTCATACCTTTGCTCAATTCTACACTGGTACCCAGCAAGGGTGTGATGACGTGGCAGTGGGTAGAGCAGTTCTTCAGTCCATGAAGCTGTAATTCCTCCCCACCTCCTAAGGTAAGGCTAGTTGCTCACCTAATGAGGAATGGACAGGAACACTCACTTGCAGAAGAAGAAAAGGTTACTTACCTGTAACCGATGTTCTTTGAGATGTGTTGTTCCGGCCATTCCATTCCCTCCCACCTCCCCACTTTGGAATAGTGGGAAGAAGGAACGGGGGGGGGGGGGCAGCTGGCCGTTATATAGAGCACTCCAGAGGTGCCACTCCAGAGGGCTCCACAGCCAACCCTGTGGGTACTCTAGAGGAAAATTTCCAGCTGTCCTTGCATGTGGCACATGCACACATAATGAGGAGTGGCCAGGAGCAACACATCTCAAAGAACACTGGTTACAGGTAAATAACGTCTTTTTGTATGTTTATGTTGGAATGTGTTAAATATTTAACATTGCATTGAAATTCCTGCTGATTTCCAGTGGAAATCTCTTACTATGCGGTCTCTTACTACAAGTTTTGGGTTTTCTAATTCAGTCCTTTTTGTTTAAAAATTCAGTTAATTAGATGATTGTTAATCAGAAACATCAGGAAATCTAAAATGGGAGTACCAAGTCCTGGTGTTTTAGTCTTATGATATTTTAATTTTTATAGCAATTTATTAAACTGCTAATCTTGTAAATCTTTACATAGGTTAGTGGAAAATTGAGTTCAGCAGCTTAATTAAAAATGATTTCAGCAGAACTCTGGCTAAATTTCTTTTTTTTTAATTTATTTTCATGCAAAACTCTCCTACAAACTTATTTTCATAATCTTTCATGGATATGTCTGTGATATACTCAAGGCCAAATCTTTCCTGACATATTTTTTTTTTGAAAGGACTCAGTGTAATTTAGTCTTCTAGAAATAAACAGTACTGCTCCCACCTGCTTACCTTGGTTTTATTCCTAGGCTAAAGCCTTATAATATGAAAGATGACATTTGACTCACTCCATTCTGGAATTGTTTGATGGCATCAACTTTAAATCAGAGAAAGGTGAAGGTTATGAAGTTGTAACATCTGTTACACCTGACCAAAACTGTGTGTCATCTGCCTGGCAGACAATCATGGCACTGTAAACTGTGACCATGATCTCAGCCAGGGCAAATGGGGTTTGAGACAGGATGATCTACCCTGGAAAAGAACAAATCTCCTAGCAGATTGCAACACCAATCCAGTATTTTCTTTCTATTTAACCCAGTTCGTTGGGCCAAGAAGGTCAACTTTTTCTTTCTTTTTTTCTTGCTTTACATTTTGAAGGAAGGAATCAATTAATCTGCCAATGGAACTAAGCTTCATAAAAGTTTAAGCTGTGAATATGCAGGCAGAAATTTCACAAGTATTTTTTTTGGAAATTTAGAGCTGCCTTCTGGAATGCTTTTAAGTCACTTCACTCAAGATTTGACAAGCTGTCTAATGGAAACTTTACTTCAACCCAACTAAAATTAGTAGGTTCCCCCCCAGATGTGAGAAGTATAGAGACTGTTTAATTTCAAAGTGGTTTGAAATCAAGAACTAGAGATAATATTTTTGGATCCTGATGTGAAATGCTCCATTGTGTGGTATAGTACAGAAGCTGTGGAACTTCATGGATTTTGCATCTGTACTATGAAGAGTAATTTAGTCAAAAATACACTGGGGTGGCACAAGCAAATACCAGTTCTTTTCTTCCCAGTGCCTCTCCATCCCAGAGCTGGCTGAAGTGAAGGTCTCTGGAATAGGTTGGCATAATCTGTAATTTGTTCATTGATAAATGTGTGCACCACAGCACCAGAGCTCGCCTCTTCCTAGGAATATTCTTTGAGTGCATTCTCAGCTTACAATAGAAGGTTTCTGCAGACCATGTGTTTTAACAGGATGCTTCTGCCATGAGTCGAGTTAGTAATTTAGCTCACTGATGGGTATTCCATACTCCATTTGCTGTAGAAAGCCTTGATTTGATATAGTACAAATCCCCAACAATCTGTTTCAAAAACAGCTCAGAATGGATCCCACAAACCAGACAAATAGTGCTTCTCATTCATGAAATTCCCAAGCTACTAGAACTTTTGAAGACCTATATCAATTACCTTATCTCCAGATAATATATAGACAATGCTTCTGGCACCATTACTTCACATGAAAACTAATGTCATTGTGCAAAACTTAATATCAGTGTATGCCATCACTTTACCTGCGTATCTCAGTGGAAACAACTCTACTCTCACTCAAATCAATGCATTTGAACTATGTTAAAAGACATCTTCAGAGCTATATCCTCAGATGCACCACTGAAACTCCCATACATTTTCTCTTGTGTTGAATATCTTGTTTTTGGAGCAGTCCTAATGATTTCTGTGGGGCTAGTCACAGAATAAGTGAATAGTCACTCATTGCTGATAAGGGTCACAGAATCTGGCTCCGATAGCTAATTCACTGGATTCAAGTAAATGAGGACAGAACTGAGCCAATCATCTCTTCATGCTATCAAGAGATTATCCTCTTTCCAACAGACAACCAACCTCTGGAGTTGTTTCCCATCATATGGGAGGCACTGGATTTCCTGACACCCATCATTCTCATGATGTTCTCAAAGATGACTCTATTTCTTTCTAACAAAGACTAAATAAAAGAGACCAAAGAATCTTCACAAGCCAAGGGCTAGAATCAGAGAGAGTCCTATAGATTAGACTGGGAGCTTTTCATAATGAACCAGGATTAGGTGTCATGAAAAACCAGAAACTCAAACACCCAAAGTGGATCCAAACTAACCCAAAATGTCTATTAAATGGGACCATTTGTTTTACAAAATATGGCACTGTCCCTCTCCCAGATGTTTTAAAAATGTAAATGTATTTTGTTTGGCAGGATCTGAGCTTTAGGCTGCAGATCAAACAGGTTAAAACATTTTTTTCTGGACTTTTAAAATTTAGCCATTTATTTTGGTTGGATTTTTAAAAATATATATATATATTCTCATCAACAACTACTTATATTACATTTCAGTGTGGTCTGGCCAAAAGTCTTGACATACAGTCAAAAATCTTTAGTGCTGGTTAAACAAAGCAATAAGATGTATATTTTCATCTTGAAGCACAGGGTAGTCCTTGCAACGTGCTGTAGGTGTTTTCATCTTCACTCTTTTTGGAAACTTCAAATGCTAAATAATGCTTAACTGGCAATCCATTGGTGTGAGGCTCAATTACCTTTTCCTCTGTTCTGGAGTCAAAACTGTCCAAGTCTACCATCCTGCTCCTCTAAGGCAGTGATTCTCAACCACCGTGTTGGGGCACATTACTGTGTTGCCACACAGTAGTAAGTATGTCGTGGGGAGCTGGGGAAATGCCTAGATTTGGCCAGGGGGGCTGGGTGGGCAGATGTGTCCTGTAGGATCATGATATGCCACCAAGCGTGTTGCGACCTGCAAAAGGTTGAGAACCACTGCTTTAAGGCATCAGCCAGGAGTAGTGAAAGGAAGGAAATGAGGAACAGCGACTGCATCGATTTACCAAAAATGTGTTGTTGCTACCTCTTTGTTTGTCTAGCATTGCTGTAGCGCTGGTGTGACTCCTCTTGTGCTAGTCTTGGCACACAGTGGTTTTTGTGTCTTTGCAATGTGCATAATTAAACATAATGATAAATATGCAGCCAACACCAGTGCTTCTACTGGAAGTAATAATGCAACATTGGGACATTTTCACCAGAAAATTCGTGTAGACACTGCTACAGAAAACTGTTCTCCCCTTTTTCCAACTATTTTCTTTGCCTTTCATTTTTTCTCCCATCTTCTGGGCTTGAAAGCAATCAGAAGACTCCCATACAGGGACTCTTCTGAGGCTTCTCTCTGTTCTTCAGAGTCTCCACTTCCATTTTGTCTTGTAAAAAGAGTGAGTCTTTTACATTAGTGAAGGAAACCTCAAACATGCAGAATGAATGTAAATGATGCAGAGGTGAGTCTGCGGAGAGCCTAGAAGTGAAGTTCTGAAAGGTCATTTTGGGAACTTTCCCATTCGTCTCAGTGAGGTGTTAGCTCAGTTATTCAGTGGTGATGATTTAAAGGTCAACATTAAGAATTTGTCCCTCATGGAGGACAACAGAGGGTCACAAATCTGCGCCATTTCCTGTAGTGATGTCACACGTCAATGGCCCCCATTTCCCCTCCTCACTAGTTAACCAGGAGCCAATCCAAGTAGCCCAGCAGAGCCTCATGGTGTTTTCAAGCCACCCAGAGAAGAAGCCAAGCTCAAGGAACTTAACAGAGTGCAACAGAGCTTAGCAGAGCGTAGGGTGAACAACTGAACACTATGGCGACTCATCTGGGTGGAGCTTATTTTGTATACTACCACCAGCTTTTTCTCCCCTCCCCCCATGTCAGACCATCACTTACTAGAGAAGCAAACAAATAACTATTTATTCAATTATATTTAAGAACAAAATGAGTGACTCATGAAGCCAAATTAAGTTTTAGTCCCACTCCTTCCAGAATATTTTGTGCAACAGACAAAGCTTTGTTTTCCAGAAACCCATGTTTCAGCCTAGTTCCATTCCCCCATTTCCTCCTCCAGTCCTCCTTGTGAGCCTCAGTGCAACTGATCACAGATAAGACCTCAATGTCACAGCAAATTGCATTTCCCCTTTGATCTTCACCCCTCACCCATGCTGCAACACATGAGTTCTGCTTTCCTTTAACTCATAGCAAAAAAGGGGGGAAATTCATTTGCCTTTTCACAGAACTGAGCAGGAGCTCTAATTAGCCATTCCACTGAATATTTACATCACTCACTCCCAGGCAGCTGCTGGACACAAGCTCAGGTGAATCCTGGGTTTCCAGGACAGACATATCACCTCTCATTACTGCGGGAGAGCAAGGTGGCTAGAAAAGTCAGCAATTGTTATATGCAAAGCTGGAAATAAAAAATATATATATATATAGGTTTGTTGTAACACACTCTGTCTGACTATCTGATGTTAGCTGTACTTTGGCTGTTCACTTTGTTCCTCTGGAAAATTTTAGTGAGAAATGGTACTTCATTGTCTAGTACAGTGATCATGCAATCAGTGGTAAAAAGAAAGCAAATCTGCTAGAATCTGTTTAGCCTAGGACTCTGGTTAACTGTGAGGGAAGGAGCTTTACTGGGTGTTCATCTTGATGCTTTTCTACACTATGAAATTAAGTTGATTTAACTTAAGTCAATGTACAGCCATGGCAGTAATTAAAGCAGTGCTTTACGTCCACAATATGCTCCTTCAGTCAGCGGTGCATGGTCGTAACAGGACCGCTTCCACCAACTGTGAACTGGGGCACTGGCAGCTGAAGCCTCCCATAAAGGGCTCCTAGCTGGAATCCCCTCTCACCCTACAAGCCCTGGGCTGGCAGACTGAGGTGTGAATGAATGAACTTTTCCTGGGCAGTTATTTTTAACTTGACTACAGTTACTATGGAGATACAAAGAATGGAATAAGTATCTTGGGAAAGCAAAATTTAATGACTCTAATCTTATATCTTGTTTTGATAAGGAAAATTTAATGTTTTCTGCTAGGTCAGGGGTCCAGGCAGCTGGGAAAAATCTTTTTTTGTGAGACCCTCTCTGGGGAGCCATTTGTTTAGTTGCTAAGCAGGGCTTTCATACATGGACACACATCCTTTTCCATGCATTAAAAAATAACTCTCAACATTATAAAACTTATATGAAGATGTGTGAAAGTACTTTGAATGATGGAGATGGCTAAATATTGAAATGGCTAATCCTGCATTTCTTGTACACTCAGAACCCTCAATGGAAGTTTTTTTCTGGGCAAACAAGAAAAGCAGTATCAAGCTCACAATTTGCCTCCCGATGGGCATGGATCTGACTTGATGATGAAGGCCTACATGATTTCAGTGTATGGAAATGCTCAAACAGGGGAAACTTACTGAGAATCCATGGCAGGGGAGCACAACTAACCAAATTTTAAGCCTGACACTAAAAGATCTAAAGAAAGAGCAAGTAAAGTTGACAGTAATGGCAGAGGAGTCTCCCAGACTCGAATTCACACATTACTGCCTGAAATAGATATTCAGTGTCATCAGGAGTGGCTCCAAGTTACTTCTGCAGAAATAAGGGGAATGAGTATGAATTGGCCATAGAAGAATGGGGGGCTAGATTTTCATCTTGTGTAAATCAACATAGCTCCACTGAAGTCAGTAGCCTTACTCCCACTTTGCACCACCTGTGAATCAGCCAGTAATCTTTCTCAATGACAACATAATTATGAAGAGAGATTTAAACACCAACTTAGAAAGCCACCAAAAATATCCATGAAATTATCTTGTGAATAGTTTCAAGCGGATAAGAGATGTCTTGAGGGACCAGCATTTTCAAACGAGCCTCTGGTTTTGCATGCCCAAGTTGAGATGTTTTGGCACTACTTTACAGACAAGGTGAGCACAAAGAAGGCTATAGCAGAGAATCTGACCATTTAAGCCTGCAGTCCTGGTTCCACTCACTTTTGCACTGCTTTTTTATGTAGTGTAAACTCTGTTCTTGTGAGGACTACTCCTGATTTACACGTAGAAGTGTGCTGTTACCTACATTCGCAAGCTCCTTAGGTGTAGATTTCAGGGTTCATAGATTTGCAAGCTGCAGAGGTAAGGCAAGCCAAATAGATCTGGCTCTCTTTTTATGTTTTTTTTCTGTTCTTTTCTTTTCCCAGCATAACTCAACATAAATTTTAATGGCACTTACATGAGTGAACATAGCTGTGGCTAGCCAGCTACTCCAAAACTGTCAGTGCAGTATTAAAGATGAACATTTAAATGGAAAAGGAAAGTCAAGAAGTATGAAAGCTCAAAACTTTTGAAAATTAGTCCCCAAAGTGTCTCAATATGGGCACACACCAGGAATGTCAACTCAGTAAACTGGTAGGTGAAATGAAGGAGCCAAGTAACTCTCCCTCCCACCTGCACTAAAAAAATAGGGAATGTTTTCAATGAAAAACTGGAGTTACTATGTTATTTCTCCATGTGAAAGTCCCTCATATAGTTTCCTTAGTATTTCAGTCCAAACTGGCCATGCAAGCATGTAATCCTTTTACATTTATGGCAAAATTGCTGAGGGTGTACACACAACTAGTAAAATATGGGCACTGTACTGTTAAGGTTTTCACATTTTTCTTTTTGGATATGTAAATCCCTGAGCTACAGTCAGTCTCTGTTCGTGAGATCTTCACCTTACAGAATCTCACTAATAATTATGCAAGGTGATGGATTCCAATATAAAAGACTGATAGTGATTTATCTGGCTGGATGTGTTTGAGCAGTATGTCTCAGAAGTTGTATGTAATGGAGTTGTGCTAAGGAAAGAACAGAAACCTGTATCTTTTGCTCAGTGGATGTTTCTTGATTCATTTTTTTGCTCAGTGAATGTTTACTTGTTTGGGTTTACTTTTTTGGGTAGGTAGTTAACAGGTAGACTCAAATTAAGCCCCTGATCTTATGAATGGATTCTAGTTAGCAAAACCCTGTGTGATGCAGTGATCATACAGGGACTTAATTCCTTTGTGGAACTGGGACTAAATGAGGAAAAAATATAGAATTTCCACCCATCCTTTTTAATCAAGAAGTTTGTTTCTAACTTCAGATCTTTGCTTCTTCTTTTTCAGTGTGTTTATTATAGTTCTCTGTGTTGTCATGATTCATATTATTTGGGTCCATGATCCTATAACTCCTTTCTGATTCTGAGTTATTTTTTCTCTATATTTATGGTTATATTTTCTTTGCTTTGACAAGATCAGTTTCTGGGCTGTTGGTCCAGATCACTGCTCATGTTCACAACTTATGACAGTGCTGAATTTGGCCCAATATTTTCTCATTTCCTTTTCAAACAGCCATCCTTCAGATGTGCCCTGCTGCTACAGCATTGTAGTGTTATTCTTGGGGCACAGGATATATGGGAAACATGCACCAACACATTTGCTTAGTTAGGCTTTATCATCCAGATCCCCTACTGGCACTAGTCTGCATTCAAATTCAAGCTTTGGTGCTCAGACCCATAAACTAAAGAACAATTCTGAAAATGTTGACATTGGTGAAAATCAGGATTATCTTCCCTAAAGTCAATGGAGTTCAACCTGTGTAAAACTGATCTCATTATAATTCAGTTAATTATTATCATGCTAGCTCTATGGAATGCTGCATAGACGTGTTACACACTTTCAAATGATCTGGCTTTATCCGTGGCCAGGAATATTCTGCTCACCATGCTTTCTGCAGCACAGCCAAGGTAAATCTTTTGAAATTTCTCTCTCAGAAACATGGTGTTAATTGTACTCTTGCAGTGGTGTAAATCCCTGAAGTCAACTGATTTATAATGATATGAAACAGGTGTGAGATCACCATGCATTTAAACTGCTCTGTTAGTGGAACCTCACTGAACCTCTCAGCCTTGCCCATAGCTCTACTATTCTGCATCTATCCTACTCCATGAATCTCATGTTCAGACTTTGATGCTACTTTTAAGCTTGATTGAATGGAGAAGCCATACAGACTCCCAGTTCCTGCCCACTGTGATTTATGAGAATTGCTCTGCTTGATTGGATTTTTCAGAATTTTTGTACCCACATGAGAACTCCACTTTCCCCCTCGTGGTTATAATTGTTATTTAACATTTATGTTCAGGTCAATGATGGTGCCTTCCTCAAAGGGCTTACAATCTATAACAGAGCTTGCAGATGGGCCTCGTTTCAGCCAGGTGTACTTAAGCATGGAGTGGGGCTAACACATGCTTAAAGCTGTGCTTTAGCTCAAGTTCCTTATAGAATCAGGGCCTCAGAGAGCTGACTGTTCCACAAAAACAAGGTATCCCTGTGTTGTGAGCTTGCAAAGCAAAACAAAATCAGAACACTTGTTTGGCAGTTATCCAAAAAGTAATCGTTCTGTTAATGCTGGGAACTCTATATATTCCAAGGAGCCTGAGAAATTAAAACAATTGAACATAAATTCAGGTGGCTTAAAATGGTTTACTATGGATGCTGGATTTTGCATGACTATTTTATTTTATACAGTTAGGTGACCTACTGTACCATCCCACAGTATGCCATGTTTTCATTCAAATACAGGCTTATATCTTCCTGATGTTTGTAATCTGTCTTTCTTGTATTTTGTCTCTTTAGAAGCAAGCATGTTAATGTGCACAAACCTGTTTCCCCAAATCTAATTCTGTTTTACTGAGTATTTCATTTTGCAGAAAGAAAATATTTTCCTTTAATTTTCTTCTTCCTTCCATTTGTAACATTTGTCAGAAATCCAGTAAGTTGGCTAATGTGATAAAGAAATATGTGATTCTGCTTCCTGTGCTACAGTCCTTTCCTCACACTGGCCTTTCAGGTAGGAAAGAAATATCTTTTATAAGCATGACACAAAGTCCATTAAAGTCAATGTAAAGATTGCCATTGTCAAATCTAAATGACCACATTCAAACTTTCTTTTGAGTGCCAGTAAATTCTCTGTATGAAAACCCTAAAAAAATCCACATGCAAACAATGTTTAAAGAGAAATAAAAGGTCACATTTTTAAATAGCTGAAGTTCAGGCTAAGTACAAAAAATACAAGCTAAAACCTGCATTCATGAACACAAGCAAGTATCTGTGCAGATACATTTGCATGCATTTTCTTTTTGTTTGTGCACCTCAGCTTCTACCTTAAACAAATCTTCAAACTGTAACAATTTGGCTTAAACCCAGAAATTTAGAAGGTGTGTAAAAGTCCACCTGTAACTCCTTCCTGTCAAGCTTGTTTCGTGTGGGTGAAGCTAGAAGAATAGCATTTGTGTGTGTGCATGCATGTGCATGTTGTGTGTGCTTTTACAGTCAATGTATTACAAATAACTTTATCAAGTAATTATCAGAAAATTGAATTGCAATTACATATTAGAATGAGACACATTTTGGAGCAGTGGTATCTAAAGAAGAAATATGGATCACAGCATTGGGGAATTCTTTCCCTTTACAAGCCTCAGGACAAGGCTAGTTTACAAATGCTGTAGTGGCAGCTGGATCCCACCCACATGCACACTGGCCCTGATTCCCATTGGGTATGGGAATCAGAGAGTTGCCCTATGTGTGCACAGCAGGGAGGCAGAGATTGATGTCTCCTGTGCTGAGAGACACTTGCACACTTGTACAAGCTGGAAATGCATGCAGGAACATGGGTATGCACTGGGGGGGGGGGGTTGTTCCCATGCAGCCCAAGGTCATTTAGCAATTGTTCATTCGTTTGGCACAGCAGATGTTAAAGACAATTAATGCAGTGGAGATGACTGGTTATCTCACTATGCCTGGGTTGTGCTCCTCAAGGTGGCAGCCAAGTTGTAATGCAGTCAGTGTTTCTGTCTTCAGTATTCACGCTTGTTTACAAACCTTCTGGTTTTGAGAGTACTCAGTCTCTATCTATTTTAGGGATACTTTGGGGGAGGTATGCAGCCATTCTTTTTCAAACTCATTGTCAGTGCTACCGGCACTTTGTTGTTGACTTCTAATCTTTACTGCCATTGAAACTGGTTAAGGTTGCAGGGGAGGAAGTAGCAGACACCATTTCCATACCAGGTAGTGGCAGATGCTGTCATTGCCTGTATTGTTACTAGAGTTGCATTTTGATTTCCTGCATGTGAACTGAATCACATAGATCATCTATCCCCTCTCTGTGTTTTAGACTTCTGCTGTGTTGAAAACTGGTAGTGCTGCCTATAAGAATGTAACGTGAACTGCACTTCCCCTATCCCACCCATGTATCCTTGGGATAGTCCAGACCCTGGAGTGGGGTGGGTGGGAGGCAGATTAAAATAGATGTTTGCAGTATCATGGCACTAGTCAATTATATAGTTTACTTGCATGTACTGTGAAGCGTGGGGCCCAGTCCCAAATACCTTGATGTCACCATATGTAGGCAGGAGGGGCCATGCATATGTCAAGGAGATTATAATATTGATTGAAAATACTCAATAGACTGTGTAACTGAAATATTTTTTTAAAAAGAAACATTGACCACAAATCTTTGAAAAATGAAAAGAATGCAACCAGGAACACCAGTTACATGTTTCTGTCTCTGCATTGTTTTCTTGCTGTCCTCTTGTCAACAGAAAAAGATTACCTGTGAGGAATCAGGGTGGTGGGCACTTGATGGGGCTCAGACTCCTGCCAGCACATCCCTGCCCTCCTGCATGGCCGGGGAGTCCCCCTTGGGGTTTTGTGGAAGCATGAAGTGAGCAGACTCTTCCAGGCTCACTGTTCTCCTGGTCACACAGGGCAAGGAGGAGGGCAGTCTTTGAATAAAAGGATCTGCTGGCTCAGCAGCACCCAGGGGGCAGCTAGAGGAGCAGATGATAGTTCATGAACTGGATCAGTGACCTTGGCAGCAAGTGGATCTTGAAGTTACATGGCCACTAACTCAATCCATTTCTGCATTAGGGGATGCTCTCATTCTCTGTCTGTGCCTCCTTCTCCATGAACCTATTCAGTGTCATCACCAGCCTTTTCCCCACAGGAGGCTGCAGTGGGCTAGAAAATGGAGGGAGAGGGTTATGTCCTCCTTTCCACAAGGCCCCATGCCTTTCCTTGGCCCTGCCCCCTCCTCCTCCTCCTTATTGAAGTGCTAGGCCTGCTTCCTCCTTTTCTCCCCCAAGACATCACTCTTGGCATGTTGGAGGCTGGAAACCAGAGCTGGGCAGTGCAGGACGGCTTCTGTACTGTCTGGTGCCATGGTGTGGGTAGCCATGGTGTTCCTGTCTCCTCTTCCTGTTGCTGCTGGTGCCCAGAGCCCCAGGGCTGTGGCTGCTCCTCAGCTCCTTTCCACTCTTTGACTATTTACAGCCAGAAGCAGCTCCCAGGTGGGGGAACCCAGCTCCAGAACCAGCAGAACCCTTGGGGCATGAATGTGGGACCTTAGCTGCTGTGGGAGCCCTGGACCTTCCATCTCAGTTCGGGGGGACACAGGCCACAGGTTGCTCTCAGGCTCCCATGTAAGGCCTCAGACCCTGTTCTTTGGCTAATTAGCAGCGGCTGATTAGGAGAGTTGGCAGCCAGAAGCTAAGAAGCATATGGTTACATCTTCACATCCCCACCTCAATTACATCAAAGCAGAGGCATAGCCACAGATGGGCTAGAGTCCACCCACTTGGCCCTGCACCCCACCCATCTTGGCCCCTGGCAGCAGCACAAACTTTGCTGCTGTGGCTGCAGGCCCACCCAGCTGCCAGTGGTTGTGAGCGGGGCAGAGGTACCGGTGCCAGCACCTCTGTTCTGCTCATGTCTGCCAGGTCCTGCAGCTGCCAGAGCAGAAGTGTTAGTATCGGCACCTCCGCCTGTCTTGCAGCAGTCCTGCGGCAGTGGTGGCAAAGTTCGCACCACTCCTGGCCCAGGAGCTTGGCTCTCCCTCTTTGGGTGGCAGGGCAGCTTCCAGTCACATGTCCAGAAGCTGCCCTTGGTGGGGCTCACCCTAAACTCTTTAGGGGCCAGCCAGAAAACAGTGGCTGGCTGCATCCCTGCACCAAAAACGTATTATCAGGCTATTAAGAAAGTGTTCCTGTTCTCAGTTGCATTATCATCATGAGATAAAGAAACAGATCTCAAGACGTTTAAAGAAAACAACAAGCAGTTGTGTGGCACTTTAAGACTAACAGATTTATTTTTTGCATGCAAAAAATAAATCTGTTAGTCTTAAAGTGCCACACAACTGCTTGTTGTTTTTTTACTGGACTAGACTAACACGGCTATCCCTTTGGAAACTGACAAGATGCAAGGCACTAAATACAGCCCTTTGAAGATGCAAAAAATAAATCTGTTAGTCTTAAAGTGCCACACAACTGCTTGTTGTTTAAAGAAAACTCTGTTTCATAATATTCTGTATAACAAGGAATCACTTACACTTCGTGTTCTCTTTTGGTTCCTGCTTCTCTATGGTTTATCAGAGTGATTCTATCTGGTTCTTTGTTTCTGTCTGTTGCATAAATAACTGTTCAATATTTAAATCAACTAAGGCAGTGAGATATCATTGGTTAAAGAACTGTTTTATAATGGGCTAGGTTTGGTGTTTTTGTGGTAATTGTTTCAAATGATTGGTTAAGGTATAGCTAATCAGGATCCAAGTTTCAGTATATAAACTGAGGTCCAAAAAGTTCTTTGGAACCTAATGCCAGGACGCAGTCCAAAATCGGAGCTACCAGATCTCCACAGCCTGGCAACCAACTCATGCAGCTGGAGTCCCCAGATGATTTAATCCTGATCATTGGCCACCAGAAGTTCATCTGCCTTATTAGGAGCCATGAGCATTGTATGCTTAGCATATGTATTCAGGTTTTAGTAAGTGTTACCAAATCAAGAATAAGGACGTTACTGTAAGGCTTCCTCATTGGCCAGAGATCCCATGAGCCTACTGGAGATTATGTCCAGAGCTCTATGAATTGGGAAAGGATTGTTACTTCAGTTAACCAGGTTATATGCAGAGTACTATGTATTGGGAATGGGTGACCCAAACCCTAGAGTAGGAATTGGATAAGAGTACAGACTGGGAGAGGATGGGGGTGCCTTAACAGGGTTATGCCTTGATTCCTACTGAATGGGGTAAAGATGGGGTGCCCTAATGTGTGCAGGTAACACTCTGGTGCCCTGTTCAGGTGTAATCCTGTGCTGACTCAGGCAGCAGCACTGCCTTCAGAGCTGGGTGGCTGCAGAGAGGTGGCAGCGATAGAGGAGTAGTGCAGTGGGGCTAAAGGAAATTTGGGGGTGGCTATAGGTCCTGCCAGTTCCTCCACAGCACTGGCTTTGACCCTCTTCATTAGTATCACCTCCTGCTAAGGAGTTCAGTCTTCCCAAGAAGATATTCAAACTGCTCCTGGTGTCTATCCTTATGAGCAGCTCCTGCAGGGTCTTCTCCACCCATCATGGATGTGGCATGGCCACTCAAACTCACAGAGGCATAGCAATGCATGCCATGTTATCCAAAGAGGAAAAGTCAGTGGCAGGACTTCAAATGCTATGGGTCTTAAATAAGGACTGTAGTGGCAGATTAAGACAGGATATCGGTGGGCTCAGGTTCTGGTTCCTGCTATAGCTCAGGGTCTCCTTGGGTCCCTCACGGTGTGGGGGCTTCCTGAATTGGCTCTTGCAGGTAAGTGTTCATAATCATATACTCCTTGGACTCTGGTCTTTGGTGGTGTCCTCTTCTGTCCTGCTGCCTCCTTGGTCTGGCCCTCATGTGTATTCCATTGGACAGTGAGGCCAAGGGATTGAGGAGGGGATCATGAGCCACTTTGGGCTCCATACTGGAAACCTTGATAGAAGCTGGGCCAACATGTTGTAGAAGGGGCATGAATGCTGTGCCATCTCTCCCGCCCCCCACCCACACCCGAGCAACTGTTGTTGGAGTCTTTTGTCTCCCTGTATAGGAGCCTTGAATGCTTGAAGAGTTCCCAACACTGGGCAAGAGCCCACTGTGACCTGCCTGTCCTAGTCTCAGTAAACGTTCCTGGCACAGGTGCATGTGCCTGCTACTTTGCATGAAGTAGTGGGGGATGCTGTGCTCTGACCACACATTGATCAGCACCTGACTGCAGTCAACAGGCCAGGAAGCTGCTGTTAGAGCAGGACCTATGTTTATCTCTATTGGCCTGTAAGGGGTACAGCAAAAAGCTATACTTACATGGTCAGCCCAGCTCATTATTACTGGTCAAAATGGGGGCCAAGGACCTTAAAGACTGGGCAATGCTCAGAAAGAAAAGGGTTTAATAGAGCATTTAGTAGTGCGTTGGGATTGAGGAATACTGAAACCTGGTAGACCTCCTTTTCCCCCATCCACATTGCACGCTAGCAGGGGCAGTGCCTTGCCACTGAAGCATGTACTTACCTCTGCTCCTTGGGTATGTTAGCCCAATGGACACATGCTTTCAGATCCTGCTTCTGGGGTATAGATATCAGCCAATAGGGGAGTCTGGTGCAGCCACATCCATTGAGGTATGTACAGTTCCTAGTGTTGACAAAACTTAAGGGACACTTAACTCTTTAGCCAACAACAGAATGAGCACTAAACCTAGAGCAAGAGAGTTAACATTCATAAAAATTAAGACATATAATTCTCATATTCTTCACAAGGACCCAATCTATATTTTAACCAATTGGGTAATTTTACCAAGACTGGGTATTTGAAGGGAAAAATAGGAAAATTCACTGGCGTAAGTTCTGACATCATTCCCCTAGCTATTAGTACCGTTGACTTCAGTAGAGGTAATATGGATTTACACCAGCGTAGATTGGATTGAAATGTGTCCCACTCTCATTGCTGCCTCATCCATGACCCAGTAATAGAGATCCATTATCCCTTCCTTACTTCGTTCTTTTAACCAGCTGAGTTTCCTTTTTCTTTTTCTGTGTGCTGCTATGAAAGTTCCAGATCAGCCCTGTTGCATCTTTCCCCCTGAAAGGATATGATCTTCACTTCAGGAAATATATGTTTAACCACTTCAAATATTTCTCACCTGCTTGCCCTCACTTACAAAGAACAAAGACAAGTTCCCTTTCACGTACAGAGACATACCTTGGAGGGTCTGAACTAAAAATAAGTGTCATTTGCTTTCTTTGTGCCTTAGGGAACCTTGTGTTTGCATTCTTTTTCTTTTAAATAGAAAGAAAAAAGTGTGGGTGTGGGACTGGAGAGGAGAAGGAAAGAAAAAGAAACGCTAATGGAGGAGGGGATTCTGGCTTTCCTGGGAAACGTGTTCTGATTTATTTTGTAAAATTGGTGGTATTTCTGTCTTAACTCTTAAAGAGCACTTGCTGTTAGCTTTCCTTTTTAAAATCCTAATAATGTCTTTTCCACATCCTTCCATAAGTTCTGCTATCTTATAAAATTTGAGCTGTTTATTAGGAAAAAAGGGAGTAAGAAACCAAGCAAAGAACATAAGGTTTTTAGCTTTGAACCTGTTGCTCAATGACAATGGCATGCATGCCTGTGTGATGTCACTGAATATTGCACAGCCTATGGCAGGTTCTTGTAAAGTCTTGATTAAATACTGAAGGAAGCAGTCCACAGGCCCTCACATTGGGTGTAGTGCTAATGGTAGCATATAGATTTGTGAAGAAAACCATCAAGACTTTTGGAACAGTTCCATGGAAGGGTTCACAGGCTCGAAGCACTGGACCTTAGGCACAAATGCAGCTCCATGTTCTGATCCTATTGCTAGAGGAGAGAAATAGCAAGAAAATGAAGTGGAGAATGAATATATGTATTTAAAAGTTTTTTAAATTTTAATCATCAGGTCACCCTGTTGCACAGCTGTGGACTAGATGGTTTAAGTGACTGGTAATGCCACTGTTTCAACACTGGTCCAGACTGGCAGATACTAAGTCACTGATATTACCCATGGCTGTGTTCACACAGAGGGGGTTATTTCGATACAGTTGTTTCGAAACAAACGTATCGAAATAACACCTTATTTCGAAATAACTTAATTCGAATTAACAGTTTGTTAATTCGAATTAAGGAAAGAAGCTCAAAGCGAAATAGCAGGTTCAGGCAACAGTTATTTCGAAACAAGTCACTGTTGTTTCGAAACAATATGTTCGCACGGCGTTGTTTTGAAACAGTCGTTTTGAAACAATGTTGTTTCGTCCCTGCATGGGGTTTAACTTGTTTTGAAACAACGCTGTTGTTTCGAAACAACGGGACCCGTTGTTTCAAAACAACCGTGCATCGTGTGAACAGCCTAAATCTTATTTCGAAACAACCTCTGTTGTTTCGAAATAAGAGGGCTGTGTGAACACAGCCCATGTATGTGATACATCGTTCATTTCTATTTTTTATAACAGGTGTCCATAACACGAAAAAATAGCATAACAATTGCCCATCTCATTGGCAAAGAGGACAAAGACTGAATGGGCATCAAGCTGGAATGAAGTGGTAATAAAGAGTAAAGTGTTTGCACGCAGCAATTTAACATTGAAAAAGATACACCATTAAAATGGCAGTGATGAATTTGATTGTTTTTGAAGCACCTAACTGTTTGATTGAGAAACAATTACTTCATCTAGCCAATGGTGAAGATCCATGAAAACATAAATCCAAGTATACGGGCTGGTTATATTTGTATTGTATAGTTTAAATCAGGGGTCAGCAACCTTTGCCGGCCCCCGAGCCAGCCATGCCCACCGCACCCTCAGTGGGTGCTGGGGATGGCCAAAAGAGGTGTAGCAGGCCTCCAGTTCAGGGCCAGTGCTGGCTCCTGGCCTCACTGGTGGGCTGCCTCCAGGTCCCAGCCAGTGTTGCCTCTCTACCTGCATCTTGTCAATTTCCAAAGGGATAGCCGTGTTAGTCTAGTCCAGCAAAAAAAACAAGGAGTCCTGTGACACTTCTCAAGACTAACAGATTTATTTTTTGCATGAGCTTTCGTGGGAGAAAAACACACTTTGTCAGATGCTTCGAAGATGGGTGAACTTACAGAATGGAATGAAAATTAATGCAAGGGCATGTAAAACATAGGATCAGGTCATACAGTAACAGCAAATCAGAGCAGTTGTTAGGTTTAAACCATGGGAAGCCTGAAGCCAAATTACCTTTTGTAATCGGAAAAGAACCCAAAGTCTTGATTCAATCCTGCTTTCACAGAATTTAGCTTTCATATTAATTCAAATTCTGTGAAAGCAGGACTGAATCGAGACTATGGGTTCTTTTCCCATTACAAAAGGTAATTTGATTTCAGGCTTCCCGTGGTTTGAACCTAACAACTGCTCTGATTTGCTGTTACTGTATGACCTGATCCTATGTTTTACATGCCCTTGCATTAATTTTCATTCCATTCTGTAAGTTCACCCATCTTCGAAGCATCTGATGAAGAGAGATTTTCTCCCACGAAAGCTCACGCGAAAAATAAATCTGTTAGTCTTAAAGTGCCACAGGACTCTCTACCTGCAGCCTCCAGGTGCAGCCGGAACTGCCTCTTGCCCCCTGCCGGTGGGTGGCTTCTGGCTCCATGGTTGGAGCTGGAAGGTGGGGGGGAGCCCACCCAGCATGCTCCCCTCCAGGCCTGACCAGCAGGGGGCTGGGAGCCACGTGCCGTGGCCAGCAGGGCCCTGGAGTAGTGGCACACGATTCATTTTGCCCAGCTGACACAGAGCTGGGTGAACAGGGCCACCAGGGAAGCCTGAGCACTCTGGTGGTCTGCGACGGTACTGCAAGTGGTCTATGGAGGTGTTTGTGTGTGTAGGCGGGGGAGATAATTACTGCAGGGAAATGTACTGTGATGAGTGCAATATGTTCGTGAATGAGCATAATAAATTATTAGAAATAACTGCATTTTTAATACCTCTTGATATACAAGTTTGACTCGTGTCAGTCATAGGCTATGTTAAAAAACCATTTAAAATGTTTTGTTTACATGGTGGTCCACAATAGCTTTTGACGACAATGTAGTGGTTCACATAAAGGGAAAGGTTGGGAACCACTGACCTATACCATCTTTGAGGTGTTTTTCTAACCTGTTCTTAAAAACCTCCACTGATGTGGATTCTACAAACTCTCAAGGAATCTTATTTCACAGCTTACTTACCCTTATAGTTATAAAGGTTTTCCTGATACCTAATCTAAATCTCTCACTGCGGATTAAACCAGTTACTGCTTCTCTCCACTTCAGTGGACATGGAGCATGACTGATCACTGACCCCTTTATAGCAGCCAGTATTTAAAGATGGTTATTGGGTCCCACTTAGTTTTTCTTCCTGAATACTAAACTTGTCCAGTTTTTTTATCCTTTCCTCATACGCAGAGTTCTTTAAAACATTTATCATTTTTGCGCTGATGTACCATCGGTCTTCAGCACCTGGTCTGCCAATACTTGCATCTCCTCATTCCCATAGGCGGCAGCAGCAGCAGCACCCTGCTATGGGGTGTCTGTGTGCAGGCCTATTGTCCACTCTTCTCCACTGCCCCACCACTATGAGGGCAGTGAATGTGGTAGGAAGCAGGAGTGATGGGCAGACAAGCCGGGATCACCTAGCCATGGGGAGGAGGGGCTCAGGTGGATGCTTGCTCCCCCCTACAGCAAGAGCCTTCAGTCTTTGGCAGATGGGAGCTGAAGCTGGTATGTCTGTGAAAGCCTGATTGCCCCCAGCAACTTGTCACAGTGTGAGATGGCTCCTCCAAGGAGGGCTAAGCCTGCTCCCCCTGACCTTCCAAGCTGGAATCTGGAGGCATGGACTCCTCTTACCTTCCTGTCTGTATACCACTGCATTTTTGTTCCATGCCTCTAGACTTCCTCCAGTTTTTCCTTATATTTCTTGAAGTGTGCTGCTCAGAACTGAACTGAGGTCTCGCCAATGCCAAACAAGCTGAGGTCAACTAACTCCCAGGTCTTACACATGACATTCCTTTTAATATATCCCAGAATGATACTGGCTATTTTTGGAACTGTATCACATTATTGACTCAAATTCAGTTTGCTGTCCATTTCTTTTTGAACCATGTGTTAGCTATTGCCCATTAATTAATAATATGCGTCTGGTAATATTTTTGCTTCTGCATTCTTGGTACCTTGGCACTTAATGTATGTCTACACTGTATTGTAAACATGGGTGTCTCAGATTTATGCATGAGCATTACACAGTATTGTAAGCCTGGATTATGGTTGCTGGACCAAGTCCCACAACCATGATAACACATTCCTACTGCATTATGCAGACCTTCTGACTCAAGTCAAGTGGTTTGAGCTACATCCACATAACAGGGTTTCGCTCTGCATCACATTGGCTATGTCTACACCTAAAATCTAGTTTGGACTTGGTTAGTCCAAACTAAGTAGTTCAAAAGTTAGTTCGAACTAAGCACATTTTTTTAGTTTGAACCAACTTTTAGTTTGAAGTAGCAGTGCTTTTTTTAGTTCTAACTAACTTTTTAGGTCAAAGTAAAAAAGCGTGGTTAGTTCAAACTAAAAAATTATGCTTCATTTGAACTAACCACTAGTTTGAACTTATTTAGTTTGAACTAGCATATCTACATTGTGCTAGTTTGAACTAAATATGCAAATAAGTTTGAACTACGCAGTTAGTTCAGACTAAGCAGCAGAACTAACTAGTTTGAACTAAGCTTTGCTAAAAAATTTTTAGTTCAAACTAGGCAAAGCCTAGTGTAGATAGGGTTCAAATTAGTTTGAATTAAGGCTCCTTATTTAAACTAATTTCCTAGTGCAGATATAGCCACTGGAACTCAAACTTTGATCTAATCCCCCAAGTGGATCCAAGGACCTGGGTCTGGAGTGCCTGCTGACCTGAGTCAGAAAGATTTGTGTCTCTACAGCAAAGAGGATTAGGCTCAAACCTGAGTCTGAGACCAGTGACAATGCAATACAGACATACCTTTCCTGTGTATTTGTATGTAGCCTAGCATAATGGGACCTTGATCTTTGCTGCAGACAACAGAAGTTACTGTAATACTACTGCAGGTCCTAATTTATTTTGAATGGCAAAATTATCCTATCTGATCCAAAAAGGCTCCAAAACTTAGACTATTACAGAAAATACAGCTGAGTAGTTTCTTATTGTTCTTTCTTTTAATATCTAGCACAGCTCAGTAGCATCTAATGACTTTATAAACTGTTGGTTGTCAAAATCCAGTTGCGAGTGCACAGAGTCCAAATTGGAAAAAAACATATATTACAGCTGCCCTTAAATGGACTCCCTTGTTGGCTGTTTTATCATAGAGGTTGAGGACTTAATGGAAACAGATACTGAAATACCATCATGCCCACTTGCAGAAAAATTGCATTTGACTTTTGCTAACATGGTTATGGAAAGCCATAAAAACTGGTGTACTTTCTAATGATAAACACAACAGAAATTCCCCTTATTTTGAGAGATGCAGTTGTGCATTCTAAACACATCCTGCTAGAAAACATTAATTTACCATAAAATATTGTATGTTCTTGATCCAGCAGCTGACAAATTTTCTGCCTGGAACTAAAGCTGGCAAAAAGAACGTGTGATGAAAGAGTTAAACTCATACTATGGGCAGCGGAGGTCCCATCCCCCCCAGCTGTGCTGGGTGTGCACCAACTGCTGCCTCAGTATAAAAGGGAGCAGTGCAATTCATTTAAGGCTGACCACCAAGGAGGAAGGATGATTGTTGAAGGCTCCAAGCTGGAAGTCACTTTAGCTCCTTCTGAGGGAATCAGAGACCCAAACAGTGACCTGCTGGTCACAGTAAACGGCCCATGGTCGAACATCCAAGAGTTACTGATGCCAGGGAACCTTAAGAGACCCAGTGAAACCCAGATGACGGCATCAGAAGACATGGTAAGAAGTAGCCCAAGGAAATAGAGTGAGTGGTATCTCCCAGCTGAAACTGAGTGTTGTGGAGGGATCCCTGCTTGCTGACTAGGGCTGTGACCACCTCCATCATGCACAGGGCGCTGGACTGGGATGCAGTGGAGTCAGGAACACTTGCATCCCTCAACTTTCCTTGCCACTCTCCTGGTGATGACAGCAACCCCCTAGCTGAGCATCACACTGCAGAAGTGTGCAAACCTGTCATAATTATAGCCCATTTGCCTGCCCTACCCTGCCAAAGGGCCAAGGGCTACAGACCATGTCTCTTACCCGACCCTGCCGGAGACCCTGAGCTTTAGACCAGTTGTTCCCAACCTGGCATTCGGGGACCCCTGGGCATCCATAGACATGTTGCAGGTAGTCCGCAGAGCCTCTCCCTACTAGGGCCGGAATCCAGCTGCAGCCCCGATGCATCCTGCCAGGGCTTCCTCTCCCTCCCGCAGCCAGATCCAAGCAGGGGGATAAGGCTGCAGCAGCTCCCTGGGAGGGGCAAGGGCAGGGGGCCATAGCTGCCACAGCTCAGTTCCCCAATGGCACGGGTCATGGTGGTGGTGGTGCCGCTTGCCAGCTGTTCCAGCGGCACCACCAGAGTGGCATGAGCCAGATTAATAATCAGCTTGTTAAAAAGAGGTCCCCAGCCTAACAAAGGTTGGGAACCACTGGTTTAGACTGCTTGCACACTCTGCCTACAGTCTGTTTACTACCCCAGCCTGCCTTAAGGACAGAGCAACAGACTATTTAATTGCCTACCCCTCACTTAAGGGTGACAATTGACTCTGGTTGCTAGACTGCACCATGCCAGGCTCTAAGGGGGTCACCCCAACTTGAACCCTTGGGGCATATGGCAGGGAGGCTACTACAATTCTTGAGAACAATATATGAGAGCCCGAAGTTACTCCCTGGTAAAAATAGGAGTTGGTCTTTCAAAAATAAAATGATCATGTAATACACTTCAACATCTAAATTTACAAAACTATTTAGGTGAGTGTGCCAAATTCTTAGGACCAAATTCTGAAGAGGGTCTGAATAGGAACTAAGTCAAAATCTGTAAGGCTTCAGGATTTGATCCTTGATGTTTATCCTTGTTAATAAATCATCTCCATCTTCTTGGAATGAGGTTTGTTCCTCATTTCAAGCATTATATATTTCATGTTGATATTCTTTGTTTGTGTGACCATCTCAATTTCCTTTGGATTTCAGGTAAAGCTTTTTTAGGGGGTGTCTGGGTGGTGTATGGGGTTTTTGCTTTTTTGGGGTGGGAAGATGGGTTGCCACTAAAAATTCTCAGTTTTCCTTTTTGGGGTGGGGGTGTGTGGAAGACTGAGCAGGAAACTCCCGGTAAGAGTTGCATGGAGTCATTCTCTCTCCACCCCCTCCTTGTTTTAAATCATTATCATTTCTCCTGGGTGACTGCCACAATTGTACTGACCCTACTATTCCACGTGGGAGGGACCAAGATGCCAAACTGTCATTCTTCCTCTTTTTTGTTAATGTTGCTTGATTAATATTTAATGTATGTATAGACTATCCAAACAACCTTTTAAAAGACCATTTCATTCTTCCTGGGCTGGAAACTGTGTGAGAGGTCACTCTGGGGACTTCTCATGCTTTTCTGCCTAGATACCTCAACCTGTAAGGACCACCCAGAGTGGGGGAATCAGTGCCTCCTCTCACTGAAAATTGGATGTCTCTGATGCAACAGCAGTTGCTTATTCTAAAGTGTGTAGTTATTCTGTGACATGGACTAATGTCTCTTGGGACCCTAGAGAGATTCTCCTGATATGGATCAAAGAAAAAGACATTGAATTTTTCAGTTACCAAGTCCTCATCCATTTATTTCACCATTGAAAGGCTGTAAAAGCCTTTGTTTGAAGTTCTTTATTCAGATCATACTTGCACCCAAACAAATGATAACGACGGATGGGATTGCACATCCCCCATGTAAGAGGGAAAAGGCCTTGCCTGTCTGATGATTTGTAATCAGCAGCACAACGGAAAAACAACTCAAAATCAGTAAAGCATGCTAAGAATATTTAAGGAAATATGCTGAGACTAGCTTTAAGATTTCAGCTCATGGGAACAGGACAGATAATGCTGAATGAGAACTGGCATAAATAGCCTTAGTTTCTTATCCCTCTTAAAGGTAAAAAATTCAGAACTTCTGCCACTTAAACTAATTATATTACAGAATGCTAATTCTGAGGATCATCCCAGGCAGATG
>ML681967.1:1653051-1724963 GCA_007922195.1 Podocnemis expansa | reverse complement strand
CAGATGGCTCCAAAAGGTAAAACCTTGCCTTTTGTAAACTTGGCATGAAACTTTACAAAAACACAGGGTTTCTTTGTATATCTTTTCAACAATTTTTTTGATTTTAATCTTGCACCAGCATAAGTAAAATCAGAATTAGGCACATAGATTTCAGTTCTGTAAAGTAGCATCATTGGCTGTACAAATACCCTAATCTGTCTGAATTCAATAAATTCTGGGTTCTGTTCAGTTTCCAGGATGTTCTACATGGCAAAATCCCTTCCCCCCCAGCTTAAGGGGAGTAGCTATCATGCCTGGGACTCAGCTAAATTCAAGGAACAACAAATAAGAAAAGAGGAAGGTCAAAGGGTTAAATAGAGGGAACCTGAGGGAAAGACAAGGTGGAGAACCAATGAAAGCACCCCACTGCACCTCAAAAGTGTTTAAGGCGTTAGCAGACGCAGCCCAGAGGAACTCTGCTTGGGTGCATGATTGGACACTGAAATGGAGATAGGCCCCACAGTTGCAGAGCACCCCCTCTGCCTGGTATTGTATATGGCTATCTTGGCCAGTGCTAGGAGGAGGTTGATGAGGAGGTTCTGCGACTTTGTTGGGTCACAGATGGGTGTGTGTACAAACGCAGGTGTGAGAAGAAGTGCAGCCAGAACCTCACGAGGAGGTTCTGGAGAAGTTCAGGGCTACAGCCTGGCTCACTGCAGGTAAATGTGCCCCAGGATATCCTTTATGCTGCAGAAAGGGCACATATTAGGTCGGGGGAGGGGGGCGAAACCATGCCAGATACATGCTCATGCTCATGGTTCAGTGAAACGGTTGCCAGCTCGTATCCCTGGCAGGCTGTGGAGCCAAGGTGGAATAGAGACTGGCCCACTGGCATTTCTCACCCCCAGCAAGTGGCAAAGTGTTCCACTACTTTGTGTCAGGAGAGGACAAGAGGGTGAGGAAATGGAGACCCTGGAGCATGAGCATGTACATATGCTTGTTGTGTGGTTTGGAACCAAAGTGGCTGTAGATCTAGCAGCAGTTTGCAGTGTGTGGAAGTGGTGGGAGGGGTGGCTCATGGGTGGTGGTGGTGGGGGCCCAATGTGTGCTTAGGGTGGGTGAGGAACACCTTCCCACAGGTCCTGCTTGAGGTGAATCTGAGAGGTAGGTGAGCAGGCTGCCCTTACTTCCTGAAGGATATGTTGGCTGGGGTTGAAGGGTGGAGAGCCCCATGTGCTGATCTAGCACTGGGGATCCACCCAGTCCCCAGAGTCATATTATGGGAAGTCTCTGATCTTGGTTACTCCTGCCAGGACTATACTCTGGCTCACTGAGGGGGACTCCACCACAATGAACTCTTAGTAGTGGGCAGGAAATGGAATCCCAATCTACAATATTCTGGAAGGGTCATCTGTAAGCTGATTGTTGGCTTAAATGTTCCCCCTTGAGATGTCATCTAGGTCATGCCCTTGCTGTCCCCCCTACACACTAAAGTAGGACCAAGTAGCATGACATGTCTTTGTCAGAGCTGTTCTAAAAAACTTCCAGTGATGAGGATTCCCAACCTACCTTGGTAACTTATTCCACTACTGAACTATTCTTATAGTTAGAAAGGTTTTCCTAATTTCTAACCTAAATCTTCCCTGCTGAGGATTTATGCTGATTACTTCTTGTCCTTTCCTCAGAGGATAGGGAGACTAATTGATCACCATTTTCTTCACAACAGTCTTTAACATATCTAAAGATAGTTGTCAGGTTCTGCCCTAACCCCCCAGTCATTTTTTTCAAAACTAAATATGCCAAGTTTTGTTAACCTTTCCTCATAGGTCTGTTTTCCACAGGCCAGCTATGTTCCCTCTAAGCTGTGCGTGTGTGCATGCGCACACAGGCTGTGAATGCCGTGCACACAACAAAATAAAGCATGCACAAAAAAATTCAACAATGCTAATACTTTTGTCCTACTCTAAGAAGGCAGTTTCAAAGAGCACATTTCAAATAAGGTTTTGTAATTTATAAAATCATTTCCATGACCATATCAAAACAAAATTTAGATATTTGTATTATACACACTTCATTGCACTCATAAGTTTGACCACACTCACTGGAGTGTGCACAAATTTGGATACTGGTTCTGAAAATTTGCACAAAAGAAATTTTTTGTGCACATGGACTATGAAAAATTAGAGGGAACATTGCAGGCCAGCCATGAGTTTTTCTCTGCAATGCAGACATTCACTTAGGGTATATCTCTACATTTGCAAGTTAGTTGAAATTAAGGAGGCTTAATTCAAACTAACTTAGTCCCTGTCTACACTAGACTTTCATTAGTTCGAATTAAGGAATGCCTTAATTCGAACTAATGAAAGCTTAATTGGAATTTGTAAGACCTGCCAGCTAGTTCAAACTAAGCCCTTAGTTCAGTCTTGAGTTCAAACTAAGGTGGGTGTAGACCAGGACTGGCCCAAGGCATTCTGATGCCCTAGGCACCTGAGATTTTGGCACCGGCCGGGGGGGGGGGACAGGGCAGGCCAGATGGTGCCCTCTCCTGTGCCCCCCCCCCCAACCTAGCCAGGTGGTGCTTGGAATCATGGTGGCAGCGGTTTTGCTCTCCCGGCCGTGGCTGGCACCTGCACCCCCCCCCAGCCCGATGCCCCCAGAGCATGGTGGGAGGCTCTCTGGTGACAGCCCTAGCTCAGCCCTTGGTGCCTCCAATAGGCAGGTGCCCTAGGTGATCACCTTTCTGGGCAGGCCAGCCCTGGTGTAGACTAGGATTAACCCTTAGTTTGAAACTAATAAATTCAAATTAAGGGCAGTTAGTTCAAATTAACAAAGTGGCCTAATTTGACTTGATGTTAGGTTGAACTAAACTCAAACTTATTAGCTTGAATTTGTTAATTCAAACTATCTTTTCCTAGTGTACACATAGCCTCCGTGTCACTGTGAACAATTGAATGAAAGGCTATGGTCAATGCACAGTAGTGGTTTTAGGAAAAGCAAACAAGTCCTTAGGATGTGTAAAGAATGGACAGAAAATAGTACCAAACACATAAGAATGCCAACAAACAGAGCAGAACTAGAAGGGGTACAGAGAAGGGCAAAAAATGTAATGAGAAGTAATGAGAGTTCTCCAGAGACTTTCATATGAGGAGAGATTAGGACTGCTAAATATAGTAAGGAGATAAATAAGAAAAGATCTGATAGAGACAATATAATTGAGTACTCTGAGAAAACCCATCTGCTTTTCTTTGATACCCTTTTTCATAACACAAGATGTAAAAAAGAAAGCAAGGAGTCTTGTGGCACTTAAAGACTAACAGATTTATTTATCTCATGAGCTTTCATGGGAGAAAATCCCACTTTGTCAGATGCTTTGAAGAGGTGAAACTTACAGAACTGGATGAGAATAAATGCAGGAGAGTGTAAGATATGGGATCAGGTCATACTGCATCAGACAATCAGAGCATTTGTAAGGATTCAGACTCTAGGAAACAGCACACAGAGGTAGGGTGAAGTCAAATTACCTGCTATAATGTGAAAAGAATCTATAGTCACAATTCAGCCCTGCTTTCACACAATCTGATCTGCATATTATTTCAATTTCAGCTGTTTCTCTTTGAAGTCTTGATGTCCCCATTGATTTTCTTGAGGACCATTGTTAACAAATCATCAATGGAGTGATTAGGAAGATGGGAGTGTTCAGCAACTGGTTTTTTTTTTTGTGTTGTGATTTCTGATGTCAGTTTTGTCCCCATTAGGGGACTGTTCTGTATGTCCAATGTATAAGGTGTGGGGGCATTTCCGGCACATGATGGCATAAATCACATTAGTGGATGAGCAGGTGAAGGACCCTTTGATGGAGCAGCTGGCTTGATTAGGTCCTGTGATGGTGTCTTTAGTGCAGATATCTGGACAAAGTTAGCAGTGTGGTTTGTTGCAAGGATATGTGTCTGCTTTAATGTTTCTGTTGTTAGGTCTGTAGTTGCTGGTGAGCATCTGTTTAAGGTTCACCACTACTCTATACTGAAAATCTACTGATCGGTACTTACATCCCTCGAGCATCCATCCTAAACACACCACATGATCTGTTGTCTACAGCCAAGCTCTAAGATATAACCACATTTGCTCTGATCCCTCAGAGCATTAAAGACACCATCATAGGACCTAATCAAGCCAGCCACTCCATCAAAAGGTCCTTCACCGCCTCATCCACTAATATGATTTATGCAATCATGTGCCAGAAATGCCCCCATGCCTTGTACGTTGGACAAACAGGACAGTCCTTATGCAGAAGAATAAATAAATGCACACAAAACTGACATCAGAAATCACAACACACAAAAAACCCCCGTTGCTGAGCACTTCCATCTTCCTACTCACTCCACTGATGATTTGTTAACAATGGTCCTCAAGAAAATCAATGGGACATCAAGACTTCAAAGAAAAATAGCTGAAATTCAAATATATGCAGGTTAGATTGTGTGAAAGCAGGGCTGAATTGTGACTATGGATTCTTTTCACATTATAATAGATAATTTGACTTCACCCTCCCTCTGTGTGCTGTTTCCTAGAGTTTGAATCCTTACAAATGCTCTGATTGTCTGATGCAGTATGACCTGATCCCACATTTTACGCTCCCTCCTGCATTTATTCTCATCCAATTCTGTAAGATCCTCCTCTTCAAAGCGTCTGACAAAGTGGGATTTTCTCCCATGAAAGCTCATGCGATAGATAAATCTGTTAGTTTTTAAGTGCCACAAGACTCTTTGCTTTTTTTGCTTAACTAAACTAACACAGCTGCCCCTTTGGGACTTGACAAGAAGATGAGACTATCCAAATGAAAGTGGAAGGCAATCTATTTAAAATTGTGACAAGAAAATAGGTTTTTTGCTCAACACATAATGACCTAATGCTAGGCAGTGCCCCTGAGTTCAAGAGCTAAACATCTTCCTCTGAAGCCCTGGTTCTAGTAATTGTAGGGACAAAATAGAAGCCTTGAATGGGTCATCAAATTAATCCAGTATGGCAAGACCTGTGTTGCTAGTGCCACCAAAATTGTGTGTGTAAGCACAAGTGTCTCAAAATGATAAATGATAAACCAATTACTTCATTGAGTCCACACTACAATAACACAGTCAACCAAAATTCATCCCTGCTGTCAAACCACTAGTTTCAATGGCATCATAGGAAGGATGAGTTTGGCTTCATGTGCACTTAAAATAGATAAATGTTTGTTTAAGGCATTTGATAAGCTCTACATTTTATCAATTCTTATTGAAAGAACTGGAAGGCTTTACCATCAAAATAGTGTGTTTTATAAAATTAATATTTAAGCATACCTTTGAAATACATGCTGCTATATTCACTCAGTAACTTTCAGTGTTCAGGTCCAATTTGTTTTCCTAACATTAAATAGGGCAACTGTGTAGTTTAGTTCAGTAAAACAAACAAGGTGTCCTGTAGTACTTAAAGACTAACAAATTTATTTATTGTATGAGCTTTAGTGGGAGAAAATCCCACATTGTGAAATGCTTTGAAGATAGGGAGGGGGCGGACTTACAGAATGGGAGGAAATAAATGTATGGGAATGTAAGTCATGGGAACAGGTCACACTGTAACAGCAAATCAGAACAGTTGTAAAGATCCAAACACTGGAAACCAGCACATAGAGGAGGGTGAAGTCAAATTACCTGTTGTAACTGGAAAAGAATCCATAGTGACAATTTAATCCTGCTTTCACACAATCAAATCTGCATATGATATGTGTGAAAGAAGGATTAAATTGTGACTATGGCTTCTTTGCCCATTACAAGAGGTGATTTAACTTCATCGTCCTCTATGTGCTGCTTCCCAGTGTTTGGATCCTTACAACTGTTTTGATTTGCTGTTACAGTGTGACCTGATTCCATGACTTACACTACCCTGGATTTGTTTCTTCCCATTCTGTAAATTCCTCCATCTTCAAAGCATGTGACAAAGTGGGATATTCTGCCATGAAATCTCATACAATAAATAAATTTGTTAGTCTTTAAGTGCCACAGAACTCCTTGTTTGTTTTAACATAAATAGACGTCTGCAGTGCATCAGAGTGGGCACCCAGCTACAATCCTGCAGTTTTAAAAAGACTTTTAAGTATGGATTGTAGATTCTGCTCTCTCTGACTGGTGACAATCTCTGAGGGTGGGATCCTACTCATACTGAAATCAGTGACAATATTCCTACTAATTCACTGGAAACCAAAATGGATTCATTATCATAGATCTTATAGAGTCATAGAAACTGGAAGGAAACATGAGACGTTATGAAGCCCAGTCCCCTGCACTCATGGCAGGACCAAGTACCTGCTTAAACCATCCCTGACAGGTGTTTGTCTAACCTGTTCTTAAAACTTTTTAATGATGGAGATGCCACAACCTGCCTAGGCAACTTATTCCAGTGGTTAATCACCCTGACAGTTAGCAATCTGGGTGGTCTGAATGCAAATCCAGTTCACTCATATGGGTCTTTTAGTGTAATTTTCAAGTGTGTGTTGGGGTGATAGCAAGCAGATAGCAAGTGTGAAAAATTGGTACAGGGAGTCTGGCACCATCTATACAAGGAGAAGCTCCAAATTTCAGGACCATTCCTATAAAATCTGGACATCTGGTCACCCTAGTGTGTGTGTGTTTTAAAGGAGTTATATGAGTACATCGATACATGTTCAGTCTTGCTGTCATGAACAGAGGCCAAAGGATTTATATTAGTAAGAGGCTTAAAGGATACAGTATCTGCCTTTGGCGTGTCTTGACACTGGGAAATGACTGGACTGATTATACAAGTTATCCTTTTCATGCAAGCCTGTTGCACATGTACACAGGTACCATAAGACCTTAGCACTTTCAGAAAGTTGCCATATGATACATTGGATTACAGACAAAAAAATGAGATTGCTTTGCTATTTAGGAGTTTGAAGGGCTTGACTTCTGCTAATATTGCTATTCTCTGTGTTCTGAATCCCCAGTACATCAAGGTCAGAGAGGAAATAAAACAGAGTTTGGAATTCTCCTTAATTACAAAACTGTTTGTTTCCATCTACAAATCCCCACAGTAGAGTTAGCCTCCTAGGTTTTTTCCCCTATATTAAAGATGATTTGCACCGTGCTATTGGAACCAAATTGTCCTGAATCTAGCGTAACCAGCCATGCGAGGGTCACTCTAGCAAAGGAAGGTCATTTAATGGTTCAAAGATCCCTGCACTCCACTTTCTTGTGGTCTGCACATAAAGGGAAAGAAGGCACTGCCAGGGCTTCCCTGTGCTTTGATGATATCCAACCACTCTCTGGAGCAGGAGTCTCAAACTCAAATCACCATGAGGGGCCACATGAGGACTAGTACATTAGCTGAGGGTTGCACAATTGAAACCTTTCCATACAACAATGTTGCAAACGGTGATAGCAATAGTGTCATTGTGGGCCACACGAAATAACTTTAAGGGCCAAATGTGGCCCGCGAGCTGCAAGTTTGAGACCCCTGCTCTGGAGGGAGCTGTTGACTACCGGCATATCTTAATGAATGCTATAGGCGGCTCTAAGATATACCAGAGAGTCAACACACAGATATTCCAGGAGAGGAGATGAACAGCCTGCTGTCACTGTGCAGTTTCATCTGCAACCAAGAATTAGGGCCAACAAATCTGTTCCTAATCCCATGCCTTGCAGTGAATGCTGGCATGCAGTAAAACAGAACAGGTCAAGTCACATTGGTTCTTTCCTTCTGTCAATACCTACAGCAAAGAGAGCTGTGTCCAAACTGCAAGGAGTTAACATATTATTTTTGGTCCTGTCCAAGGCTCCCATCTCCTAAAGGCACAGGTACCTTCTGATAAGGTGTACTCTCTGGCTTGTTTGAAGAGAGAAAACCCCCTCCTAGAAGTCAAACATCCTTTGTGCAATCATGCTCCTTAATCTGTTTATGGCTGTCTTTTCCTTCTCAGAAACCCAGGTTGGAGCCTCTAAATGGATTTCTCAAGTGTGCGTGTGATTTCTAAGATAAACACTAAGATTGCCTATTAGCTCTGGGTGCCTTGGTGTGGATTCTGAGGCAACAGAAGGCCCTGAGGCTGCTTATTTCTGTGAACTGGGAGGTAAGCACAATAAGATTAATGTCACATAGGATTAAAGCCTTTGTAATTACTGCCCCACAGGAATGCCTTTGGACACAAGGACCAAACAATGTTCCTGGCAGCCTTTAGGTAGGCTATGGTGCAGAAGAAGCTTGCCAAAACCATCATCAACATTTAATTTGTTTTCTCTCTATATATATAATGTGCAAATCACAATCTCCCTAAGGAAACTGATAAGAAAAATTAAATACTCAAAACAATTCTTCTAATAATTACTCCGATTAAAAGGTCTGTTTAGAGGCAGAAGATAAATATAGGTAACAAGGAGAAGATTTACATTTTCATACCAAGATACACATCTCTTGTTTATCGACTTGCTTAACAGCCTGCATTTGAAATGGAATAGTTGCATAACTGACTCTGTTCCCCCAGGGTAATCAAGAAAAACCCCATCAACAACAATCCAACCCACCAGAATAAGCAACAGCAACTAGGTGTAAAGGGCTGATAAGGACAAAAGGGAAATTTTTGATTAAAAATCAGGAATAGATAGAGATGGTGCAAGGCTGGCAGACTGAGTATGTAAATATGACACTTTTCTGTTGGGTTAGTGTGGATTCAGTTGCCAAAATCAGGCATGAGTTTTAGGATAAACACTTCTTGCCAAAGGTTGGCTCCTATTATTGTTCTCTACTCTGGATATGAAGCGGGGGTGGGGGGTCACTGGAGCTAGTAGCACCTAACCAGGACCCAGGAAGAGGTTTCATTTGGACATTAACACAGTGTCTCTGGGATCTGCTGAAGAGAGGGGTGGGATGTGGTCTGTGCAGAGACCAATTAGGCTGTGGATTAGTTTTCCAGGAAAAAGTGAAGGAGTAAGGCAGCACTCGACATTATAAACTAGAATGGATTAAACATGTACAGAATGGGAACCAGTAGGTCTTTGCCTTCCACTTGCTCTAATTCTGGGACCTAACTAACACAACACTAACTCATAATGCCCCACAATGCAACATGTATAGTATAGTACAGTGGTTCCCAACCTTTTCAAGTGTGAGGACCCCTTTTTAAAGTAAAAAAATTTTTGACCCCCAAATGAAGATAGTTGTTATCAGAGACTGACTGCGGGCAGTGAGGACCTGGCCCCTGCCTGCTCCTAAGGGGTGGGAACATATCCAGGGTGTGGCTGCTCATGGCAGGCAAATATGATTCATTTACAGCAGAGGCGTCAAACTTATTCAGTGTGGGGTGCCACACTGGAAGGTGGGACACCTGTTGTGGGCCACAGGGGTGTTGCTGGCCCAGGGATGGACCCGGGGCATGGGCCCAGGCCCCAGCCCCGGCCCGCAGGCCCCACCCCCTGGCCAGGGACAGGGCTGGAGGTGGCTGCGGGCAGCGGGGTCCCACATCCCCAGCTGGGGACGGGGCTGCTGCTGGTGCAGGCGGCAGGGCCCAGACTCCCCACCGCAGCTGCAGGCGGCCAGGCCCCAGATCCCTGGCCAGGGCCAGGGCCGGGGCCGGGGCTGGAAGCGGCCGTGGGCGGCTGGGCCCAGGATTCTCGGCCGCGGGCAGCCAGGCCCCGGATCCCCGGTGGGGGCCAGGGCCGCCGCGGCCACCGGCAGCTGGACCCTGGGATTCGGGGCACGTGCCCCGGGTGCCCAGCACCAGCAATGCCTCAGGTGGGTCATGTGGCTGCATGGGCCCTTTCCTCTGCCCAACTCTTCAGACTCTCCCACACCTTCCCTTTTCTCCTTTCACCTCCCTTCCTCACGCTGGCTCCCAGACCTCCCCGTCCTTGCCATTCTCCTACAGCCTGGTAGCAGGCAAAAAAATCAGTCGTGGTTACAGGCAGCCAGGCTGGGCTCCTGCCTCTCCCTTTGGCCAATCACTGTCAGTCATGTGGTATCAATCAAATGAGCATGCTCCATACAGACTGACTGATAGTGAACAGTTGGGGTAGAGGGGCAGTGAGGTGGCTCTCCAGGAGCCCAGCCCAGCCCAGCCCGCTATGACTGAGACTGATTGGTTCACAGACCACAGCAGAGCTGAGCTGGGATTGACTGGAGTGCTTTTTTCCCCCCTGTGCTGTGACTCAGATCATGTGAGTGAGTCAGAAGCATGTCTTTGGAGTTCGTTGCTGCAGACACCTTCCAGGCACAGCCCAGGCAGCAGCTCTGTGGGTCAGATCAGTGCCCTGCGCAGACCAGATCCAGCCCTGTTGGCTGTAAGCTTGACCCCCTGATTTGGAGCCCTCTCCAACATGAATGACTGGCCACCAGCAACTGGGGCCGGATGTATTCACAGCCCCCTTGCAATAACTTCATGATCCTCCTGCGGTCCCTGGATCACAGGTTGGGAAGCACTGATATAGTATATGTTGCAATGTAGGGATATTGCAGATATCACAGGAGGCAATTGACACAGATCAAATATCTACATTTTTAACCCAGACCTATATGGTTTAGTTGATTTGTAAGGCTGCTTCCAAACTAGGGTGCTTGAGAGAGAAATTCTGCTGACTTGAATGTAAGCTGTATGGTGACATTGATAAGATACACCTTTCTGCCTCATATCTAACTCTTGCAAGCCAAAGAACATGGAAAACTGGTAACATGCGAATCCAACCAACTTCAGCAAAGCTTGGTCTTCTAGTGGGTGTTTCGCTAGTACTGGATCACTTGACAGAAAACTCTAAGGCCTGGTTTCTTGGGCACATCTTGTTTCCCTGGCAACAATGACTGATGATTAGATGAAACTCTTGATCTTGAGAAATGATTCCAGTTTCACATTCCAGCTACCCTTCTTTGGAAGGAGTGCACTGTTATCTTGCAAGGCAAATTATGTGCCAACTAGTGCAGCCTCTTGCAATGGTGATGGGATTAGGAACTAATTGTTGAAATGAATGCTCCACAGACAAACTTCAGTTACTTGGTATATCTAAAATAAAGAGAATGGAAATTGCAGCCTGAAATGTTTTCCCATTGGCATGCCATGTAAAATGGCCACTGTCCCTGTGGGAGGGCAAGAAGAAAAAAGAGGCTAAAGAAATGATCAGCTGATCTTGGTGCAGTCTTTCTGTGGGTTCCCACTTTTTCCTAACTGGCCCCCTTCAAGTTATCTACAATTAGAATAATTATATCCTCTTAATTTAAACTGCATCTGTGAACCTTTAAACTCCAGCTAGTCTCCTTTTGTGTCCTTGTGGGTGTGTTCAGTCAGATTGTCTGTAACCAGAGAAGACTTTCTTCTGCCTTCTGTCCATGCTCAGTATGACATTTGCAAAGACCCTTAAAGAAACTTAAGAGCAAGTGCTGGGGAGTGAGTGAGTGAGCTGAAGCTGGCACTCATTCTTTTGATGTGGGCTGGTTCCGGCAAAGTGCCACAGTAGGTAAAACCATTGCAGCAGATGAAACAGATGAAATTTATTGCATTTCACAGCTCTACCTCAGCTTACTTGTATGTAATTAAAATATTTTCAGAAGGACTTTTCCCAAAGCCAGAAGGGTGCAGCCCCAGCAGTTAAGACATATATAGCTTTATCTGTGGAAATGTTTCAACCCATAAGAACTTTTTTTTGGTTTGTTTTTTCCATTTCAAACTGGATAGTGTTGCGCAGGATGGGATAGCAGAGGCTGCTCAGCAGGGTCATCAGTCCCTGAATGACAATCAGCCCATGCAGAAGGTGGTGGGAAAAATGGCCGACATGCATTTCTTCTGTCAGACAGTTTTCTTTACACATTTGTTTTTAATTTATTCTTCAATAGCTGAGGGACTGAAGCACTTCTCTATTTTTCATTGTCCTGGATTCTCCTGTGCTTGAGAAGAAGTGATGTTTCTGGATAAAAACTCACCTGGTTACACCACATCTGGGTTTCCTAAGTTCTCGACTTTCACATGACTTCATGTTATATGCTATGAGCCAAGGAAGTTCAAGAATCCCCCAACCCCTTCACCCAACATATCTTCTGGAGGCTTCCCTTCCTCATCTCAGTGCTTGATGCACCTCTTGACTTATGTATTCTCTCATAGTCCCAGTACTTTAGCTGCGAAGAGGGCTGTATGGGCAAGTTTGATAGGCATACCCCTTTGACCAGTTCTGAGGACTCATTAAGCCTTGCTTTTACTCATAGACATTACTATTTTATCATGGTGTCAGTGAGCTCAGGAGAACAGGAGGTCTCAGTTAAACATGCTTCAGCAATCTGCCCAGAAGTCACAGCAAGTCATCTGGTTGCCTTTGAAGCCAGAACTACATGCTGAAAGCACTTTGCTGATGAGGCAGATGGCTCCTTGGGAACAGAAAGGTGAAACAGCTTGGAAGGTAAACAGTGAAGGAATTCACACAAGGAAGGCTCTTGAACATTTCTGGGTCTTCTTGCCCTGAAAAGTTTTTTTTGTTTGTTTGTTTGTTTGTTTTTTTAAGAAGTCACAGGGTAGCCAAGAGATTTTGGCAGTATGTGGTGCCCCATCTCTGCTCACTGTTGATGTTCTGTGATGGTCCACTAGATGATAAAGTCTGATAGGAGGTTTGGAAGGGTACAGGTTTGAAAGCCTGGAGGTGGGATCTCTGTCTCCCATTCCCCAGAGTTCCTCCATGTCTGAACCATCATCAGGAAGTTGAGCTAAGTGAGATCTGAGGTTAAAGTAAGATAATCCCCTCATATCAGGCCCCTATTCCATCATGGCTTAGAATTCCTTGATGTAGGCAGGGTTGATGGGAAGGGCTGGAGAAGGGATACAGCACTAAGCTGACTGTGAAGTAATTCAGCCATGTGCCACAAGATATCCTTGGTCCTCGTCTGATATCTTCTTAAGAGTGCAAGCAAATGTCCCTATGCAGAAAGATAATGGGGCAGTATTCACTGATGTATAAATTATTTTTACTTTGCATGTTTGATTTTGCCATCAGTGCTCTTCCCACTAATTCTTGATCTCCAACATTATTTCTAACTTTCCATGTCTCTGAGAAGCTTCAGACAAGAATAATAATTTTTTGTAAAAAGAAACTGTCACAAAAATATTCCCTCATTTCTATTTTAAAGGGGTATCTTCAAATTAACAACACCCAAGGCTGAGGACTGATAAATACCAATCTGGGGTAATGACAAGTTCGGGTTTGAAATCTTGTGAACTGATGGTTTATGCTATAAGATGGCCCAGTGTTTGTTCCAATAGATGACCTAGGACTGCATCTGTCCATATGCATTTAGTCAGGAGTTTGCACCATTTTCTTCTCAAGGAAGGCTGTGCGGCTTACTCCTTAAATTTATTCAGCAGCTGCTGAGGAATGCTCTGGCCTATTTGCTAAGTGGAATATCCTGCCAGGAATACTACACCACTACTTTATGATCTGCCCTGGCTGTCTGTTTCTTTCTATGTGGAGTATAAATGATTAGTTTTGACATGTGAAGTCTTAAGTGATGTTGGATCTGCCTGCCTCAGAGATGACCTTTCTCCCCACCTCATACTGCCTCCGTAACAATCAGTGGGGTGCTTGAGCTGGTTTCTAAAATAGTTGGAGGTAGGATCATTCATTTTTGTCTTTAGTTCCCTTCCCCTCATCTGAGATAACCCATAACTATATGCGCCCAAGCCCAGCTTTTTGGAAGGGCTTTTGAGGATATGTGAGATGGAAAGGGGATTTTGGAGGCCTAAAGGATGCCACTCTTGATGTATTTTGTGGTTGGGCTGTGCGTTTTGTAGTACCAGCTACAGAATTCTTTAAGGTACATTTTAATGATTGTCCCACGTTGTGTTTTATTATTTTGCGTACGTCCTGCTTATCTCTTAAGTAAAACATTATTTGAGGGTTCATGTGAACAACCTACACTGGGTAAAGCCATGAAGGAGTCACTCAAGTCGCCTGCAACAAGTGATGATAAAATCTTTGTATCGCATGATTAGTTACGCACTGTCATCTCCTGCACAGAGAACACATATACTACACTCAAGGTAAATGTAACTCTTTTGAAATGACCAGGATAATATAACAAGGAGTTGTGTGGCATTTTAAGACTAACAGATTTATTTTTTGCATGAGCTTTCGTGCATGAGCTTCGAAGCATCTGAGGAAGTGGGATCTTCTCCCACGAAAGCTCATGCAAAAAATAAATCTGTTAGTCTTAAAGTGCCACACAACTCCTTGTTGTTTTTTTACTGGACTAGACTAACACGGCTATCCCTTTTGAAACTGACAGGATGATATAGTCCTTGACAAGCAGATGTTCTCAGTGAGACGAACATTGCTGGAGAGGGGATTTTATTTAATGTGAACCTATCTTGCACGATGCAAAGGTTATTAATGTTATAAATGCAGCAAAGCTGAAAAGCTTTAGTAAAACAAGGAATAGAGAGGGAGGGAAAGGAAATCTTTACTTTTGCAATGTAGGTCACACTCACAAGTGATTTCCAAGTTATCAAGAGACTCTCCTAGCTCAGAAACAAAGCTGCTTGTGCAGAAAGGTTCCATTTTTATTAATGGAGACTATTTTTATTGCATATCTCGTAGAGTACATGTAAAAAGCCTCTTACACCACCATACCCTTTGTTGCCAACATTTATCTAATTAGTGCAATGTTCTGTCTTCTGACCCTTAAGGAGGAATCAGTCTCCCAAGGAACCTTTTTTGGCACCAGATAAAAATGAGCTGGGCTCAACTTGTTGGGAGAATGCTTGTTAGATATCTATCCTACTGCCTAACCCTGCAAGGTACTGGACATTTGCTGTGTGGCACTGAACACCCTCAGAAAACGAAGTGAGGGAACTCAGTTGTGATTAAGGTTGGGCTCCTACAGAGTGGCTATGAGGTTCAATGTACTCCCCACTCCACAAAAGAAAATAATCATCACATCATCAGCATTTACTTAATAAAAGGAGCTATAAAGCAATCTCCTCTGTATCTGACTCCCTTTAGCTGCTCAGCTTCTGCCTCTTTAGTATATAGTGTGCCTTCCTGCAGCTTGAACTGAAGTTATTTTTCAGGTTCTCTTGAGGCAGTCTGACAGAATTTATTTCTTTCTCTGATGTGGGTGTTAAACAGTTACTGACATCTTTGCAAAACAGTTTATTTCGAAACAGTTCGGCCCTGTCATGTGTTCTGGTGTTTCTTCCTGTTTCATATTTTATTTTTTGGGTCACTGATATGAAAAACAGGGCATTTTCTTGTTTAAGAAATTGAGTGTTGCTGCTGTATATTTCTTTCTTAAAATCATAATCCTCTGTGACATTATAATAAGTTCTGCAGTAATCAGTTGTGATTACATAAGGAAAATTGTTTCAAAAATCAACTTTTTTCCAAAAACTACTGTCCAGTATCAGCAGGTCTTTAAAGGCCTCATTATTCTTAAGGTTATCACATGTTTTATGATTACTTTTTCCTCCTGCTGCTTAAGAAGTACTTTGGAGCTTGGTTTTACCTTGTACCAACAATAATCTTGGAATTCCAAACCTGTAATATTTGCATTTCACAGCTTTCACTGATAATACTTTAAATTTAGGATCTTGACACACTCTTGGGTTACTTCAGCCATGAGTATATCTTACAAATTAGAGGCAGGGAAACTGTACTACTTTTAATTATTACAAATGAATTTATGAAAAGATGGCAGCCTAGCACATTACTACAGATAGAGAATTTTGTTCCACTGTTCCCTGGAAAAATCTTTAACATGTTATAGATACTCCAACCTCCCCCCCCCAAGCAACAACAACAAAAATCCCTTAAAAACCAAAACCCCTCACGCACCAAATTCTGGTATCAAATATAAGGATTCTAGAGTAAACCAGGAATAATATCTCTGAAAAAAAAAGAATTGCACTGTAACTGTGGACTGTTATCTTGTTTTTTTCTAATGTGAGAAGTGGGTTCTCCCTACTTTTTTCTGTGGAAAAAATGGAGAGAGAGAGAGAGAGAGAGAGAGATCTTTGAAACCAAAAAATGAAAAACTGAAACTTTTTAACTGCAAAACTTTTAAAAGTGAAAACTTAGTGTTGTTTAGAAACTAAATGAAACAGAAATTCTCATTGAAAACACCAAACATTTTGGCCGAAAAGTTTCAAAAAGAGATGTTTTTTCTTGTAACATTTCCTGTGGGATGTCAGACCATTTAAAAGCTCAGATTGTGACAGAGAGGGGTTTGCTTTCTTGCCTAATGGGCACAGGGCCTGACATCTGTTCATGTCCCATAACATGCCAGGAAAGTCTCTGAATCCCCATCCCACATGAATAGTTCTGTATTCCTTCCTGCAGAAATGGGATACCCCAGGAGGGTTCTATAGGTGGAGAGCAGACACTTGGTGGAATTAAGTGTCAGGAACCAGGGCCTGCAGCTTAGCCAGTCTTTGGTGACCTAATGAGCATAGCTCAGTTGTAGTCAGCTGACTAATTGGCTATACTACCTAATTGGTTGAAAGAGTCAGCATAGCAGCAGACAGCAGCAGCTTAGTGTGCAAAACATTTGCCCCTGGATTTGATCATGCCATTTTGTTCCTATCCTTGTTCCAAGTCCTGCCTAACTTCATGTAACCCAGTTTATGTTCCAAACCCTACCCTTTCATTCTCACTATGGTATGGGGCCCTCTGATTCCAGCTCTAACCCTGGGGTCTGGTTCCTGCTTGCTGACTCCTGTTCAAACCAATAGAACTGAGTGGCTGCTCCAACCACTAGGCAAGACCACTAGGCACATCTAGGTCATGTGACAGTAAGTTTCAAAGTCAATGTTTAATTCCTTTGGGAGTTTTGCTGTGGGTTTGCCAGGGAATCTTGCTGTGTAGAGCAACTTTTCCCTCCTTTTCCAAACACACCCTTTGTTAAACTGCAAAACCCCAAATGTTTAGGACATCGGGGCTATAGGGTGCAACGGATGAGGCCATTAAGCTTGAGAAGCAGTCATTTCCTTCTGACAGATTTCTGGCCATTCTAGTGGGTTTTTCTATGTCTTTCATCCATGCCACACCTCAAAGGGAGATTGTGGTTTGGCAACAGGCACTTGTGTTGACAAGATGTTCTTACGTTCTGACACGTTACACAGGCAATATATAGACTATATATAGATATGCATTTTTCTCCATGGATTTCTCAAAGTGGAAATTGCATCCATAATTCATAAAGAAAACCCTAAACACCTATTTCTAGCTCTTTATTAGAAAGGTTGGTTGTTTTTTTCCCCTCAGTTGCCCTCTATGGAAAGGTGCTGATATTTATAAATGAGTACTTGAGCCCTGGAAAAAGGTTTCATAAAAAGGGCAAGAGCTACACATCTCAATGGTACAGAATACAAATATGGGATTTATTTCCAACTGTGCTTTGTACCTTTGAACTGGTGCATGTTCCAGTGACTCCATCTGTTAGAGAAAGAAAGGATATAAATGTAAATGATAACGTGCAAAGCAATAAGTGAGTGACCTGTGGAACTTGTTAGCATAGCAGAACTACATCACCAAACTGTGTCTGTTTTGCTGCCAAACATTTTTATAAATACAGGAAATGGGGTATCTGGACAGGCAACTATATTGGCAAATTTATAAGTAACACAGTGCTACATGACCTTCTACGAGTGTATGGTATAATCATAGCGGTAGAATGGCACTATTTTAAAAGACCACTAGGCACTTGGCACAATGGATTGTGGGAATTGCAACATCCTATTGCAGAACAATCCCAAGAGGTCAGTTAGTTTTGCAGAAATCTTAACTTTTTAAAATTGAAAAATAAATAAGATATGGCTGTGCTGACATTGGATGAAAATGCTTGAATAAAGCTGTTGATGCAAAGGGCTGCCCCTGTGTTGGCATCAAGCTCTGGTGTTCAAGCCCATGGCAGTACCATCTTTTTTAAACTTATGGCACTGTATCGTTGTTGTCAATGGAAATGCTAAAGTCTGCAATTACCACACAGCACAGCTCACTGACTAAAGCTACAGCAACTCACCACTGGACATTAACCAAGTGTAACAGAGAACAAGAGCTGAATACAATTTGTATGAACTATATCTTTTTTCACTTGTATGTTATTTTATCAGGAGTTGTTTGTGTATGTGGGCAGGAACGTCAGTCTGTTCCTTCCAGAAAACTAGTGGGCAAATTCTCTGCTGGTATATATTTAGCCAAAAATGCTCCTTTCAGCTGCAGTTTATCACATTTTTCCCCTTCTTGCCATGGCTCAGGGCAAAGCTACTTCCCTTTTGGCTGACCATATTTGTTGTCTATCATTGGCAGTAACCAGTAATCTACTACAGCAAAGCGTTGTTGTTGAGCAATGAAAGATACCGTGAGAAGAGTTAGGATTCAGGTACTGCAGAGAATGGTACCCTGGAAATGCCAGAGCGATAAAACTGCTTCCTGGGCAGAAAGACCAGGGTTAGGAGTCAAACTTGCCTCTTCTGCAGAAAAAAAACAACAAGGAGTTGTGTGGCACTTTAAGACTAACAGATTTATTTTTTGCATGAGCTTTCATGGGAGAAGATCCCACTTCCTCAGATGCTTTGAAGATGGGTGAACTTACAGAAACGAATGAAACTAAATGCAAAGGGGTGTAAAACATAGGAGATATGGCTCCCTTTACGTCAATGAAATGGTGATTCAGAAGTTAAATGTAAGCAATTTCCTGCTCATCAGCTAGGGGATGAAGCCAGACCTCTTGAACTCCATGGGAGTATTTCAATTAATTTCAATGGATTTTGGATCAGGCCCGAAATTAGAAGGGTCAACAGTTATAGGGAGTGAATGAGTTTTACTGTGGCTAGTTCTGAATTTACTATATGAACTCTCAAAATGGACAAGGCCACATTGCACAGTATCCAAAACCAAACCAGTATATGATGGGCTGTATGGACCCCACATTTGGAAGGAAAGGGTGAAAGAGCTGATCTAGGCACAGGTAAGTCCACACGCTTGCACCGAACTGTGTAGGAACTTTAAAAGGGGAACAGAGCACCCCAGTCAAGATGAGCCGATTTATCGTTGAGCTCCTGAGAAGGCCATCATAGGATCACTTGGTGCTTGAGGCATAGCCACGGTGACTGCCCAGTCCTACTGGGAAGGGGGGCTCCCTGGAGATTAGGGACTTTAGTTCTTTATTTTAGTCTGTGGGAGGAGTCAGGACTGATAGGAAATGATCTAGGGCAGCTGCATAGCACCCCAGGGTGCAGGTCTTCGCTGTCTATCATAGGCCCTGGGCTGGGGCCTAGGCTCCTTGCTATCCCATACAGAGAGATGCTATCTCTCATGTGGAGCAAAAGGTTGTAAGGGAGAGACCCTGATGATAAAAGGGTTTGGGCTATGAGATTGCAGCCTCAGGAGGGAGACCTGAGGCCTCTTGTTTAATCCAAAAGGCTCTCCCATTGTTGGCCTCTCTCTGCAGACACTGAACGAGGAAGATTTGAATATATCACTTGGCCAGAGAGCAGAATTTTGGAAGAGAGAGACCAACCACTGCAGGGTGAAGCAGGAGTGAAAAAAGAAGATGCCTAGAACAAAGTCAATCTGTCTCATACTCCTGCCTGATTGCTAGGTGGTATTGGAGAGCACCCCTCTTCACACTGTTTAAAAATTATCTGTCCACAAGGAAAGAACTGAAGATCTTTTGGATGTGAGACTAACAAAATATTATGGTTTACAGAGTAATCATTGCTTGTTCGTGTATATGGCAAATGAGAAAAAACAACAAAAAAACCCTTTTCTAAACACAGAGAAAACTAGCGTAAGTTGAACTTAGTAAAGGATTGCTTTGGCCAAAGCATCACCTATCTGAAGAGGTAGCTGTGTGAGCCTGATAAGGTTTTCACAAGAGGTAAGTGCTTTTGACATAAAATCTTCTCTCTCTATTCTCTTACGCTTCTCTGATTCTGTAGCTGGGTTGTAATTAACCATACAGAAGTGCTATAAACTAAAGGAACTGGAAAAGGGACTTGCAGGAACACTGGAGACTGTGCTATTGCTGTGTAGCCTAAAGGCTACGTTTTCCTTCTGACTTGTCTACAAATGTGTCCAATCAGAGCCACAGCTCAGTATCTTCTTTTAGCAATGGACATAGCCCTTGAGAAAATAGTCATTTATATGAAGAATGTAGGAATTAAATTTGATTTAATTAATAAATCGTCATCATCTGCAAGTTTTCCACATCTTCAGAAAAATGGGCAAAAGTCCCAAATTTTAGAGGGAGTTGTGATGCAAGTAGTACAGTTTAATCCTCAAGAGATCGTGGGAGAGTAATCTATGCCAAACTTTTGTGTTTATGCTAAAGATAAATATCTTGCCCCTTGGCCAAGCAGGCAGAAGTCAGGGCCTTGCAGGTCAGTTTCCTCTTGGAAGAGAAATCAAGAGCATGGAATCTATGTATTTGCTTAGTGTAATTTTTTAATTTGTAAATATAACTCAATCCTAGAAAAGTGCTGGTCACAGATCATTGAATTTCAGGCATATCAGCCCAAATACCAATGCCCAGGACCAACTCTTGTCTCAGGAACTGATTCTAATTTAGAGAGTTTAAGGTGGAGAGAAAACTCTCTTACTGCAAGCCACAGGTCCCCCTGAGCTGTGTATCTCAGGGGGTCTTCAGACAGTACACCAACTCATCTAGATATCTGCCTACTTTCACAACAGGCTACATAAAAAGGACTAGCAAAGTCAGTACACACTAAAACATCATACAGACAATGACTTGTTTATACTGCTTTACATACTACACACTGAAATGTAACTACAATATTTATATTCCAGTTAATTTATTTTATAATTACAAGGTAAAAATGTGAAAGTAAGCAATTTGTCAGTAATCTCGTGCTGTGAGGTTTTTTTTTTTTTTTTCAGCTGATTTTGTAAGCAAGTAGTTCTTAAGTGAGGTGAAACTTCTGGAGGTATGCAAGACAAATCAGACTCCTGAAGGGGTACAGTAGTTTGGAGGACTATGAGCCACTGCCTCAGAGAAACCTCATCTGAAAATCAACAATAAACCATATTTTCCAAGACTAAATGCTTGCTTGATCAGAAAAAAAACTCATTGCCACCTGATGACTACTGCCGTATAAATAAGGCCTTCATTTTAAAAAATGACTCATAAGTTCAGGTGCCTCATCTTTGCACTACCCAATCTTGAGCCTCCTTGAGGGCGCTCAATGTGCTGAATAAACACTCCTTGACAAGCACCTTTGAGACATTATTGAATTTGGCAACCAGAAATGGAGGTTCCAAAAATCAGTAGTTGCTTTTTAAATTTAGATGGGTGTATACATTATACACCCCCCCCAAAAGATTTCTCTCCGTTTGAAAATCTTGCTGCTTTGAAACTTTGCCTAAGTTAACATCTTTAAGTCTGGGAGAGGAATGCTTTGCTACCCCACTGTATATCCCAAGACTGACTTTTGTGTGTGGTCTGGAAGAGGCCTGCACTCTCTGGGTTAAATGTAGCGTGTAATAAATAAGGGTCCTAAGAACAAGTCTAGACTGAAGAGCTCTGAAGTTCTTGACCCCCCCCCCCCTTATTCATCCAAGTGTGGCTTGCACATGCTGAATCCCTGTGTGAAATGTATCTTGGGCATCTAACTAAAAGGAATTGAAATCTGCTTACATATTTGTGCAAAGACAAAACAAATTCTCTTCCTCTTATTACCATTCAGTGAAGCATGCCTCTCCTTTCCTGTAGGGCATAAAAGAGACTTTGTGGGGGCTAAAAGAGGCTTGACTCAGCCCTTTAGAAGAAAAACTTCCTTTAAGGGCCAAATCATGCTTTCACTTGTGTGGTTGTGGAGACCCTATCGGCAGAGAGCTGGCGCAGTGCACTACACGAGGCAGGATATGGGAACACACATTGTGCTCTGCAAAGACTGCCTGCTTGAAGGCAGCTTGGTGTGAGGCCTGCCTGGGCCAGGGAAGGGAAGGGTCCAGAAGTGGGACTTTCCTTTTTCTCCTCACCCGTTGGTACACAGAGTTCCACTGCACTTTCAGGGGCTGGAGTGTGAGACTGAAAGGGTGACCTTTGAGTGCTAATGCTGACCAGTGACAGTCAAAGATGATGATGATCTGCAAATGCACTACACTTTTGGCAGGGAGACAAAATGTTTTGCTTCATGCTAGTCCTTGTGCAGTCAAAATATTTGGGGCCCACACCAATGTTTTGATAGTAGGCTTGCTTGCAGATCAGTACGCAGGTCACTTATGTTCCAACTGTTTGTGTGACTCAGGCGTAAAACATCTAGGCATGTCCCTCTCATGGGGAAGTGCACACATTTTTTCACATACGTCACGCACAAGCTTCTTATTTATATTTTTGTAAACAAGCTTCTTACGCTTCAGATTAATATCCTGATTGAATTGTTGATACAAACATTAAAATATTTAGTAATGAGTTGCCTGCATACAGCATGAGATCATCACACGATGAGCTGGAGTACTGTCACCAGTGGTTAGTGCTGTGGTTTCAGATCACAGTCCTATCTCAGAGATTGGAATTCTGTTTTCCTGGTAGATCCTCTTGAGTATTGCTCAGAAATACAACTGTTTCATTTGCAGATCCTAAAGCGTTCCTTCATAGCTAAGGAACATAGTTTTGGCTGAGACTATAGTTTAGTGAGTCTTCCCACAAAACCAGGGAAAGTCTCCTTCCTGAACGTTGTTTACTATGTACCCTTACATGTAGATTGGAAGCAGTCCTTCTGTCTCAAACCAAGACTATTTGAATTCAGTTTTGGGGCTCAAGCCTTCATGGCATTGATGCAGAGGGTGGCATACACAGAGAAAAACATAGGCTATGTCCACACTTACATGGTTAAATCGATCTAAGTTAAATCAATTTAATAAATTGATATAAAATCTTTAAAGTGATTTACTTAAATTTCTTTAACAGGTCCCCACTAGAAGAAAAAATCAAACTAGCATGTCCATGGCTAGGACTTGCTAGTTTGATTTAGGAGAGGGGGATCATGGGAGGTGTGGCAAGATGGCCCCCTAAAAGGGCCATGCCTCCTCCCGATATATAGAAAAGGGAAAGAACCCTGGGAATCATAGAATCATAGGGTTGGAAGGGACCTCATAGGTCATCTAGTCCAACCCCCTGCCAGAGGCAGGACCACTCCCACTAAACCATCCCAGTCATGGTTTTGTCCAGCCGGGCCTTAAACACCTCTTTGCAAATTAAAACATCTTTCCCATTTAAATCATTTACAATGTACAGTGTGCCAAGCACCCTAAACTCATCCAAAAAGTCAGGACTGAGCCTTTAATTTAAGTCTACTGGTGAGTCCTGGCAGCCGCCAGAGCAACACAGCATGTACACATGAGCAGTTATGCTGACTCCTGGCATTACTGAGGTTACACATATTTATGTGCTTTGCTAGACTGGGACCTGAAACACACGATGGCCATTTATTTACACACACTTCCCACATATGTTAAAAACCATTTAATTTCACCTTTAAACACTGATCATTTACCACCTTTCCCCACTGTTGCTGGTACTGGCAGCTACACAGCAAAGGACAAGATCTGGGGTGAGATTTTTCGAAGGGACTCAGCTTTGGCTTAAAGTTCTTCTGATGTGTTTATATAGCTCCTAGCACAGTGTGGCCCTGGATGGGGTTGGGCCCAACAGCTACAATTATAACACATATTAAAAACAGTGAAAGTGTCCAACTGGGGATTGTGAGCCAAGGGGAGACTTGGAAGCTTTGGCTGCAAGACATGGTGTGACCATTTACCCAGACACCAAAAGCATTTTGGTACAGACACATGCAGACACGCAAGCTGACATTCTTGCAAGTTCAACTGTTGGGTCCATTTTCAAGTGCATGGGGCTACACTGATCCTGGGTGTGAAGGACACAACCCTGTTGATTTCAGTGGAGCTGCTCCTGTTCACACCTTTGGTGCAGTTAATCCTTAGTCTCTTGCTTCTTTAGCAACACTGCAGCATTGCCACAAGGAGGCTGCTCCAGCGGCCATCTCTGGAACAAACTGGCCAGCATGCTGTGAAAAGGGCAGCAGCAGAACCCGGGGTCATCTCTTTAGCATGCAGCATCAGGCTTCACCTCACAGACAGTCTCCCTGTGTGATACACCCTTCTTAAGGAGAATTTTGCCATGGCAAAGGACTCTGATACAAGGCTTTTTTGCATGTGCCAGTCCCACCACACCCCAAGGAGAAGGGCAAAAAGTGTTAAATCAAAATATCAGTTAAATTGAAATAACACATCCACTCTGCATTATTTCAAAATAACAATTTCAATTTAACCATCATTTTGATATAATGCTAGGTTTCATTATATTGAAATTACTTTCCTTATTGCAACATATAGGAGCTCCTTATCTTGATATAAGGAAATGTAGTGTGGACCTGTCCTTCTTTAAATCAAAATAATCAACATTATTTCGATTTAAAGACTGTGTGGACATACCCATAGTGAACAGGGCAGACAGTATCAAGTAACCTAATCTTGTATTAATGGGTGCTCTGCGGAGGGTTACCAAGCCACACAGGAGGACGTAGCTATGCGTCTCGTTTTTTGCTGTGGATCATGCTTAATCTCATATCTCCTCAACTGCAGCTTTTGCTTGCTCATATCCTGTCCTTATTATTGTATGGTTTTGAAAATAAGGGACAGGAGACATGAGCCCAATTTAGCAAAGTGTTTTAAGAAGTGCATAACTTTAACACATGCTTAACTGTAGCTTTATTCTGCAGCACACATATGCATATGTTTAAAGTTAAGTATATCATTAGGTGTGTTCCTGAAATGGATGTCTTACCACTGGTTAACTCCACCTGCATCCACATGTAGCATCCCTTCCCACGCACTTGATCAGAGCCACCTACTGTTCTTTGCTGATTACTGGTCTTGTGCTAAATTCCAAAGGGGCAGCCGTGTTAGTCTAGTTCAGTAAAACAAACAAGGAGTCCTGTGGCATTCAAAGACTAAAAAATTTTATTTATTGTACGGGCTTTTGTGGGAGAAAATCCCACTTCATCAGGTGCTTTGAAGATGGGGAACTTACACAATGTGAGGAAATAAATTCAGGAAAATGTAAGTCATAGGATCAGGTCACACTGTAACAGCAAATCAAAGCCATTGTTAAGATTCAAACAGTGGGCAACAGCATATAGAGGAAGTCGAGGTCAAACCGCCTGTTGTAATGAGAGAAAAAGCTGTCCTTAGTTGTGCCGTATGGCTGGAGGTCTGATTTTTTTTTAAAGGAACATATGTAGAACACATAAGATTAAAAGCAATCCCTGAATCCTGTACATATTGCACATCAATCCATGCATTATAATGTAATTCATGAAGCTACTAAAGTATATGTGGTGATGTGTTTATATTTTCAAAAGCTGTTGAACACATTGATAGTTTGTCTTGATAGTGTGCTGTTTAAAAGGGATGTTTAAAAGCTAATGTATAGAACTCTGACATATATCTGCTTTGTTTTTCTTCCACTAATGCAGCCTGGTGTACAAAAACAGAAATAAGCTACTTTTGTGTTATTTCTCTGCAAATCTGATAATTTCCCATGTCCATTAATGAGCTAATGATTTTTGTCAGAAATAGACATTTGAATTGGACCTGACAAAGACTCCCTATTAGAGCCTGAAGCTGGCAAGAGGCATAGGAACACAGCATTGCTACACTGGATCAGACTAGGGGGCTGGCTAGTCTAATATTCTGCTTTGGACACTAGACAGTACTGTCTCATAGCAGCAATAACACCTGTCATAGGTACTCCTCAGAGAGGCTGCCTAACCCTTACTACACAGAGGTCAGCTTCTGGCCCAAGATATGGGAGTTTATATTCTCTCCCGAACTCTTAGTTTTAATTATTTGTTTTTCGTCATTGCTGTCACAACTTTGGCTACGTTTGTTATCCCTAGGAATGGTCAGGCCTCTCTTGAATCCCATCGAGCTCTTGAACTCGGTGACACAATGAGCTTGTGACAGTCTGGCCTGCCCCTATAAGAGCCAGGGGAGTTTGGGTCAGCCAGCCCTGCCTGTGCTAGGATTATTTGCCTCCTACTCAGCAGGCGTGGACTAATGGGGTCAGGTGTTATAAAAATGCTGAGGGAAATAGGGGACTCAGTTAGGGAATGGCTCTCCAGCAAGCAAGCTGGCCTTCTGAGGGAATGTTTATGGGCAGTTCTGGGGGGGGGAGGGGGAGACTGCTAAGGGAAAAGGGCCATCTGGGGGGAGAGCTTTAGGAGGCTATTTTCAGTCAAAAAACTAAGGTGGTGGTCTTCAGGGCCTGAATGGCAATGCAAGGCAGATTGTGGGAGAGTCTCCAAGAGAAGCACCTCGGCGGGGGAGTCTGCTTTCTGAACATGGAAGGGAAGCACTGACAACCTACTAGGGGTGAGGCTAGAAGATGAACTGAAAAACGTTGTAAAGGAGTCAGAGTGGTTGGCTGTTTGTTTAGACTTTGTTACTCCAGGAGGACTTAAAATGTGTTTAGGGACTTGGCTAAACTACAGGGCCAAGTTATGTTACCCATCTTGACTTGGGGTTAGCTGAGGGAAGCTACCTTGAGGCATGGAGTCCTTCCTTCTCCACACTGAATCAGAAGGAGGTCTGAGGGGGCAGTCAGGCTCAGTGATGGTACCACAAGCTGATTGCACAGGGCAATATAGTATTTCTTTTCATTGGCCTAAAACTTGCTAAAAAAAAACAAGGAGTCGTGTGGCACTTTAAGACTAACAGATTTATTTTTTTGTATGAGCTTTCATGGGAGAAAATCCCACTTCATCAGATGCCTTGAAGATGGGTGAACTTACAGAAAGGAATGAAACTAAATGCAAGGGGGTGTAAAACATAGGATCAGGTCATACAGTAACAGCAAATCAGAGCAGTTGCTGGTTCAAACCATGGGAAGCCTGAAGTCAAATTACCTTTTGTAATGGGAAAAGAACCCATAGTCTTCATTAAGTCCTGCTTTCACAGAATTTAGCTTGCATATTAATTCGAGTTCAGCTGTTTCTCTTTGAAGTCTTGATGTCCCTTTCTGTTTAATTGGATGTTTCCTTTAGCTGTGGGCAGTAGAAGACTTACTGCCTAAAAGGCTGATAATCCAGTGTGCTCACACTGTTTTTCATAGCTGTGAATAACAGTTAGTTCTGGTTATGATTTAGTTATCTTGGGCTATTAGCTAGACAGTGGCAGGTGGTGAAATAAAAGTAGCATTCTGAAAATGTCTTTAAGAAAACTCTTCTATTCTGGAGCTCACGCTTCAGAGACAAAAATAGTTTCTCATAACTGTTAAGATTTTCTAGTGAACAAGGCCCTTCTGATGTCCTCTGCAGCATGGAAACCAGCCCAATGGAAAAATCTTGAGGTAGATTCCTGTCTTATACATACAAAATAGTCTGTAAACTAAAGGGTCATTATGTGCTGACTAGGAACTTGCCTACCAGGAACTGAACAGCCAGTCTTTTAATGTAGGCCGACATACTCTTTCCTAACCGTAATAAACCTGATTTTCCTCATTTGCATAAGTAAAAACTAGAAATAATTTCATAAAAGCTACTTCTGACTTTATATCACTGCAAATGAGAGGTGAATTGGGTTTCATGACATATGAAAGGATGTAACTTAAGAGTAACTGTAAGGAAAAGATTTATTGGTAGAATTGTATGGCTTCCATGGAAAGGAAAATAGGAGAACTGATAAAGTGCAAAGTTCTGAAAGCTTTTTTTAACAATATTTCAGCTCATAATCAATAGAATTCTGATGTGCATGAGCAAGAATAGCAGTGGGCTGATAGAGTCCTGGTGTAAATCAAACAGCATGTAGTCAGGCAATCAATCAAAATTCAGCCATTTCATTCCATGACCAAGCAATCATATCACTATTCATCAAGCTCATTCTTGTGTCATGGGTGTTACCTGGGGTAAAGTAGCTCAGGGAATCTATGTGGGAGCGAAAAATTCAGAATTCTGTCAAGACTTAGCCAAAGTCAATATTTATGACGCTATAATGCCATAGCGGGAGTCCTGGCTGTTTTAGGACCTTTGGCCTGTCCTAGGGTGTCAGAGGCATTTTCACACCTGTCAACAGGCAACTGTTTTGCAAAGACAGCTTCTCCCATGAAAGCACATGCAATAACTCAATCTGTTAGTCTTCAAGTGCCACAAGACTTTTTGCTTGTTTTGCTTTACTAGACTAACACGGCTGCCCCTTTGGAGCTTCCTCTTTTGATGGCCCGAACCACACTGCTACATGGAAGGGTCACACCCCTCCTGTGCTGAAAAGTGTGTACTTCCATGGCACCATAGTCCCTTTCCATGGCCTGCTCTCTCTGGTGCCCCAGAGAGGGAGGAACAGTGGTGGGCAAACTGGGGTCAGATGAAAGTGTGCCGAGGAGCAGAGGCTGGGAAATGCTTCCATTGCCCTGAAGCTTACTTTCAAAAAGCAGTGTTCTATTTTCTGAAGTGTTCCTCCCCTTTAAGGTGCTGCTAGCCAGCCTCCTCATCAGCTACCCCACCATGGCTTTCTCTATACTTGCTGCTGTTTCTGGCAGCAGCCGAAGGGAGATACACAAGCTACACAAAATAACTTGTGTGTCTCTCTTTGACTCTAACATCCACTTACCTCCCTGTCTCCAATGAGCTGTGTCGAAGGGAAATGCTGTCCCTTTGACTCAGCACTATTCTTCTTCTGGGACCAGAATTAATTACTAAATCAAACTCCAGATCAAACATATCTTGACTGACCATTCAGTTGAACCTGGAAGATTGAGCTGATGGTGATGAATTAGCTGCCGTCAGTGGAGGCTTAGCCTATAATTTCAGGGTGTAATGTTGGATTTTCTGGGAAGGGGACAAGGAAGTAGTCACTAATCTTTGTAAAAAATGGTTCCTAAGTCTATAGTGTAAATGGCAATAATCAGAAAATCTTCTTTCTTGATGCACAACTGTAAACTTCCTTAGTGCTTGTGGGGAAACCTAGAGACCTATCCAGGACAGAGAGTGACATGCATGGTGACTTTATCACAAAAACATTGCCACTTAGCAGTTAATTAGTTCTCTTCCTTGCCCCAAACACATATGGCAACTACAGTGTAATGTTTTCTTAATATAACGAACTAGCAGTTGAATTTTCGTTTTTGAGTCAGAACTTCATGTGCTCCAGGGAAGCATGAAAGCAGTTCATTTTTTATGAATTTGCTGTGGTGCCAGTTATATTTTAAAGCTGAAGTCTAACAAACTAGGGTTGCCAATTGGATATGTGTTAGAATCTAAATTGCTGATTGGATATGTGTTAAAACGTAAAAGAATTTCCTTTTATTAAGTTCATGGAGCATTAGCTAACTAACTTAGTACTGGGTTCTCTTTAGGTCAAGTCTACTTGAACTGTATTTCTCAAATGAGGACTTGCATTTTCTTACTAACCAGCTATTTATTAATTCACCTAGAACCACATTTAGTATGCAATCAAGTGCCGATACAACAATCAATGTTCTCAGTCCTGCAAGCAATTTACAGACCAGCGTTGAGGGTCAATTATGCCAAAGAACAATGCAAATTACCAAAATAATTACATTCACTTACGACTATCCTCTCTCAGTTCTTTAGCAGCTAACACATTTGTCACACTTCCAACAGTGCTCTTGTCTTTAAGGCACTTCTAAGATTGTTGTTATGAATTCTTTGAACAAGTTGGTCTAAAAGGGATAAGTTTAGAGTTTTTGTCTTCAGTCTTAGGCCAATCTGTTTGGACTATCAACAAGTTAAAATCTAAAATATGGTTACCTAAAGACTCACTAAAGAGTATTGACACAGTAAGACAATTTACAAAGGGGTAGTCATGTTAGTTTAGTTCAGCAAAACAAGCAAGGAGTCTGGTGGTGTTTTTAAAAGACTAAAAATTTATTTATTGCATGAGCTTTTGTAGTAGAAAAATTTCACATTTTTAGACAATTGAGGCCTCTGACAAAGTGGGATTTTCTCCCACAAAAGCTATGTGATAAATAAACTTGTTAGTTTCTAAAAGTGTCACAGGATTCTTTATTTGTGAAGATAACTTAGTTATTTATATGAAAGTATAGAAAAGGAAATGCATCTTTAAAATGAAATCTCACTTCTTATCCTCTTAATTCTGGGATGGGAAAGTCTTTTTTTCCCTGGTTGGTTTGGGTGTAGCAGAGAATCCTTAAGCTAAACAACAGTTGACAGGCAATAGTCATACTCCTGCAGCAGTGGTCAGACAGCTGTCAGAAAATCCATGTAAAAGAGGAGAACTGCACATATGTTCCTTAATTAAGAACAGAAAATAGGATTTTATTTAAGGAAAAAGGAGTCAAATAAGCCAAATGAATTAAAAAAGGCACTTTAAAAGGCCTGCAAAGAAATTTACATACACTTTTACTTGACGTAGACAATACCCTATTGGATCTGAGAGAGGCCGCACTATCTCTTCTTAATCTGAGTTCTGTTTGTCAGTCAAAGGGATATATAGAGTGAGGGTGATTCAGTGCAGATACACATTTATGAGATCAGAGTCCATAGGCCTTATCTCTTGTTTTTCCGCTCACTGTTTATAGTGAGACAGCATGTAACAAGTCTGCTATTTTATATTTGTTCCTTTTGTTTTTCTGTTGTATAATATACATTTTTTGTATTATCACACTACAGCACAGTATAATATTTATAAATAGATAATGACTTGATGCAATACTTCTCTGATGGCAGACAGACTTCATGAAGCATTCTTGTCTCAAGAGCTGGGAACCCTGAACCGTAGCTCCTTTGAAAATCTGGCCGTCAGCAGGCTTACGGAGTGTGCATTCAGCTTCAGCTGCTCCATAGGGAATGCATGTAAAGGCTGATACAAAAGAAATACATCTGAGCCTTGGACCTTAGTGTCAGAATCATCTCCTTGTTGTAACCATCACTTGGTGTAAAAAGGCACAGCACCTTCACAACAGCACTGCTGATGTAGAGGAATAGCTGTAGCGCTGTCCGCAGATTCATCCCTGGGGTAGCAGATGTCTTTGGAGTTGCACCAAAAATGAATTTAGGTCAATAGGACCAACTCCATTCTGAATTAGCTTGGGTCCATCAGTGCCTCAGCTGTCTTTAATCATGACTGAAAGGGATTCTGTGACTGAGTCAGGTGATATCAAGACTATGTAAGGCTCTCTTTGGGCAAGGGACTTTCAGTGACCCATGTCCTGAGGCATGTAGGGTTGTGTTTGAGATGCTGTTAGGGTGTAGAACAGCTGGAGCTATGAGAATCTGCAATCAGGTCTGGGCAGCTGCTCATCTTTTATGGGCCTCAGACAATCTCTCACACCCAGTATCTTACTGGATCTTCTATAGGTCCCTCCCAAACTGGTGGCTAAACAAAGTTGGACAAAATCTTCCACTGTGAGCCAAGGGGAAGCACTTGCCCTGGGTAGATGCTGCTTTTACTCTGGCAGGTCATTTTTCTTTGGGTGACAGCAGTGATGGCATAAATCTATATTTGTGCCATTTGATGTGTGCAATTACTCTGGAATTTCACGATCATGGAGGAGATTAGAATTTGGAATGTAAAATAGTGTTCTCTCTTATTCCAACAGGGGCCTTGTATAACTTCATCTATCTCAGAAGCTTCTTCTCAGACAGGACTATAGGGGAGGGAGGGTCGATTCCTTAAACTAAGACAAATGAGAAATGAGAGGAAAACTTTATTCATGTAATTTGTGCTTGGTGATGTGGAATCCCAAACCTGCTGCTATGCTAATGGTTATACTGGTCCCATGTATCCCAGTGGTAGGCTTAACTCTCAATCCTACTTTCTGCTGATTCCAGAACTGTGGGCCAGCTCATCACTTGGTGGACGTTTGGATTACTTCATTAATTTAAAGGTGCTATTTTGATACACACCTGAGAAAGATGTGGTCTTTTTTGCTTTAAATGTTGAACTCTGCACTGTAAGTCATAGAAAGCGTGGATTCTGTTGAATCTCTGCATTCTGTTCTAGCTGGATCTCTCTTGCCTTCTGGTTGTTGTTCATGTAGGTTCCCAGTATCTGGTGAGAGAGCACATACCTACTAGAAACAATTGTCATCTGCCTCTTTGAAAACTCTTCTCAGTTTTCAAATACCCATATTTTATTCAAGAAACAGTGTGACATGTAGCCCATAGACTGGAAGTCTTGAATCCACATCTTCTTCCCAGTTCTGTCACTGGCTAATTTTGTGTTTGGGGCAGGTTTTTTTATTCTGTCTGTACCCAATATTGCTCTTCTGTAGAATGGGAGCAATGATCCTTTTCCTTTGATTTGAGCTTTGAACCCTTGTATATAAAGTGGAAAGAATTGTTCAAGTTTTAAAAGCAGCTATTCTGTTAAAATCTGTGATTATCATGTAGCAATGCCTAGCTGTGAAAATGCTAATTTGACCACTAATAAAGTGATTAATACAGAAATGAAGACAAAACCTGTAGAAACTGCATACTCTTTTGAAGAGTATGTGGGTTTTAATGTTCCTAGATCTATCCAGTCACTCCATATCTGGCTTTGTATTATAAGACCTTGGAGCAGTTTCCTAAGCTTAACGGTGCTATTGGTTTCTGGATCCTCTTGCAGATTTTCTGTCTTGCACTGACCATCAGACTCTGAACTCTTTGCAGTGTTTTTTCCAAGCTCTCACAAAAAGTTAGAAATAGAACCAGGATCTTTCTACTTTAATCAGTGACTCACAAAGAGGTATGGACATGAGTTGTAAAGGATTAAGATAATTTAAAAAGTGGAAACCACAGGACAAAAGTTTCCTATTCTCACAAAATGTTATCTTCCTTGTGGTGGTTTTTAATTCTTAATCCTAGCGTGAAAGGACTGGGAGTGGGTGCCTGTCAGGACAAGATGTTTATTGGAGAATATGAATGACTAAAAAAGTTTACTTTCCTGGGCGATTCTCTGTTGTACCATAACATTTCTTAACACTCCCTCAGTTTTGTTTGCTATTTTTACCTGAGGCAGGGATCTAATGTGGGATTTTCAAAGGAGTCCGAAAGTCCCATTCATAAGCCTCTGTGACCAAAACATTTCCATTAAACTCTGCATAAACAGGATGGAAACTATTATTGCAATGCAGCAGCTGTCCTAGAGTTTGTATGTTTCATGAGCAGGAGTGTCTTCCTGCCATGAAAACAGAGGTGTTCTGGGCAATGTTCCCTCTAATTTTTCTTAGGCTGTGTGTGCAAAAAAAATTTGTGTGCACTAACATTATCACTGTTGAATTTTTTTGTGTGTGCTTTATTTTGTTGTGTCTGCGAGTTTCACAACCTGTGTGTTGGTGCACACACGCACAGCTTAGAGGGAACAGTGGTCTTGGGTTACCCTGTGCATCACAAATGGAGGTAACTGCAACATGCTCTTTAAATTACGCTGGCAGATGCTCCTGCCTAAGGTCTGATAGAAGGGATTTGGCTGTGTCATGTTGTGCTGCATGAATGATCAAGTTGTCTCATCTCTGCCCTCCCACTTTTCTGTTTGCCTGGTGGCACTGGTTTCCTCCAGGTCTTTCCCAAATGCACACTTGTTTCAAACTTTCATCTGCACACACAGTCAAGATGAGGTATCTAGCCTTCCTTTTAGGGATTACTGCAGAAATACTTCTAAACATGCTGTCTGGTCTGGTCTTGGAGTGCTCCAGTGAATCTTGTTTCTTCCTGGCACCTGTGCTCTGATCTTGTCAAGAATGTCTGTTTGACATGGTCCGTAGCGTTGTCCTTTTTTTGAAACAGAAGACCACATTCAGAATGAGCTGTTCGACTTTTCCAAAACTAACTGTCAGAGATTATGAAAGGTCTGATGAAGATTTGTTATTGAGCATGATGGCAAGTGACATAGAAATGTAGTTGCTGAAAATAAATTGTCAATATCTCTGGTGTGCACAGAGCTATGGATACATTCTTCCTCTTCCATGCACCTGCTCAGCAACAAATTTCTTCCTTGGCTGATGGAAGAAGGATGCTTGCTTTACCTGCCAGTACTTAATCAGGCAAACTATATTAACATCTGTTTCAGTACTAAGCATTTTGTTGATCTCGCATGCCTCTCAGCATGGAAACTATGACTGATTGGACTTTGACTCAGGCAATCCAAGCAATATTGTCCTTCATCTTGAATTTTGACACAATTACATGGCCCAGTTTGGATCTGCACTTGATTATAGATTAAATCACATGCCCTCAACTTCAGGTGTGAGGGAGTGTCTAGATCAGTGTTTCCCAACCAGTGTACCACAGCTTTTTTTGAAAAACTACTCAAAGAGCTGTGGATTGGTTCATTGTCTTATGAATGTTCATGAGCTCATTTGGAACTACATGGTGGTGTGCCTCAAATTAATTAAAGGTAGCAAGGTGTGCCATGGCAGAGAAAATATTGGGAACCACTGGTCTAGATTAGAGCAATTGGATTGTTCCAGAGATAGCAACTGCCCTATAGTGAAGCACTCCTCTCTTTAGGAAAAGGCTAACAATCCATTCTGACTGGGTTTGCCTGTTTCCAGGTTCATTAGTGATGCTTGTCTCCTGGAAACACACATTTTTCTTGACCAATATCAGAGGATGGGTGCTGGGAGGAGAACAGGGCTCCCTGAAGCACTTTGATGTAATTGGTATTCTTCACCCAAGTCAGGACCAGAGTGGATAAGCTATGCTGGTCAGAAAAGAGACTCTGTAAACTGGCAGATCTATGTGGGGAAGTTTTGTAATGCATGCTTGCGCTATAGGTGGCTCCAGAAACTGCAGTTAGTTACTTGAACACTGCTGTGGGCATGAGCAAGCCCTCTGATGACTGTCTGGCGCAGCTTTACTAATATACCATGTCACTGTCATTAAACAGGGAGTCCTGTGGCACTTAAAGACTAACAGATTCAGAGTATGTGTATACTTGCCAGTTAGTTTGAATTAAGGGGGCTTAATCTGAACTAACAATACCTGTCTACCCTAGGCTTTCGTTAGTTTGCATTAAGGAATTCCTAAATTTGAACTAATGAAAGGTTAGTTTGAATTAGTAAGACTTTCAGGTTAGTTCAAACTAAAACCTTAGTTCAATCCTTAGTCTGAACTAAGGATGGTGTAGACTAGGATTAACTCTTAGTTTGAATTTAATAAATTTGAATTAAGGGCAGTTAGTTCAAATTAACAAAGTGGACTAATTAAATGTAACATTAAGTTGAAGTAGTCCACTTTGTTAATTTGAACTAAAGTTTGAGTTTAGTTCAAAATAAACTCAAATGTGTTATGTCAAATTAACAAATTGTAACTAACTTTTCCTAGTGTCAACACAGTATTATCCATCACATGAACTTTCATGGGAGAAAATACCATTTTGTCAGACATTGAAGATGGAGAAGTACAGATGAATGGGAGAAAAATAAATTCAGGGAAGTTTAAGGCATAGGATCAGATCAGACCTGCAGAAAATCAAAGCAGTTGTTTAGAGTCAAACAGTGGAGAACAGCAGCATATAGGAGGGAGGTGGGGATCAAATCACCTGTTGTAATAAGAACAAAACCTGACAGCTCTGCTTATCCTCCTAACCCTTTCCTGAACCCAAACATCTAATCAGTTTGAATTGTGTGCTGGAGAGTACTGTGTCTGCTGTAAGTCTCCACTTTAGATAACACCAAACATGCTTTACTTGTTACCTATGAAAATTCAAACTTGATCCTCTGATCGTGCTGCCTAGCTCTGCACTACAGAGTACTGACATTGATCATCTTCTCCCTAAAGTTGCCTGGGGAAGAAGGATACAATGCAACAGGGAGTCCAAACGGGGGGAGGCACAAAGCTTCTGCATTGTTCTTCAGATTTCTTCTAAAACTCACCAATCTGTGATGCCAACAAATCACTCCAGAGTGTAGGTAACAACTATGTTGTAATAGCTGCTGCTTATATCTATTCTCTGTTTCTATCTGCTATGTCATTTTATACTGCTTTCAGCACTAAGGTAGTGTGTGGGCGCGCATGCATGCATGTGGACGCAATGCACAGCATAGTGGGAAATTTATCGGCCCTGCTGGGATGATGTGACAATAATACAAGTCCTACATCACCAACCCCAAAATTTTTGAAGAAAGGTCATTGGTTTTCTTGTGTGCTAAGAGCAATGGAGAAAATGGATCCACCAACTAACACAATAATAGTGATTAAATCCCTGAAACTTCCTATGCTTCAATGAGTCTTTCCCTGGGGATATCTTGTTAAGAAACTGAGATCTTATTAGGCAACACTTAAAGACTTAATAGCAGTACCTGGAGGGACAGTAGCTAGGGTTATAATTCAGGTTCTGGTGTTTTTAACTCCACTGCATATTGACTTAAATAACAAGGCTCTTCCCCATGTTTGTACCCCTTTAGTGTTTCACTTTCCACAGAGCATTACACTTACAAGCATGAATGTTGACAGTATCAAATTTCAAAGTCCTCTATGCAAATCTGGGCAGAACTAAAAAGTTAACCTTTCTTTAGTGAGTATTCGTGTTGGAAGTACTTGCACACATCCATTCAGGAACCCAACAATACCAGGTGATTTACCAGCTCAATCATTAAACCAGGTAACAACTCTTATTACAATTATTCATTATTGCAGTAATAGTTGATGGCAATCTATAGAATATGAAACTTTAAAAATGTTTGAATAATGAATAAATCAAAGAAAGCTATGACTTTGCTATTTTCAGGAAAAGGGACTAAATTAGTTGAATAAATTTCTTGCAAATTGTTCATTCTCGCCCAGGGGGCTGATGATTTTTTCCCCAAGTGCCCCAGGCAGGGAGAGGTTTGTAATAAGATCACAGCCACACCCTCAAAACGCTTTGGCACTTTGTAAGACTGTAGCAGGTAACGTAATTGCAGTGTATAAACTTACACAGTGAATATATTGCTGGGAGACAAGTTTTCCTGCTCTAGGTCCCATTAAAGAGAGCCTCAGAGCATTACTGGCTTGGCACACAGTAAACCTCCTCACAGTAAATTACTGAGGTAAGATCATTCAGGTGAGTTACTTTATCTGCTCCAGGCTTTGGCAGTGCTGGGGGACTTGGGCTGGCTGCTCCCTCTTCTCTGCAGCCCCCCAGGGTGAGCGAAGAGCTTTGAGAGCTGGAAATAGGGGTGCTCCCCCTTCGCTGGTAACCCACAGCTGCTTTCTGTCATCAGCCCCCTCTATAAAAATCCTTGCAGCGCCAGGGCTGGGGGTGTGGTGAAAAAGACTGGTGACTTTAATGAGTAGGAAGTTAGTCAGACAGGTAAAGAGCCAGGCAGCAATTTCTAACGAGGCCAGGGTGGGGATTTCTGCAGTCAGTGCCCCCAGGGCTAGGCTGGGAGGACCAGAAATTGGCATGTAGCATCAGCCCTCTGGGCGGCTTGGCCCACGACTGGCAGGCCCCTGCCCCTTGTCATTCATTCCCCCTCTGCACCCGCCGGGCTGGAGAGCCCGAGGCTGAGCCCGGCACGGCCGCCAGGTGGCAGCCGGAGCGGTGGCGGCGCGGCCGGCCGGTGACAGCGCGGGCGGGCGGGCGGGAGGGAGGCGCTTTCCCCGCCGCCGGGACCTGCGCTGGGCGCCGCTCCCCGTGCACTGGGCCTGCCTCGCCCAGGCTTTGCACCCGCAGCCCGGAGAGATTGCACGGTGCGCGGGGGACTGGCCGGGAGCTCCCGGGGACACTGAGCAGGTAACGCGCTGCTTGCTCCAGCCCTGCCCCGCCAGGTGCGGGGTGCACGGGTGAGCTGCTGCTTTGCTTTCAGGGGGCTTAGGCAGTGCTATTGCCCCCTTGGTTAGGGTTACCAGATGGCAGGCACAAGGAGGACGTGTCCCCCTTTTTACCTTCACGTCCTCCCTCCGGCAGGCATTTTACAATACATGAGTTTTTACTTACAGGGGTTAAAATATGCTGGAACACCCTATTTTTAGGGGGAAGGATTCCAGGGCTCCCTAAAAACAGAAGAAGATTGTATTAATGCTATCTTTTCGCCATGCATCCTCCAGTGTCCTCCTTTTTGTACTTCCCTGTCCTCCTTTCCACCTTTCGGTGTCTGGTAACCCTACCCTTGGTACATGCTGTTTGGTGCCCCGCTGGAAGTCCAGCACATGATGGTTTGATGGGCTGCTGAGTGCCCCAGGTGCTGAGGCTGGCACTGACTGCTGTGGAGCACCTTGTATATTCACCCAAGGGGCCGGCTGTTGAGCCCAACAGGGTGTAAGTGACCACTGAGCACCCTTTGCTCCCCAGCAGCACCTGCACGTCAGGCCCCCTGGATGATCCCATGGGTGGTGCACAGTTCTAGGCTGCTGACTGGCTTGTGTGGGCCTCCTGGGTAGGTTAGTTACAATCTGATCATGGGGATTGTAGCTTTGGAGGCATTTTTTCTTTGACATATTTCTGATCTCATCAGGGATTCCTGGCCCCTCTTATGATTTTTGACTCTTTTTCCATGTGAAACCACTTCAGAGCTGCTTTCCTCTCTGCACTGACTGTGGGTGGTTGTAATCATAGTGTATGTAAGGAAGAGGGCATCTTTTCTTTTTTGGTGTAATCTGACTCCCCCCCCCCCCCCAAGAACCCACAAGCTGATTCCAGTTCTGTGCAAGAGGTTAAGGGGGGAAAATGTTAGTTATTTCTTCTGGAAGATGACCCACCAGTGACTCTAATAGTTTCATGTTGGTAATAAACATGTTGTGTCATATCAGGGGTCTGGCTAAATGCAATGTGCAAATTGGGGAGAGCGGGTGAATGGATGGATGTTCTGCAATTTGTCTATGTGCTCTTCTGCTGCTCTGTGCCAGGCTCATCCCTCAAAACTGTGCTAGGATAGCCTATGGGTTGCTCCAATTCACACTGATCTGTAGTGGACCCAGGGGGCTGAAAATGCAGTGCATGATCAGGATAGCATAAAGACATCTCAGCAGTGCCATTTTTCCTCTGTCCACGCTCCTTTTCCTTGCTTTGGCATGCAGGAGCAAGGAGGAGTGCTGTGAGAGTCTCTAAACCAGTAGTTTTCAAACCACGAGTTGGGACCTAGTACTGGATCACAGATGCTTGTGTATTGGGTTGCGGTGCCCCCTGCTGCTGCCACCAAAAGACTGGAATGCATTGCTCAAAGATTGTTGGGTCACAGGCATAAATGATTTTTTATTTTCAACTGGGTCCTGAGGAGAAAAGTTTGAAAATCACTGTTCTAAACCACCAGAGTGGAACTCCTTTACACTTCCTGGGTAATCTCTCCTGGGCCAGGTAAACTGCCTTTAGGGCCAGATTATACCAGCAGCATGTAGCAAAGTGGAGTCACTGCCCTGTAGAATCTGCATCACTGTTTCCACTGTGCTTAGTGTTTTGCAGATAACAGTGCTGTAGTTCTGTTCTCTAGGCTACTTTTTTTTTTTTTAAATAAAAAACACTGGAATGAACATGTGCTTTGCTAAAAATTTGTTTCTTTCATAAAGATGTTTCAGGTCTGATATGGCAGAATTAAGCTGCAATGATATGAACTCCCAACAGAACTAGTAGAAATCATCATTATTTTTTTTTTTTTTTGTTCAGCCCTCTACTCATTGATCAATAGGATTTTTTCTTTTGCTTGAATAATAGTGTCCCTTCATTTCTGCTAGTGTCACACGCATAGCACAATCACATATTTCTGTGGCAATGAGAAGCCAATGCCTATTATCTTCTGACAGCCCACCAGTCTGGGATGTATGGTGCTCCTGTCCCTATTTAGTGTTCTGTGACAAGATTTGTGTGGGAGACTCATGTTTTCTGAGTTGAGTGCTGACCATGGTACCATCAGTGCACTCTTGACTCACCTAATTCCTCTGTCTGTTCCATGATGCATGTTTCTGCCAGCATGGACTTCTGTTTGGCACACAGTCTCTTGGGGTACAATTCTTTGTCATTTAGATATAACCAGGGATTCAAAATAAAAGCTAAAAAAGATGACATTCTCCAGATTTTTTCCAGAAGAGTAGCTGTGTTAGTCTAAACAAAGAAAGAGTCCTGTGGCACTTTAAAGACTAGCAAATGTATTTATTGCATGAGTTTACATGGGAGAAAATCCTCCATCATATTTTTTGAAGATGGGAACTTACAGTCCCTGCATTTATTTTCCTCCCATTCTGTAAGTCATAGGAGCAGGTCAGACTGTCACAGCAAATCCATGGAGTAGCTTGGATGCAAACTCTGCATTAGTCTCGTTCAGCAAAACAAACAAGGAGTCCTGTGGCTCTTTTAAATACTAACAAATGTGTGTATTGCATGAGCCTTCACGGGTGTAATTCCACTTTGTCAGATGCATGAAATGGAAACTGTAGCCTGGCAAGTGAATAAATACATACAGAGAAGGGTAAGTCACAAGGTCAGCTGTCTTTTTCAGCAAATTCTTTACTCTTGTTTAACTTCATGAAAATTTCAAAATAGTCTACTGCAACAGTAGAGATGAAAACCTGATTTTTTTAAACTGTGCTCCAAGATCAAGTTTATTCGGTGACAAAACAGATACCTTGCAGAGAAAAAGTGTCGCAAAATAACTTGTCAGAGGACTAGAAAGACCAGACGAGCTGCTCAGACTTACGATCTTTCAAAAGGCCCTTAAAAGTAAGTATGAGCAGAATACAAAGCACACTTGCCTGAGAACCTAGTGCCTCAATCTGGCCTGATTATTGTTAGTTAGTTTGTATTAGGGATAGATAGTCTCATTTATACTGACTTAAATGTGGAGTAGTTCCGTTGGAATCAGACTGCAAGGCTAGAGGCAATGAGTACATTCATCTACTGTCCTCCTCCCCATTGCAGGCTGCAGAACCTCATCCAGCCATTCCTGCAATAAATGGCTAACCTACGACTAAGTCGTTAAAATCCTCAAATCATGATTTAATGACTTTAAGGTACAGAGAATCCATGAACAACTGAATCGTATCCCATGCTACACTGGAAGGCAAAACCTGTCCAGCCCTTTTCCAGTTTTCCTTGAGGGAAAATTCTTGCTGAGCCCAATATTCCAATCAATTAAACCTTGAGCACATGGGTAGGACTCATGAATCAGACACCCGGGAAAGACTTCTCTGTAATAACTCAGAATCCACCTCATCCATTGTCCCTTTGGCATATCTATCACCAGGAGCCAAGGATTAGTCAATTACCAAACTCAGCTGCCCCAGGATACCACACTATATCCTCCATGAATTTATCAAGCTCAGTTTTGAAACCAGCCAGGTTTTTTGCCCCCACTGCGCCTTGGAAGGCTATTCCAGAACTTCACTCCTCTGAGGGATAGAAACTTGCATCTAATTTCAAGTCTAAACTTCTGATGGCTAGTTTATGTCCATTAGTTCTTGTAGCCACATTGGTGCTGAACATAAATATTTCCTCTCCTTCCCAGGTATTTATGTCTCTGACATATTTATACAGAGAAATCATATCTCCCCTCAATTGTCTTTGGTTAGGCTAAGTAAGCCAAGCCCTTTGAGTTTCTTCTCATAAGGTAGGTTCTCCATTTCTTGGATTATCCAAGTAGCCTATCTCTTCACCTGTTTCAGTTTGAATTAATCTTCCTTAAACATGGGGGACCAGAATTACACACACTATTCCAGCTGAGGTTTCATCAGTGCCTTGTACTAACACCTCCCTATTTTGACTGGAAATACCCAGCCTGATGCATCCAAGGACTACATTGGCTTTTTTCACAGCCACATTACATGGGCAGCTTATTAGCCGATATCCCCAGGTCCTTCTCCCCCTCCTCAGTTACTTCCAGCTGATGGATCCCTAGTTTGTAGATGTTCTTATTGGTTCCTAAATGCATGACCTTGCACTTTCTGCTATTAAATTTCATCCTATTTCTATTACTGCAGTTAACAAGATCATTTAGATCTTCCTATACGATATCCTATTCCTTCTCTGTATTGGCAAAACCTCCCACACTAGCGTCATTTACAAACTTCAGTGACACACACTCACTTTTTGTGCCAAAGTTAGTAATAAAAAGGTTAAATAAGATTGGTTCCCAGGGTTGATCCCTGAGGAGCTCTACTAGTGACCTCCCTCCAGCCTGACAGTTGACCTTTCGGTATGACCCTTTGTGATCTCCCCTTTAACCAGTTCCTTGTCTACCTTTCGATTTCCATTATTAATCCCCATCTTTTCCAATTTAAATAATAATCAGGAGTTAAAGTATAATTTGGCAGGCCCTGGAACCTTCCTAATTGGGTGGACCCCCTGCCTGCACATCCGGGCCCCACTCGTGCACCCCAGCTCCTGCACTCAACATGCCAGCCCCCCCACCCCAGTCCTCCACCCCAGCTACTGCCCCCAAAACACTTACCCCCATCAGACCCCTTTCCCCAAGTCATTCTCAGCCTCAGTCCCCACTCCCTAAGCTCCCTGCCCTCATTCCAGTCCTCCTAACCCCCCACACCCTCAAAGCCCTCCCCAGCCCACCCTCCTGACCCCTTCCCAGCCCATTGCCCGACTGCCCTAACCCCCCCCCCCTTTTCACTGTCCAAACAGCTGGGTGGGGGTCAGGAGGCCATGACGCTGGCTGGCCAGTTGGCCGGCAAACAGGAGCTCAGGCTGGAGTCTGGGGCTGGGCTGGGCTGTGCGTGTAGCCAGGCCCCAGCTGGAAGGAGTGGAGCCACACAGGCTCCAGGGAGGGGTGGCTGGGCCAGCACAAGCCTACAGCCCTTCCCTTCTGCCAGTCTAGGGGGAACATCCTGGAATGCTGTGCTTTGCTGCACCCTATTATTTTTAGGGGGCCCTGGAACACAGTGTTCTGGGCATTCCCTATTTTTAGATGGCCCAGGATGTTCCAGGGCATTCCCCCCTAATTTAACCCCTGGTAATAATTTCCCATGTGGAACTGTATTAAACGCCTTACTGGAATCTAGGTAAATTAGATTCACTGCATTCCCTTTGTCTAAAAAAAAAAAATAAAATAAAAAAATGTTATGTTTTCAAAAAAGGAGGTCAGGATGGTCTGACATAATCTACTTTTTGTAGAGCCATGTTGCATTTTATCCTAATTACCATTAGCTTTTATGTCTTTAACTATTTTTACTTCCAGTTTTTTCCCAAAGTCTTGCATACTACCCGAGTCAAACAAATAGGCCTGTAATTACCTGGATCCTTTTTTTTTTTTTTTTTTTTTTCCCCCCCCCCGTCCTTAAAAATAGGGAGTGTGTTGGCCATTGGCTAGTTGTATGGTATAGCCCCTGAGTTTAGAGTCTTTTAAAACTCCTGCTAATGGACTCTCAATTTCATGTACTAGTTCATTTCATTTTCTTGGATGGAGGTTATCTGTCAAATTGCTGAGTAGTGTTTGCACTGTGTCTTGTACAATTTTGTTTCTCTGTCTTTTCCCACTTCATACAACAGGTTCGCTCACAACAACAGTTGATTTAGTTCCAGAAAATTATTTAGGGTTGCTGGTGTGCAGTGATGAGTTTTAGGGTGGGAGTATAAAACATTTGCTTTAGAGAACATGGATAATTGTTTTTTAAGCCTGCTCTCAATTAAGCCCAAAAGCTACAATAAAAAGAGAGTCACAAAAGACTTGGAAGCAGCCCAAGAGAGTAACTCTGTAGAGATGTTGAAATAACAGTTTATCTGCTGTCGTCATTCTGGGCCCAATTCTCCACTCTATTCCATTGGTTTTGTGCTGTTGTAGGCCCTTGGATTCCAGCAGAGCTGTAGAAGTGTAAAACTGTGGCAGTGAAGTGGGGGATTAGATTCTGTTCCTAAATGAAGATTCCACTGAAAGCCTCCTGCTTTAGGGGCCTGATGCAAAGTTCACTGTACTCAAGACTCACAGGGGCTTTGGATCAAGCCTATGAGAACTTTAAGTTTGGATAGGTAAGTACTTTACAAGTGGGGGGGGGGGGGGGCCTGCAACTTAACAAGGTCTCCTGCATTATCATAATAGGCTATAATTATGTACAGCCGTTCCTTTTTGCAAACAGACACTGTGATCCTGTGGTATGGTAGGAAAGCAAGAATTGCCATACTCTATCGGACCAGTGCTCCATCTAATCAGTGTTCTGTCCCTGCCAGCATCTTTTCTGTCCCTATAGATGCATATATAATGTTGTGTAACTTTCCTGTCTTTTATACCTAACTCCTGTCATTGTTGTCATGCTCTCTGTATCTTAACTATGGTTGCCATTTCTCTGGGCTTCACCCTGAGACTAAAAGGTTTGTTACCTATCTCTGGGCTGTGGGTTTAATATTCAAATTTATGGGCAATTGATGTGCATACACATATGCATAGTGTATACACATCAATCACCTGAAGATTTAAGTATTAAACCCAGAGCCCGGAGATAAGTAACTAAAACACGTAGGCTGTGTCCATACCATGGTTTAATTTCGAAACAACAGCCGTTGTTTCGAAATAAAGCCAGGCATATCTGAATGACGTTTCGTTATTTCAATACAATGGGACCCTGTTGTTTTGAAATAACCGTTGTTTTGAAACAGTAAAACCTTGCATGCAGTCGAAATAACCGTTGTTTCGAAACGGTCATTTTGAAACAACACCGTTTGGACGTGTTATTTTGAAATAATGGTTATTTTGAAATAAAACTTTTGCCCTTCTCCTTCCCAGGGTGCCTTCCTTTTTGTATATATTGGATGGGGGCATGACCCAGCGAGGGGGGCTATGTTTCCACACCTCCCATGATGCCCCTCTCCTGAAGTGAAATAGCATGCCCACATACAGGGCATGCTATTTTGCTTTGAGGGTTTCTCTTATTTCGATTTAACACTTTCTTATTTTGATTTAAGTTATTTTGAAATAAGGATTTTATTTCGAAATAAGTTATTTCAAAATAAGTTTACGTGTGAACACAGCCATAGTCTCGGAGTCAAACCCAGAGAGATAGTAACCCTGATCTCAGCTGGCTTGCCAATTTCTCTTGTGAAAAATATTTCCCTTTCAAAGGTATGTTTATGAACAGTTTTCAAACAGCAGCACGGGCTGCCTTAAGTGAAACTGAGGGAGTTAGTCAGTTAACTATGTAATTTATTTGGCCGTAATTTGGGTGGCCTATATAAGACAGTTGATTATTCTATGCCATCTGATTACTTGGTGCTGTATTGTTAGCCTGTAGGATGTTGTGCAAGAGCAGTTTACCACTCTATTCTCATCTAAATGACTTCCTTGCATCAAGCACTTCCCTGAATGCAAGAGAAACAGTCCAAGGAAATGACATGTATCTAGGGCAGAGATGAGCAAACTATGGGCCCCTGACTTGATCCGGCCTGCGAGTGCCTTGCCTGCCAGAGTTGCTCCCAGCCCCCCCCCCCCCCCCCCCCCCCTGCGGGGGGGTGCAACAGCCAATGTGCTGCCCTCTCCCTTTTGCTGCCCACCCCAAGTCCAGTGATGGCTCGAGCAGTGAAGCTGAAGCTGGGAGGAAGGTGTAGTGGCAGCAGTGCTCTGGTCCTGGTGCTAGCTGCCACTGAAGCTGGGGGGGGGGGGTAGAGTCCTGCTCCACCCCTTCTTGTGGTGAAGCAGGGACTGGCCACTGCCCCCTCCAAGTCCTGCCCCTCTACTCCCCCCCCCCCACTGTGAGTAGCCATAATGAGATGTGGCCTTCAGAGCAAAAATGTTGCCCACACCTGATTTAGGGTGATGAGATAGTAAGTGTGAAAAATCAGTATGGGGCTGGGAGGCAATAGGCACCTACGTAAAACAAAGCCCACAAATATAGGGACTGTCCCTATAAATTTGGAACATCTGGTCACCCTACACCTATCTGTTACATGGTTGTATAAAAGTGTTATGGTATTGTATTGTGCTGAAAAATGTTATGTGATTAAGGGCCTGGAGCCACATCTTCAACTGATGTAAATCAGTGTGGCTCAGTTTACTCAACTACACTAATATGGTTAATTTTTAATGCTGCTTTCAGCTCAGGTGCTTTATCCTACTGCAGACTGCTTTCTGCAACATTTGCTTTGGCCCTTCTTAATTTTTGTGCACTGCTCCATGCAATCTGATCATTCCCTTAACCAAGTTGTCTAATAGAACTTCCCAGGTTTGTTTTTTTTTCTCAAAAAGGAAAAGAGGAAAAATAAAGGTAAACAGGCATGCCAGTCTCCGGGACGCCCAAGTTCATCTGGCTTACGATACCTGGCAATAGCAAGTACTCATTTCATAAGCTGGAAACTCTTGGCTACATACCATTGGAATGCCCTGTCCTGCCCTGAGTTCCAATCCGAGGCCTGCGGAAGGGATGGAAAGAAATACATTGATTTCAATGGTCTTTGCACCAAAGCTGAACTGTACTGCAGGGCAAGAGTCTCCTGCTTGCTTTAAAACCAACAGGGAGTCCTGTGGATCGTTTAAAGACTAACAAATTTATTTATCACATGAGCTTTCATGGGAGAAAATCCCACTTTGTCAGATGCTTCAAAGCGTTTCTTTAAAGCATCTGACAAAGTGGGATTTTCTCCCATAAAAGCACTTGTAATAAATACATTTGTTAATCTTTAACTGCCACAAGACTCCTTGTTTTGTTCTGCTTGGAACCTGCTTACTTTACAGTCACACAAAGCCGCCTCAAACCACACCCCACCTTACATAGATTGAGCTTCTAATGGGGGTTATCTTAGAATCTGCACCACTGTCCTTCCTTTCTCCTGCACTCCTATGGTGGCTTTGCTTCTGCTTCTGTACTACCTCACCACACTTCCGCTGTGCAGCTGAGTAAGCCACAGATGGACATCCACAGCAGCAACCTTTCTGAAGCTCCTAGTGGTAAAACACCAACTGTATGGTGCGTTATGATATCCAAATCAATTTCCTCTGTGATGCTAAAAAATGTTTCTCATCAGTAAAGACACCCATTCCCATGTTTATTTTGGATATTCTGGGAGCAAGAAGAGTCCATATTCCTTGTATGGAAAAGTGGGGTTTAAAAAAATCACTCATTTTCTGTAATGTCCCAGATTTTACAAAAGTCACTGTTTGATCTTTAGCAATTTTTCACTCGTATTTAGACCACTCAGATACATGATTGTTTGGTTATATTAAGAAAATCCACTACATTCATTACTAAATTAGTAAATAAGTCTAAATGTAAATGTGAGACTGTCAAAGTAAGGCAGCATAGGGGAAGAAACACTTGTATGTGTGTAAGTTCTGTTAATATGCAGTCCATAAAACAAACCACTTTGACTTTAAATGCTCTTATTTGTTGCCTTTGTCTGTCTTCCTGTCCCCTGATATTAGCCCCAAAAGCTCAGATGGTTTTTTTTTCAAATTTTCCTCACTTTAAAAATTTTTGTTATAAAGCCTGATAAATTCATGGAAAACTCTAAACAAAATAAAAAATGAACAGCCTTCTGCTGTACATGGTGCATCAGAACTTCAAACTACAGATCTTTAGCGCATGAGAGGCCTTAGCCAGACATGCAAGGTTGAAATTACACATGTTGTCTTTCTCCTAGCACATGAAGTACTTCTGTTTTGTTGGAAAAATAACTGTCGAGCCAAATGAAAAGTGTCTTTTATGATTACTGATAAGATGATGCAAGCTGGTGGGATAACTTAGTAGAACAAACAGATCGAAGGTACAAGTTCTGCTCCAGCATTAGGTTTGGATTCTACAGTGGTGTAAATCTTTGGAGCTCCATCTAGTGTTTTATAGCATGAAAATAAAAAAAATAATATGATCAGAATGTTAATGGACAAACCCTGGAGTTGAGGTCTGTCCTAAGAGACTTGGGCACAGAGCCCTACTCTCCCCAAATCATTCACCCTTGCTGCTACCCTTGCACAAGTGACTATCTGTGTGAGAGGAAAGGTGTTAATCTATTGTTCATTGCAACTAGGTAGTTTTACATGCTAGTTTTAATGGGCAGACTTATTTTTTGTTCTATTTAGTTATTTATAGAGAAAAACTTGTGTGTGCTCATGAGACAGAAAGCAAGTTTGTGTGATTAGTTTGGAGAAACAGCTAAGTTCAACTTCTGACTAGAAGTGAAGGTCTTTAGTGAGATGATGACAGACATAGCCATACAAGCTCCTCTGTAGCCCTGCTCTGGCATTCCTTCCCTGTCCCTCTTACTGTGCAGTACTGTCAACCCCAAGCATAAATAAATCATGGTGTGCCCCCAAAATCTGCAGATTGGCTTATAAATCATGAAACTTTGAACTTAATACATTTTATTTTGTTTTTTGAGTTCATGTTTGTCAAATTGGTTTCTGTAGCAATGAGTATTAGCAACTTCAACTTGTAACAAAAACTGAGACTGTTGTGTAATCAAGGGCTCCTGGAGGTGTTTCTTCCAGAAACCCTCCGAATATTCCAAAGCTTGTGATTAAACTCTTGAGAGTTGGTCATGCTGGGAGAAACTTCTCTCTTCAGAGGGTCAGCCCAAGGTGGCTTCCCCACTTTATCCTTCATTTCATTTTCGGAATGAATACGGTGGTGAGATGCCAAAAGCTTAACTGGAGAATAAGCTTTAAGCTTGTCTTTTGCATAGTGGTGAATTTTTGCCTTGCAATAAGAGTAGGGAGGAATTGCTGCCCTCTGAGGTTTTTCTTCACTCTTTACTAGTAAATATGTTAATCATCCATACCTTGATATAACCCGTGGGTCTGTAACTGTACAGTGTAATGATATTTTAAGGTGCTTAATGTTCTAGTGGTGCTTTGTTTAGTTCACTTTCTAACTTTATTCAGTTCTTTACACAATACCTGGATTTCTAAAGTCACTCCTTTTCAATATGCCTTAACTGGTCTTTTAAATCTTAGGTATATCCAGTAGAACTTCTGAGTTATGAGCTGACCAGACAACCATGTACCTGATTTTGGAACTCTGAGTACGCTGTCAGACAGTAACAGAAACACTCCTCCACCCCACCCCCTCAAAACCCCCTAACCAACCAAACAACCCCCCAACCCCAAAACCAAATACAGAGCAGTGCTGTGTTAAACATAAATTACTTTTTTTTTTAAATTATGTGAACAGCATTTTTTTTCTGCATGGTAAAGTTTCAAAGCTGTACTAAGTCAGTGTTCAGTTGTGAACTTTTGAAAGAACATCCATAACATTATGTTCAGCATTACGAACAGTCTCCATTCCTGAGGTGTTCATAACTCTGAGGTTCTACTGTATTAGGGAAATGAAAGATTAAAATTCTGCACTTATTGAACTTTCCCTTGTGGTGGAACCCCCCTCTGTGGATCACCTTGTCACCAGCTATTAAAGTTCAGCAGGGCAGGCCCGGCGAATGATACCTAGATGAAGAAAAGAGAGATTAAAGGAGATACAAGCAGCATGGTAGCTCACCATTCTCTAAAGTGCCACCTGACTGCTCTGATGTGCTGATTCCCAGTGCCAAATGTCTGGGGAGTGAAGGGGTAAATGCAGCCATTTTAAAAAGTTTTACTTCATGTTGACTATTTGTTGATGTACAGTTGTGCTTTCCCCTCAGCCAGCTGACATCACCTTCCTGCTCTGATCCATCAGTATGGATGCAGGGCTATGACAATTCTGTCCTTTACGGAAAACTTCAGCTAAATATCCTCATATCTTAGAATTGTTGGATCTGGTTGTTACTCAAGCAAAACTCTCTCTGACTTCATGGAGACTATTTGTGTATGCTCAAGATCACTCACGAGAATAAGGATTTCAGGATTGGGTCCAGAATAGCTAAATAGTTAGCTAAGTCTGTATTTAAAAAGTTATGATGATGTGAGATCAGCAATTGTGTGGTGTCTTTTCTTTTAAATGAAATTCTCTGTAAAAGTTTTCTTAAAATATACAGGAACACCTTTTCCAATATCTCTGCTCAGTGGTTGTCTCCCTTCAATGATATTTAATGCATGCTTAATTATTACCCAAGCAATCCCATGGAGGTTGGACTGCTCACAGAGTTCTCATAACTCACTTCATACAAGTAGGAGCATTTCAGTCTAGTCCTTTGTAAACTGCAGTTTGCTACAGGACAGGTTCTATTCCCCTGAACATGTGCCAAGTAGTAACTTACTAGTTGAACAGTTACTTATCTTAGAGGCAGAAGCTGGCCCTAAATAATATTTTGACAAAAATCGCTGAGAATTTCCTTTCAGATGACCCTGAAACTTTCTGATATCCAGTTCTTTTTTTTAATAACAATGCTGATTGTGTCATGCCATAAAGTTGCTAAGTTGGTCATTTGTATTTTTATTCAGTCATTGTTTTGTTTATAAGGTTTACAGTTCCATTAAAGATGTTAAGAGAAAAATGACCTGCCTGTCTGGTTGGCTAAGAGAAACATGGTGTCCAAGTAATTAGAATGAAATGACATCTCAGAAGCCGCCCAAATGTCAGATGATCCTACACCAAGGACTCAGTTATTGAATCTGGCAACAGTGAAAACTGTATCTAATACTTCTCTAGTTCCATGGAATGGAGCACTGGATAAATGAACGTGGAACAGTAGGTAAATCTGCTTGCTGTGACCCTGTTAGGTCTGTATGTGGCATTTAAGCATTCAGCCAGAGCAGCAAGGGGATTATGACTTAAAAGAAAAAAGGAAATTAGCTATTAACCCTTGGGTTGCTAGTAGTACTCAGGTTGGACAGCCAAAGAAATACTGTGCTTTTTCTCCTGATCTGGTAACCGAAGGGTTCAGGCTGAATGTCAGTATTAATCTAGCAGTGATACCTGACTATTAAAATGCAATTTCCTTTAGTGCTTAACTTTATTGTTTTTGCCTTTAGCTGTTAATCCATGTTATTCAGCAAAGGATAGAGTTCATAATTCTTGGCTAGCCTATAGTTCAGGGGTCCAGTCCAGTGAAGTGGTGATCACTCTTGTTGGGAGTACCCAGCACCTTGCAGAGGAGGTTTAGAATGTTTCAGGATCAGACCTTGATATATTATATTATATTTATTAATTTTCAGGATCGGACCTTGCTGACAGTATGGCTCTAGTTACTTGTGTCTATCATTTGTACAGAGCCTGTATCCCAGCTGGTCAGATCGCCTGTTGCAGGATGCTTAGAGCAGAAGGGCTCTGCCTGGGAGCAGAGTTTAGTCTGTTTTTTAACATAATTTGAAAAAAAATTCATTTTGGCAGTTACGAATGATTAGAGTGTGGAAAAAAATCTTAGAAAATTGTGCACGATGCCACTTCTGTATTTAGGATCTCAGATTGGTTTAACTTTTTTGTACTATTACCTGCGACTAATTTATAATTATTTTCAATAGCTAGAAACAAAAACTCACGTTCCAAAGATTTTTATTGTAAAACCTGGTGTCTGAAATGTTGGGTAGCTTTTGTTTTTCTTAATGGAAATTTCACGAAGATGGTTTTAATGTGTAAGTTTTACTATTTTCAAAGGGGTAGCTGTGTTAGTCTAGTCCAGCAAAAAAAAAAAAGAAAAGCAAGGAGTCGTGTGGCACTTAAAGACTAACAGATTTATTTTTCACATGAGCTTTCATGGGAGAAAATCCCACTTCGTCAGATGCTTCACCGATCTTCGAAGCATCTGACGAAGTGGGATTTTCTCCCACGAAAGCCCATGCAAAAAATAAATCTGTTAGTCTTTAAGTTTACTATGCATGTGCAGAAGCTGTGCTCACCTAGTTGCTCTTTAACAGCTTCCAAAGAACCAGGTGAGCAGATCTCTGCAAACTAAAGCTTCCTTAAGCCCATAGGTTTTGGCAGTGTTTTCTGTTTCAGCTTTCACATGCTCCTTTCCCAAAGGGCTGTTGCCTGGGTTGAAATACAAGCTCCTGTGTAACTAGTGTTGTGCCCTGCTTTCCTCTGAGTTCTTTAAATGATATGCACAGTTATCAACAAAACAGCCTCTGTAAATAACCTTTAGTAAGTGAGGTGGCGAGGAAAGTGCACCCAACTTTTTCCATTTGATATTGGGTGCTGCAGTGTGGTGGGTGCCCAACTTGAGACACCATGGGTCATTGAGAAGAAATGAGCTGCACAGTGGATGCTAGTCCATTCTTGAGGAAATAAAAAGCACAGAGAGATGGTTCATCATTATGTTAATCTCTTCTCCTCCTGGCACAGTGGAAAGCTGCATGCTTTGCATTGGGCTGAACTTTGCTATTGCCTTTCTTGAAAATTCAAGGAGTTTCTGATTCAATAAATTTTGGGTTCCCTTTTTTCAGTTGTATGCCAATAAAGGTGTTTTGCCTGCAGCTTCAGCTGATGTCAGGAGGTCAGTGCTTCTGTCACAATTTTCAGTTGAGCACAAACCAGTTCAGCATCTATCTGCCAACAACTGATCTTTTCACCTGATATGATCAGGACACTCTTTGGAGACCCTCATGCTGTACTTGTGTGAAACTCCCAGGGATTTCAATAGCTTTGCAAAAGGCTCTAAATTGTGTCTGCTGGTGATGAAGGTTACTGTATTGTGGATAATTGGGGGGGGGGGGACTGGCTTAAGTTTCTAGCTTTATTGTATCTTGAAAGTAGAGGTAAAGGGGTCCAAGCTGATTTTTGCTTGACTCAGACTTGTAGGATTGTCAAATTGTAAGATCAAAATTTGTCCCCCTTCTTTTAAAAGAGAAATCCTATCATCTATGACAAACATATTTCTACATATTTTAAAGACTAATACAACATTAAATATTATAACAATTCAGTGGCCTAGGTTATGTACATGAGGGTAGATTAAATCTAAAGGTCTCTCCTCACCTCAGTGAATTGTTGAATATTGCATATTAAAGAGTAACACAATAATTATATACTAATCCTTGGGGTCTAAAATATTTTAAAATAATTCATATAAAATATATCTTCCAGAGACAGTATATGAGATTTGCATTGTCTTTAAGGAAGACATTTTTAACCTAAAGAAACTGATGGTATCCATTTAGATTTCACTTAACAATATTACAAATCTCTTGAGATTAAAAAAAAAAATCCTGAAATAATGGCTAGACATCAATTTAAGAACACATAGTGAAGTCTCGCTGTGCTTACTTTGTCATATGCACTGATCTTAATTACTGCTGAATATTTCTGTAGCCTTGGAATTTGAAAATGCAGACATAATCCTGCATTTTGGACTTTGGTGCTGGAACTAAGGCTTCTGGAGAAGAGTCAGCTCCCTCTGGCTTTAAGTGGTTTCCCTTAGATAAGGGATCTCAAATCACCACGAGGGCTGTGTGAGGACTGGTAGAGGGCCGCATGAGGACTAGTATGTTAGCTCAAGGGCTGCACCATCGAAACATTTTCATACAGCAATATTGCAAATATTAGTAACAGTAGTGTCATTGTGGGCCGTAGGAAATAGATTTAGGGGCCAGATGTGGCCACAGGCAACGTGTTTGAGACCCCTGCCTTAGATAGTGTTTGGTTCAATAGCTCTCATCACCCCCACTATACAACTTGTTCCAGGACTCCTGATTTTGGATTTATATTCTTTTACAGTAACCACCACGTGAGTTAGTGGACTTGGAGGGGGTTTCCAGGTGATAATGTAAGAAGGAAGTAGAATCTAGATTTAAGCTAGACAAACAAGGAGTCTGGTGGCACTTTTAAAGATTAACAAGTTTATTTATCACATGAGTTTTTGTGGGAGAAAATCCCACTTTGTTAGACGCTTGAAGATGGGGAACATACAGAATGGGAACAAAATAAATGCAGGGAAGTGCAAGTCATAAGATCAGGTCAGACTATCACAGCAAATCAAAGCAGTTAGGATTCAAACAATGGAGTATAGCAATTGGCAGGAAGAGAGAAGGGGGTAAGAAAAGCAAAATTACTTGTTGAAATGGGAAAATAAACCATAGTCTTTATTTAGCCCTGAGTTCACTGTCAAATCTGCATATGAAGTCCACTTCTGCAGCTTCTCTTTGAAGCTTTGATTTGTTGTTCATTTGTCTGAGTACGGCTATTAACTGATCAGAAATCAAGTGATCAGAGAGATTGAAGTGTTCCCCTACTGGTTTTGAGTGTGGTTATTTCTAATGTCAGATATGTTTGTCTGATGTAGAAATTGGGTGGGGGGCATTTCTGGCACTTGATAGCATAAATCGCATTGATGGATGAGCATGTGAATCTTTGTTTTTATTTATAGTTGAACAAAATAAGCAAAAAAGCCTCTTCATATTTTTCTGTTACACATGTGGAACTGCTAAAGTGAATAAGGAGCAGCATTTCACTTCCCAAAGAAAGAAACTTCTTTTTGTAATTAGTGAATGGCATGCTTTGTAAAGGAGACTCCATTATTGACCCGGGAAGATAAGGGTCTAATCTTGAAGTCCATCGATTTTTGGATTGGCCCAAAGAACCTGATCCAGTTAAAACATAGGCATGTAAACAGTGTAATTTGGCTGTGTCAGTTCTGGGATATTAGGAAGACAAGGCTGTAATATCTGTTATTGGGTCAGCTTCTGTTGATGAATGAGACAAGCTTTTGAGCCCCACAGAGCTCTTCTTCAGGTCCTGTTCCCCAGCAGAAGGTGGTCCAGATTTTTCCTCACTCACCTTGTTTGTGCAAGAACATGGGAGTGGCAGTTGCCCTATACAGGATGATGCTGTTGTTAAGCCTACAGTTCCTGGGCTCTGCAAAACAGTGTGATATTTACAGGTCATGCTGCAGTGCAAGATGGGGCTGAAGACAGGCCACGTCATGTTGACTGAAAGATGTAGGTGAATAATACCTAGAGCAAAGTTATTCCCAGTTTTACTGTTCCCATGACCAAAGCTCACTACAAGTTCTGTTGGCTGTTAAACAGGAAACTTCTGTCACCCTAAATCTCTTCACAAGCACATACAGGAACTCTGTAGACATTGCTTGTAACTTTCTCTTGTCAACCTGTCCAGCCATGCAATTTATACAGAATACAAGTTTGTGGCATGTGAATGCCTCTTGGGCTTTGCAGATGTGGGTTTCAATTGAGTGACTGTCAGGTGATCCCAGACTGATGTGAATTGACCATGCTGCTATTTAGTCAGATTTTAAGGTCCCTGTTCAGATATACATGAGGCAAACTCATTTTGAAGTCAAGGGGAGCCCACTTAAGGATTCAGGGGAAATCTCAGAGTGAAAGCCTGACCTGGAAAAGGACCAGGGGTTAAAGTATAATTTGGTGGGCTCCAGAACCCTCTGGCATGCATGGGCCCCCTTTCTGGCATGCATGGGCCCCCCAATACCCACTCTCCCACACACAGAGCCACCTCCAGACATATACACAGAGCCACCCTCCCCCCCAGACACACACACACACAGCTGCCACTCCCAGACAGACAGACAGACAACCCCTAGCAGCCACCCCTAAAGCCCTTACCTGCGCAGTTTGCAGGCTGCCTGACAGGCTGGAAGCTGCTTCCAGCCACAAGCTGCTGTGCCCTGCAGAAGGGAGATTAACAAACTTGCAGCCTGCTGCAGCTCTCTGCTGGCTGGGCTTAAGGAGGAGCAGGATTTAAGGGGGAGTCAATGGAATGCTGCGTTCCGACTGCTCATGCCAATTTTAACCCCCCCCGAATGCAGCATTCTGGTGTATTCCTCTATTTTTAGGGGCCCCCAGAATGCTGCCAGCCTCAAAATAGGGGGCCCCAGAACTATGTTTTGGTGCATTCCCCCTTACTTTAACCCCTGAAAAAGACCAGAACCCAGGGTTCAGGGGAATTCAGGCTCCATGGTTTATTTTCAGTTTCTCTGCTGAGTCACCAGTCAAAGGTGTCAATGTTTGGTGGTGGTTTTATGATGTGACTATCTGTCCGCTATTCCAGCTAAGAAGACTTAACTCATTTTCGTCAGGGTTCTGGACAGCAGCCTTCAGACCATGTATTTCTGAACAGGGAGATCTTAATACCCTGTTTGTAAATTAGCCTGATGAATGATAACCTTGTCAAGTTAATGCTGTTTGTGTGTGTGAGTGGCCCGGCACCCCTGCAGAATTGTAGCAGAGTGTAGTTTACATTAAAAGGATTGAAACACCGACTCTATCCGGGACCACCAGACTCCGACAGGGTAGAAATAAACAGTCTAAGCCTTCATGTCCAATGGGTTACATCTTGGTTTTAAAGTGCAGAAGGCAGGTATCAGTCATGGATGTATGATACCAGTAGCAGGTCTTCTATTTCAGACCTGGGCTAGAATGAGAACTATGCACTGAAAATGTCTGTAAGTATCAATCCAGATTTATACTAGTGTGACTGGGAACAGAATTTGGCCTTTTCTTTGCAGATTCTGTGTGCAAATTCTATGCCTTAACATACCCTAGGTTGCTTTAAATACCATACTGTCTCTTTTCCTTAGCCAGTAATAAACATGTTATCTTGTTCTGTCATCTCTGTTATTTAGTGAAGCCAGGGAATTTAACCTTTCTTTTCTCTTCCTGTTACAACTTGCTTGTTTGAATGCTGAGGGCAGAGGTGCAAATAGAGGGTCAGCAAAGTAGTTTTGACACATGCTGCTGCTATCTTGATTTTCTAAATATTTCTCTGTTGTGATTCAGGAGAGACATCTATTGCAAGACTGCTGGTGAGCTCAGGCATGTATTTCCAGGGATGCAGATATGCAGTGTCTATTTTGTCATTTGGAGTGTTGGTCTTAGGTTTGTTGTGGACCAGAAGCTGCCTAAGTAAATAAAACTCTATGCAACAGTTTTTTAGTCGGTGTTCTTGATTGCACCTATGTTGTTTGTTGGTACGCAGTCAACTTACAGATACATGTACATTTTAGCATTCACAAACATCCAGTGGACATTTTGTCACTCATGCAGGTGGCTTGAAGAGATTGTTTAATCTTTTACAAAATTGACAGAAGTACTTGGTTTCACAGTGCTATTCAGACCTCTGATAACATCTGTAATTATTATGTAGGACCATACAAGAAAGTAGTAAATCTTCAAAATGTTTTGTCATTCTGCTGCAGTTCATGTGGAGTCTGATCAGGCAACTTTTTAATGAGGAAGAATTTGGAAACTCATCAAGTGTATTGACTTAGATAGTTATGAAGTAGTTTATTAACTTCAGCAATTAGTTTGTTTCAACATACTATGCCCAAGGTCTGAAACATGCCATAAAATGAGCATAAACTATGTCATCCACTGCTGTTCTGTCCATTATCCAGAGTTTTTTCATATCTTCTTACCAACTTTTTAAAATCAGAAACTACATATAGCATTCATCGCTAGGTCATTTGAATTCCTTTAGAAGCAGACTTGCAGCTGTATTTCGACCAGAATGACATATTTATGATTTATCTGACTACCATAATATTGCAATATTGGTTGATCTTGATTAAACACAGATTCAACATGCCATTAGCAGCTCTGCAATGGTACCTAAAGTCTAGACCCATATGGGCACATGAGAAACTTTTACTTCTACTCCTTCACACCTTCGCAGAGATTTTTCACTACCCCAAGGTACTGTCACATGATAAATTCAGAGGGCATACTGGGATCTATTCTGGCTCAAGTAGTATACCTCACCTGCTGATAGTGCGCCCCGTGCAGGCACAGTATCTCTGGGCACTCCTACTGAGGTAGTGGGACTCTGCTTGGCCACCCATATAGAACTGCGATTTAAAGCCACATTTTGCCCTTCTTGTGGCAGCTGAGTTACAGCACTGTCTGAGCAGTACTAGTTTGGTTTACTTGGGGCTTGAGTTAGATGGGAAAAATTGGTCCGTGCTGCCAAAACGAAGCAACTGGATTTCTTCAGCCTAAGGGCAGAGGAACTCCCTTATTTAATAATTGACCACTTGAGCTCCAGTCACAGTTTCTGGAGATTGATTAGTTGAAAATGTACATCAACAGATATTAGCTGTTATTTCCACTTCTCTTCCCACCGCCACTTGTTAAAGTTCTGAACTGTGTATTAAAACATCTGTCACTGAAGACTTGTGTTGAAAAGGATTTAATGAGTTTTTTTTGGGATGTGTGCCCATATTAATTTCCATTAGAGAAAGTACAGGAAGTGAATGATCTGTAATGTTGTGTTTCGCTGAAATGTTTCACAATGGGGTGCTCATTGTACTATGCGCAAACTACCAGGACCTATTTGCATTGCTCTGGCAGCCTGAGCGCATTGGAATAAAATATTTATTTGGCCATGGCCCAGTATTATCCATCTTTAAATGTTATCTTTGTCTATAACAAGATATTTCAAAAGGGATAGCCGTGTTAGTCTAGTCCAGTAAAAAAACAACAAGCAGTTGTGTGGCACTTTAAGACTAACAGATTTATTTTTTGCATGAGCTTTCGTGGGAGAAGATCCCACTTCCTCAGATGCTTAACTCAATACACTGAATTCTAAGAACAGAGAGAGAATGCTTTTTGAAATTCTGTTGTTTCTTATCCCATTTTCACCAGCATAAATTGGAGATAACTCTGCTGAAGCTTATGGAGTTCCAACAGATTAAGTGACTACAAATGGGGCTCCTTAGGGTTTTATAGCAATCTCTCTGTAGAACTCTTCTTACTACCTAGAGACTTCTCTTAGGTTAATTTCTGTTTCATTCTATAGGACTTTCCTCTAAAAGTTGGAATCTTTAGCTACTGTGTCACTGGAACCCCAAGGAATTGAGCATTGAACTCCCATTTAATTTCTTCTTTTGACAATCACAGCTGAAAAGTGCAGAATTTTGATGTCATTGGACACTCTTGTGTTTATCCACAGAGCAGGAGTAGCTCTATACTGCCTTGTTGATGTGTTTAGGGATGAGAGGCTCTTCTTTCATCATGCCAGATTTCTTCTTGGTTTCTCTGAGACAGTCATCAAGGGGGCCAGTTTTATCGGATCTACGATATGGGTGCTTCTCTGCTAGCAACCAAAACATTTCACCACTGATGTCTTCCAATCATCAGATAATGGTTTAGGGTTACCACCAACCTGGGCAGCATACAAAAACCTAGCTTACAGGCAAACGGCTTTCTTACTCAATTTCCTAAACCTCCATGGCTTCTGCTTACAGCTGCCTTACTCTCAGCATCTTGAGAACCAATCGTTGGGCCCTTGGAATTGTAAGTAATGCAGCTTGGCCACTTTGAATTAGTATATACAGGCTGTTTTAAAATATGAAAAGACAGCTTCCCTCCTGTGGGGTGGCTGAAGAACTATAACTTCTCATGTGGACAGTTTTCCTCTTTATAGTGGGAATGTATCTTCTGACCATAAAACAGTAGTATCTATTTTTAATGCCTTCATTTAGCTGCACAGAAACTTTTGTTGCCCAGGTTCATGTCTCGCTTTGTTTGCATCACACAGCCTCAATTTACCTGATTCCAAATGAGTGCAACTAAAGGCACCAATAAATAAGCTTAGGATCAGTAGCTGTGGTTGTAGAACTGCCAGCCAGAAACAGCACAGCAAAACAATCAATGTTTCATGTTAAAGTGCAGGGATACTTCTGCCTTTGGGATGCACACAGTTTTGTGCTGTTTAAAACAGTGGGAAGAAATCCAAGTAAAATGCATCTGTCTTCGTCCTGGAATAAGTTGTCCAGGGAGGTTTTGGAATCTCTGCATTTAGAAATTTAAGAGCAGGTCAGACAAACATCTGTGAGGGATAGTTTAAGATGGCATTTGGTCCTGCTATGAGTGCACGGGACTGGACTTGATGACCTCTCAAAGTCCCCTTCAGTTCTATGAACCTATGAAACTTCAGGCCTTGTAAGAAAGCCTAGTGAGTTCAGGGAGCTGCCTTGCATGGTAAGAAAGCTAAGATTGGAATACATTAGGCTTGGAAGAATTTGACTATTTTATTGATAAATGTCGATTTCACCATATGTAGAAACTGACAAAATATTTCCAAGATTGAAATTTACAGATAGGCCAAGTAGAAAAAATACTGATTCAGAAATTAGAATTTGATTTAAGGATATTTACTTTGTGTGTTCTTGACATGAAATCAACAATTTGCATTTTAACAATTATACAACTTTAACTTTTAAATCTTTGTCTACTGTCTTTGAATAATTGTCTGACCCCCCCCCCAATAATTTCCCACTACTGTGAAAATTTCAATAGATACTTAGTTAGCAGTTTTTCTTTTTAACATTGATATCTGTTGAAATTAGAAAAACTCAAAAAATGAATTTAGCAGAGCCTAATTATACTAATAAGTAAGCTGAGTGGGTATGGGAAGGAAAGACACTGACATGGGAGAGAGACTTCTGTTGTAAGGATAATTAACTTAGATCAGGTCAGGTATAAATTTTGGTTAGGTTTAAAGGATAAGGCCTGCAGCAGGGTGTCATGTTTAGGAGATCAGGAGTGAAGAAGCCTGTGATGATCAACATAGCAATTACAAACTTTCCTGAGTTCTAAAGTGATAGCTGTGTTAGTCTAATTCAGCAAAAGAAGCAAGGAGTCCTGTGGGATTTTCTCCCACGAAAGCTTATGCGATAAACTTTCCTGACAATATGTTTACTCTGAGTTAGTTTCTGGGGCCTACTTTTCCTACTGAAGGATATGAATAAGTCTAACTGAAGTCATCCAAGGATGGGCGAATCAGCCCCTGCCGACCTACTGTAGTTGGAAGACAAAGTGCAGGGAAGTGTATCCTGGTAATTGGGGGAGGAGGATAGGGAGACAATGAGGTTAGTAGAAAATGTGGTGGATGATAGAAACCTGAGTGGGAATGGAATCCAAAAATACTATCAGAAATCAGCTAAGAACTCCACTGGCTTTGAGAGAGACCAGAGTCCCAATTTTCAGTGATTAACTCCGGGTTTCAATCAGTGCTTCATTTATTACTTCACCAAAGGGTATATTGATCCATGCTATAATTTAGTTAAAGATCAGTGTCTATGTGGTTTGAAAGTTCTTGGGCCCCAAAGAATACTCCTGACAAATATGAAGGTCTGATGTTCATTGGTACCCTCTGATCTTGCACACTCAGTTTTGCATATAGAGCTACCTGTAGTCTCAGATGTAACTAAACCCATTTTAGTCATAAAAATAGTCACTGTGTGAACATGTGGGGATGCAGTGTGTGTAAATCAGCTGCATGCAGAGAAGGGGAGTCACTAAACCCCAGGCTTGCTGCAGATCTGGTCCTGAATGTCTTAAGGACTTTTAATTTGTGGCAGATCATGCAATTTAGATAATTCACTTTCTTTTTTCAATATGCAAAGTAATGAATATTCATTTGACTAGATCCAGGGTTCTGCTTTCAAAAAGCAACTTATTAGAATGGCCAGATTTTACAGAAGCTGATCTTATAGGCTTCATCTCTTGAGCATTCACACCTTGGCTTAGGGCCGGTTCTTGAGAAGGTTGCTTGAGTAGTGACTGCATGATGAGCCATGTCTATCAGTGGTCCTCAGGTGTGTCCAGCTAGTGCCCCTGTTTTCTGATGCATTGGTGCTTAGAGACTTCCATGTAGGTATAGTTGCTGGGTCTAACCTGTGTTTATCCATTCTCTTTCTTGCTATGCCTTTGCCATCTCTTTTCTTTCCCTGATCTTCCTGTGACTTTCGCGAGTTTTATTTTAGGTAGAGGAGAATCAGGCTTTTTCACCTGTGGTTTTGCTTATTTATTAATTTAGAGATTTTATTCTCATTACCCCTCCTCCCATTCAGTCTGTTATACCACCTTTTTCCTCTTTGACTTTCTTTCTCCTCCTCTCCCTTGCACCCTCCTCCCTCTTTTGCCATGGCCATCTGAAGCTGCAGTACAAGGTCAGGAACTCTGTGAAACCTTTGTGCTCTCCCTGGTATTCTTTTACTTCATACAAGGATCAAGGAGCGTAAGTTAAAGAGTGCTGACTGCCAAATTAAATTAGAAAGCACAAGTTGTGTACAATCTTGCCTCATAGAATGCATCCATTAGACCATTTAATTTCCACGAAATCTGTCATCTTTGGAGAGAAAACAGTTTGACCCTGTGAAGCTCCTTTAGTTCCCTTGTCCTTGTGCAACAAATGTATCCGTTTTATGCAGCACTAAGCTTTGTTTATCTCTGGTCGAGAGAGCAGCTTGTACAGTGGATGTCACTCATGCTGATGAACTGAGCAAAACATAATGAGTTCTTGTTTAAACTAAATGGCTCTTTAACAGCAAACTCAATCAAAAATGACTTATGGCAATTTAAAATCTATTAAGACTTGTAAAGTAATATCACTCCTTTCTCAAGCATTAGGTAACAGTTGCAATTTGACTGAATAATAAAGCAGAGGTGGGCAGACTAAACTGCATCTTTCAGAATGTTCAAGTGTCAGTAAATTCATGGATCAACTCCCCCCCACCCCCCAAAGCTAACAGATTTATGTTAAGATGTGAAGAGGATGGAAAGATTTATGAACATCATCAGATCCGCAGTTATCTGATATGCAGAGGTGGTGAAGTTGGTTGAAATGGCAGAGATCGGTCTGTAGAGAGTTGTGGCTTCAATATAGAATGGGGAGCCAGAAACTCCCGAGTTCTAACACCATTTCTGATAGTGACTCTGCTGTCATCCCCCTATGTGACTTCACTGCTTCAGTTCTTTCCTACCGTTCCTTCAAAGAAAAATGATAAAAAAAAAAAATACTAGTTTACTTCCACAGGGGTGATCTGAGAATTAGGTAAGGAGCGAGATTTGTTTCCTGGCACTGCTGAAACCTCAAAAAAGTCAACAGAGTTGCACAGATGTAACTGAAGATGAAGGGGGTAGACTTGGAAGGGTTAGATGTTTATTGGTAAGTTGGTCTACTGACCTTGATTTCACCATACACATACAAACTAAAAACATGCAGGATTTCCATCAACAATAATAAAAATATATGCACAGGCAAATAAGAAAAATGTTGCTTGAGAATTCATTAGTTTGATATAGGAAGATTTACTTTGTATATTTTGACAAGTGATGTTGACGATTTGAGTTTTAACTGTTATAAAGCTTCAGCTCTTTTGCATCTCAATATATCTGAGATCTTCCATAATTTCCTGCAACTATGAACATTTAAATACATAAAATTGAGAAAAAAACTTAACTCATAATTTTATGTAACTGTGGTAATTTAAATTGATAAAAATAAAATACTTTTAAAAGTAAGCATGGATAATCATATAATTCATTGAAATTACATATATAAAAAAGACTTGAATTCTGCTAAGCCTGCCAAAGAACTGTGTAGCAGTAGTGAAGAGAGGCTGAGAGACCAGTGGAAGCCAGACACTTTAAAACCTTTTCATTTTTCTGAATGACACATTTGAGGATAAAGTTATGAGTACAAATTGCCTAGCATAGGAAACATCAGCAAGTATACCATAAGCGATGTATGATAGAAAGAGTTCCTATTGGCATACGTGTCATATAGGCTACAGAGGATGTTGGGAGTTTTTGTTTTTCCCTGGGAGAGAGAGAAAAGACTCCACAACTATAGTAAACATAATACTGCATGTTAGGATATGTTGTTGGAGAAATTAAAAGGAAGTTCAGTAGGGGAAAGTTGACCATTTTTTAAAAATCCTGATTATTCGTAAGAATTACAAGTTATAACTGATTTATTTTAGACATAATGGCCAGCAAGGAGTTGACCTAAACTGGCACATCTCTATTGGAGTCAGTGAAACAGTGCTCATCCTGACAGCTGGTATGTATCTATGGCATGGCCGAAGATGTAGCTCAGTAATTCAGGTGACTGACCACGTATCAGAGTCGTTCAGACTGAATTTGGTGGTAGGTGTGTTGCATTTCAAGAATTTATTACATCTGCCCTGGACAGAACAGTTACACTGATGTTTGAAGCTGTTGATGTATCAGCTGCTACCCAGAAGAGGTTTAGTTTCCTTTCTATTTGTAAGTGATGTTTGATGGATCATTCTTTAATCTGAAAGCATATGGCCTGGTATGAAAGCTCTAGGCTTTTTTTAGAGGTGACTCAAGGTATGTATTTTTGTGGAACAGTGAAATAAATAAAAGTTAGCTGTCAGTTGTTGTGTTGCTGCTCTAGCTACAGTATTTTTATTAATAATTGTTGAGAAGAGGAATGTGCGTCTGTGTTTAAAAAGTAAAATACCAGCATTGACAACATTGTTTTATGTTGGCAGCATGTGACATCACTTGGTGGCTTTCCAAACTAAAAATAAAATTGGAAAAAAAAAAAGCCATCCATCAGTTTCCTTGAGCTATCTGGTCCATTGCTGTAAGTATTGGTAGTGATCAGGCTAGTGATGTTGGTTTCAGCTATAGCAATGAATCTGCATGACCTTGAAAGTAATACAGTTATAACTTTGGGGAAACTCTTGCCAAATGTCATAGGTTATAGCCATCCCCGAAGTGTGTGTTTCCTTTCTGAGCATCAGCACCAATGCAATCACTTCTGTAATGGTAGAAGCAACTTCTGTATGCGGTGATAAACTCTGTAATTTGTCTCTGACTTCAAAGAGAAATCTTATCCTGTGAAACCATTCTTCATCTAGAAAGTGGTGAAAGAGGAGTATAAGATAAAGACCATTTTCTGTTAAGTTATGTATCTGTGCTGATGAGATTAGTATGGATCAAAGGAAGTTAGGGATGTGGGAAACGTCTTATGCAGCTACTCATTTTTGTGTATGTTACTGGTGCTAGGATATAATCAGACCTGTGTGTGTTTTGTCATCTACTTCAGTAACTGGTTTTTCTTAAATGCTCTAAAATGCATCCTTTTTTGTGTTTTAAAAAGCATTTTTAATTGGATGTTTCACCAGAAAAATCCATTGGGGAAATTATAAAATAAACATAACCTATTTTAGTAGCTTTCCCATTTAATAATGTATCAGTCAAAGGAGACTGACCGTCAGAGCAGAACTGATCTGTCAAAATGCCATTTGACATACAGACTCCTTACCAGGAAGGATCTCTCAGTAGTTTTTGAACTGTACGTGACATGCTTGTGTAGCTGTTTGTGGTTAGGTAGGATGATAGTTGGTACATACTCACTAGTGGAGGGAGGGGAATTATTGGTCAAGGACAAACTACTACTGTTAACTTCACAGAGTAAGCAAAATCATAGGTCTTTTCCTCCCAGAAAGCTGTATGCAGATTATTTTATCCACCTCACCTCGGAAGAGTAAAGGGTTTCTCTAAACTCTTCCAGGATTTGAACATGTACTTAAAGAGACGCTAGGTCTGTCCAATTGGTTGCTTAGACCTGTGTTTCCCAACCTTTGCTCTTGAACAGCACATTTACTATGGTTCCAGTCTTACTAGAGAGGTTCGCAATACGGTGCGTACAACAAGCTAAAGAAGGATCAAATGCATTAATGTTCCAAATCCACTGGAAAAAAAATACGCATCATCTCAGTTTAGCCTTTTGGCCACCTGTGTTTAGAATGTTCATATTTTTAGAATCAAAAGACCGATACCTCGCTTTTAATTTGATGATTAATTTTAACAAGTTTTATGAGTTGTAATTTTGGTTGGATAGAATATTGTTTAAAATTGATTTTTCATGACATTTGTACAAAATTTCACTGTGCGCTTGGACAGTTCTCGTGGCACGGCACAGTGGTTGAAAACTACTGGATTAGACCAGTCCGTCATCCCTGCTTTAGTGCTGATAGGCATAACAATGTTGATAGGGTAGGTTTGTGAAAATGTTAATGAAGGGTGTTTTCACATATGACTACCTGTATGGGCCTGATACACCTAATCACAACCTCCACAGGATTTCTTTCTTTTTACTTGTGGAATCTTCCACTGCAGCAAAAGAGGTTCGTCTCAAGTAAAACACAAATTAATCTTTAATATATGCAAGTGTTTTGATTAGAAGAGAAACTGGCACATAATGAGTTTACACAGCTGTGGTTAGTAGCCCTTCTTAAAGTCATAAATAACCCCTCACCATGATGCAGCTGTCACCCCCCTCCTCCGCCTCAGCCATCTCTACACCCAAGCATATATAGAACACTACTCCTGGATGAAGTGCTTGAATATATATTTCTCTCATGCAGTTTGTTACTGAAAATTTGACGTCTAGAAGGGAAAGGAGCTTCCTCAACATGACGCTGTCAGAGTATCTTGGCTGGGGGTGGTAAGAATGCGAAATTCTTGCCTGATTTCAAATGGCTGAATGGTCACCTAATCTCTTGGTCCACATCCTGGTCTGTTTGGTGGCCACTTTGCACTGCATTGCACTGTGCCAAAGCTGGCATGGTTTACTGTGGGGGGATCTTTGTAGTGTAAGGTCTGTTCCAGTGATGAAGAGCTAGTGTAAAAACTTCTACCCAGTTTCCCCTCCTGCAGCAATGTCAGGGGATATAGTAGAGGATAAAAGGCATGGCAAGGGCATGTTTGTACCCACTCATACCCACCTGCCATGTTAGCATCGAGGTTTATGCTGGGGCACCAGTCTGCCATGTAGCTGGGCTAGAACAAGGGAGGTCAAAAGTCACCTTGGCGCTTTCCCTTCTGAGTAGTTCTGTGCATTCATCTACTGTGGCTGCACTTTTATTTCCCACCCAGCTCAAATTACCTGCTGCAAAAGACTTTTCCTCTATCCCAGAAGGATGTGACAGGATGGATTACTTCAGACAGATCACTCTCTGTATCACTCTGCTCAAAAAACCATTGTTTGGATTCCATTGACCCACTTGTTTGGGGATTTGAAAAGCTGTTAGAAAGGAGCAATGCTTGGTATCCAGTGGGTGTCCTTTCACAGATCTGGCTGCATGCTGGAGGGTCTTTAATACCCTCAGACATTAAATGAAGATCATCTTTTCCAGCATGTGTTGCTGTTATACCTCCAGACAATTGCATGTGTCTGCACAAAGGACTAGAATCAACTACATGATAAATAACCACAGAAGGAAACCTGGCTGATTGACTTCCTGAGGAAGCCTGCGTGTGGTCTCTTCTCTACATTTTGGGAGCCCGCTAGCCCCTAGCTCTAGTAACTGAACCGACCGCACAGGAATTACTCCTATTATACTCGGAGAGGAGAGGAGAATGAGGTTTCTGGTGTAACACACAGCTTTTTTTCCTTCTTTCCTTTATAACCAATTATCCCTGGTATTGTTCTAAAATGACTATTGATTCACATTAATACAGTTAGTATGTTACAGTTTCTCTTTATCTGGGATGTTTTTACGAAAAGCTCTTGGTCCTAAACATTTCAGAGTGGGATATTTCATAACTGTGTGCTCTCTTCTTTTGTGGACTACACAGGTATGAAGTGCCATTGCTCTGTTGGTCAATTTGCTAAAGTAAGAATCTTCCCAATAACTTTGCCATAATGACCTTGGAGGGGATGTTTTCATTATTAGAATCAGTCAGGCTGAATCTTCACGCACTATGGATTGCCCTATGATGCTGTGCGTGTGGGGGGAGGGGGGCAAATAATTTCTCTGCCTCTCTTGTTTATGGAGTATTTATATAACACAACATTTCACAACAGCATCAGGATTTTAAATATAGGACACAGCCAGCTTGTCTATCCTTTCCTGATCTGGGATGATATTATTTGTCTGGCTTCACTTTGTCTGCAAAGTCTTTCTTTTGAAGTAGGGCAGTTTTAATAGGACATAATGCTCAGTTTACCTACTTCAGAGAAAATTGTGGAAAAATGTTATACTCTGACCATTGTTCCTTTATGAAAGGAATACAGTAAAGCCAGGAAAAGATTAGTCATGTGACAAAGGCATAGCCAAGCCTTAACTTTGACCTTTGCATAAGCTTTTCTGTGGGGGTTGCAGTGGAGGACAACACTAATTCAAAACCTATTCATATTAATTGAAGCTGAGATTGCTAGACAAAAATTATTCAGCTGGATGTGAGGTTGCAAGCGCATATTAGCACGGTAAGAAAATAACCTTCTCCAAAATTGTAGCTATTAAAATAGTTATTAGAATATCCTGACTTGCTAACATTTGTTTTTTAAGATTAAAGAGACACCATTCATCTGAAATCTAGTTATTTTCTGAAGATATGATGCAAAGAGTTTGATACGATACCTTCCCTGATTTCCTCTGCCAATTCTGAGATTCTCATAATTGCATTTCTATGTGATTTGTTTGAGATGCGGACATATATTTTGTCCTCTGGCTAACTAAACCACACGTGCAAAAACTGAACATGACAAATGTACATGAATTTTATTAAGCCATTTAGAGAAATAGAAGGGGGAGGAAAGGCAGGCTTTAAACCTTAATCATGGAGTTGCAAGAATATTCCATTTACTTCAGTATTTTTCAAAGCAACCCTGTTCATTGTCATTTTGGAACTGGGTATCAGCTTACTCTGCCCTCCTCAGGGCTTGTGGGTTTGTAAATCATAAAATCTAAAACTGTCCTAATCAACTAGATACTGATATCATCCATGTGGGGTTTCCATCTCACCTGACATCAATTAATTCAGTCTATGACTCATGGCAGAATAGTACATTTATCATTTAATTATCAATGCTCTCATTACTTCTACTAAATCCACATTTCAACATTTAGCATGTTTTTGGAGTTGAAAAGATCTTCAGTGGAGTTTAGAGGCTTATCATCATCATCATTTTCAGTCACAAATGCATGTTTAGTACAACCCCCTCTCAATTTCCAGAAAACAGTTGGTAAGCAAGCTGCATCAGTGTGAAGGGATTTGATCATTCCCAGTACTGTAAAACTGCCGCCAGCACAAGCTTTGTTTTAGATGATCACTTTAAAATCTGTCCAGAGATTTCAGAAGCATTTTGTTTGACCTCTGCGAGGCAGCTGCTTTCTAATAAGATTTTTCTAAGGGAGGTTTTACTGTATAACAGCATTATGTTTGGCATAAAAAAAATTATCTCTAAATGTACTGGGAGGGGCAACCAGTTTCATAGAGATACTAGTAATATTTCTACTTCTATTCCAGGGCTTAATCCTTAGAGAGATCTCCTGCATCCTGAAGGAGCTAAGGGGAACGGTCTCCCAACAGATAGGGCCCTTGCTCTCTCATGTGGTTCTGATTTCTCTGCCTTGGAGGCAACCATTAGATTAGGCTAAATTTGTTCTAAAACAAAAAATGACTGCAGTCATTCCTTTGCATTTTTTCAAGGTAAATGCCTGAGTGCTAGTTGTTTCTGCTAGTAGTCATTCCACAATATGCTTTAACTATGGCAATCTGTAGCACATGCAGTGTCATTTGCCAACAAAATTAATAAATTCTCCTGTAAATTAGATCTCTTTATCATCCAGACTTGAGAGAGTAGCTTGGTTTTTTTTTTTTTTTTTTTTTTGGTGACTAATAAACATTTTAAGAGTTAATGTATGGTTCAAGCCACCATGCCACCAACAGCAACAATACAGTGTTCCACAGAGTATACCAGATGTGCAATGTGTGTATAAGTAATCCAGCTTGTTAAATTTGCTGTCCTATATGCTGCTTTTTGAAAGTGTTGTGGATGTAGTGCATTGGAAATGATCCGAAGGAAACATGGTGTTCCTAGATAGGAGCAACTGACAGATAAGCTGAATAAAATGGCAGGCATGTTGTAAAGTATAGACTATCTATGCTTTAAGTCACTGGTCTCCAAACTTTTTACTTCTCTCCCAGGTCTGGATGGGGGTGAAGATGTGGTCAGGGCTGGGAGCTGCAACTGGGCATGGTTCCAGGGTTGGGGATGGAGGAGGGAAAATTGTAATTGGGGTGGGGGTTGACGTTGGGAGTGGGGCTGTGGTGGCTGGTGGGCAGAGGGTTGAAGTGGAGGCTGCAACTGGAGAGAGGGGCTAGTGCAGAGCTTGAAGCAGAGCAGGTTTCTGTGGTGCTCCCTCCCTGTCTTCTGTATGGCTTGGCTTAAGCCCCTGAACGTTCTTCTGCACCTCAGGGGATGGATGGACGGGCGCGCGTGTGCACGCACGCGCACACACACACACACACACACACACCAGTATGACCCCAGTATGAGGACCTCTTCTTTAAGGAATATGTCATTTTTCCTTTTAAAAGACAAATTTTGCTTAATGTTGTTTGCTATTGAACTAGTGTTTGTGAGGGGGAGGGGGGACAGAAAGAGAGCGCTAAATCACTACAAAATACAACTTTAAAAAGCCCCTCTAGTTTCATAGCTGCTTAAAGTAGCAATTGTCAGTACAAGTAGCTGCCAAGAACACAATCTAACCAGAAAGATAAGTATCAAGGGAAATGTAGCTCAGGTTGCAATATGTTTAAGTCAACATGACAAAATAGGTTACATGCCACACACCTATTCTGACTTTATTTGTAAATCTAGATGACGGAAGCTTTACGTTAAAATAGTTTTATGAGCTTTCTTATTGCACATCAGTTTACACAGCGAGATTAGAAGGGGAGGTTTTAGTGCTTATAATTAATGTACAGGTAATGGCAAATGACAAGATGTAGAAAAATGCAAAGGTTGAAAGAGTGACTAAGGTTGCATGGGAGTTCATGAAAGTGAAATACCATCTATTCATAACAAACAAAGGGTACAATCACTGGAAGAATTCCATGTGAGAGGTCCCATGAGAGTGAAGAGGTTAAGATAGGTGATAAATTAGCTTTCTGGGTATTTTTAAACCTTCGCCTAGGAGGAACTTTTAAAAACTTAATTGTCCTCGTGGATGTTGTGTTTTAACTTGCTATTGACTTCCCAGAATAGTTTCCTCCTTGCTTAACTTTGTGTGCCTTGTCAGATCTCTCCAAGTGATTACGATGACTTAGTTTTCTGGAGTAGCAGATACTTTAATGTGTGGTACCAGGGTGCTACTAGTTTCTGTGCAAAGTATCTATCTTCTGTCCTGAACACCTGCTGTTCCCAACTAGAGCACTTCCTTTGCAGTAATTGTAGAATGCTCTGCTTTATGATTCACTGGGAGTCCTAAATTTTTGCATTGGAATGTGGAGCCATACTGAAGAGGGGCTGTACTGTATGAGAAGTGGTGAGCACAGAGGTCATAAAAAGTCCTAAGCCTTCCTCAGGCGTGCTTGGTTGGGGGTGGGAGGAAGAAACTGTGGCATGGATAATACTTACAAAGAACCAACACTACACCTTGTGAAAAGATGCTTTCCTCACTGCAATGTCTCAGGTACTTTCTGTGTGTTAGGGGTGCAGGAGCGGGCTTTGCTTGATATGTCTGCAATGTTTTTAAATTCTTTGAGTCAGTCTTGTTTGGTTTATGGCATTTACAAACCCTCAAGAAGTGTTGGCTGTTACAGATACCTCATTAAACTCTTAGAAGTTTTCAAAATTCATGGCATATATGATCCAAGTTAACTACTTTTGTCATCTAAAATATACTCTTATGCACTGGGTGTCGCTGAGGTCAAATTACTGATATAATTTCAAATTTTCATGTTACAGACACGGTCGGGAAAACAATCTCAAAGACCTAAAGCACATTGACTTTCAATGGGATTTAGGCTCCTAAATCACTTAGGTGCTTTTGCAAGTTTTAATTTATATCCTATTGATGATGATATTTGAAGAGGGCATATGTTGAATTTAAGGCAGTGAGAGGAGTTTTGAGATGAATGGGGAGATGATGTTCAAGACCGGGCTTTCAGTGGAAACTGTCACACTGCCTTTCCTAGGGAGATATAGCTAAATCAAAGGGAATTGCAACTTGCATACTTTAAAGGAATTCTAAGAACCCTTCTTGAACAGCATAATGTCAAAAACATAAGAGAGTTTTCCAGCTTTAGAGACACCTTCTCCACCAGAAAGTCTGTCTTTCTGCAGTTCCGAATGAGGTGTAATTTTCAAGTATATTTGGAAGATACCTATTTCTTTTTATGGCAGGGTTTGTATCTCATTGCAATATTCTTTTGGGATCATATTCCCCAAGGACCATGTGGGACGAAGAAATTATCCTGCAGTGAAAAAACAGAGGAAAAGAGAGGTTAAAAAAGAGAGAAAATAATTTGAAACCATGCTCATGACAATCCAGTCCTAAAAAAAAAAAAAAAAAAAAAAAAAAAAAAAAAAAAAGAAAGGTGGATTTTTTTTTGCGCTTCCCCCCCCCCCCCCCCCCCCCCCCCCCACAACCCCACCAGAAAGAGGAGAAAAGGTTATGAAGGGGGGA
>ML681967.1:1575633-1651963 GCA_007922195.1 Podocnemis expansa | reverse complement strand
GGATCTTCTCCCACGAAAGCTCATGCAAAAAATAAATCTGTTAGTCTTAAAGTGCCACACAACTGCTTGTTGTTTTTTTTTACTGGACTAGACTAACACGGCTATCCCTTTGGAATCTAAAAACTGTGACACACTTAGATAATTACGGTAATAGGGGAGGCATAGAAATACCTGTGATAGCTACACAGACTATGTGATGAATTCACAGAGGATGTGTTGTCCTACCTAGTACCACAAAGGCATCTTCTCTTCCGCAGTCTGCACTTGAAAGCTTAGAAAGGGTGCTGGTACTTAGATTTGGAAATCCTTTTAAAAATCTCTATTGTGTATTAAAAAGTCTGAGCCCCTATGTGAGGCAGTTGTGAGATAATGGTATACCATGTGCTGAGGAACCAGGGAGGAACCTAAGCTGCCGCAGTGCTAACAGGGACATAGTAAAAAGACAAGTAGTTTTAACATTGTTTTGTTGTTCAAACTGTGATTTGTCAGTCCATTCCTCAAGTCCGACTGACTTCAATGCGACTTAGATATGTGCTTAAATTTAAGCATATGCTCAAAGACTTTGCTTACAAGTGCTAGACTTAAATTTTGATTGGAGTTATTGCAAAATCAAAGGGAGTCAAGCTACACTTGTTTTGTTGGGGACCATCTAAAGTTTTATCAGCATCCTGGAAAGTATTGACAAGTATTTATTTTTCTCTATTTTTCTGTAGGATTTGTGTGTAATCTGCATGACATTCTAACACACCGAAGGGCATTTGTTCACCTAAAGACATCACATTCGAGGATCATGGTAGACAGTTTAATGGTATCTTTGAGGTAAGTTGTATAATAGCATTTTTAAAATGATTTAATACGAACTGTACTTCACTACAAGAAGTATCATTTGACTGAGTGTGTCTCAGTAGATCTTATAAGCAAGAGATCTTATGAGGCATTTTGACCTTTCTGGACCACTAATAGTTTAATGTGAAGTCCAGTCCAAATGGTTGAATGGTTAAGTGCACAGATCACTTAGAATGATCTGGAAAGGGCACTCTTTGGGAAGTGGGTGGTGTTACTGAAAATTCCTCGTCCAGGTAGTCCACCTGGGCAGGTATTGGGTCTCAGGGGTCCATGCCCACAAATGGGTATCTTGTTACCCTGTCGCCCCTTTCCCGTTTAAAAGGGTCACCACGCCAGAGGCTGACACTCAGTGTAACTACTCCAACTGTTTATTGATGGGGAATGGAAGGGATAGGGTAAAAGGGGTCCCAACTTGGATATAACACAGGTAAGTACAACTGATAAGTATAGCAGGTAAGAATTAACAACTCTTCACAAGACAAGCTCTGGTTCTCTTGACCCCCCCCTCCCCCCCCCGGATCCCAAGGATCTCTTTAACCCCTGTAATGAATTGACCATGCAGCCACTCTAGCTGAAAATCCTTCCCCTATTAGTACCCCTGGGCACCTCACTCGCCCCCTACTTATGGTCTTTTCTTTGGCTTAGGATGCCGCCGATCCGACACCCTTGTAGTCGATCCCTCGTCATCCTTGGTCCCTTGTTCCCAACTTGGCTCATCTATTTCAAGGCTCCTGCGCCTCAGGGTCCTTTGATCAAAAGTCTCTTGCCCCTATAACAGAGTCCAACAAGCAGGGCAGCTTCCTCAATAAGTTCTGGCTGCTGCTCTCTTCGGGGACTTCCACGCTGCAGGTCCTCCTCAGCCTACCACCTGAGGGCTGGTATTTAAGTCTCTGACCCCGGAGGATCCGAGGCTTGAACAGACTCCGGTTCCAGTCCCTCAGGGAGGCTTCAAGTAGCCAGATAGGTCCTAAGCAAATCTCCTGGTGCCGCGTGAACAGGTCCGGAGCCCCTGCCTTGGCGGGAAGCTCCCTTAAATTAGAGTCCCTGGGCAATCGGAGGGGCTCATGGCGCTCCCCTCTTTCGCACCTTTTTAGTCGCGAGGCCTGATAGAAGGTTCTAGTGTGTTCTGGCTCAGCTCAGGCCAGGCCAAGTGCTGTCTCTACGCAGATTCCTCTGCTTGGCTGTCTGCAAGAGTCCTTTTGTGGCTACTTTAGTGTGATCTTTATTCACAGTCCAAGGTACACTTAACTTGCGCAACTTTACCAACTACACCACCTATTGCTGGGGAGAGCCCATACAACATTTTAACAGTGGGCACAAACATTCTGAGGGAAACTTCCCCTATAAACATCAACTTGTTTTATCACAGATAACTTTTACTAATCAAATCATTTAATATTACATAACAGGATGGCTCTTCATAGGTAAGTTATACAGGTAGGCATAATCAGTATAAAGTCACACTTTCAGTGGTCACTTATAAAATTTTCTCCATCAGGTGGGAGAGAGGGATTGGAAAAGTCTGTGTCTTGTTCCAGTTCCTGTTCCAGCAGGGCTTCTCTTATTTTATGTTAGGGTGTTAGCAGGATTTCTTGTAAACTGCAGATCTCGTTTACCATTTTATGGTGAGATTTAATGACTCATTTTTAGTAAAAGTCTTTTAAAATAATTTTATTCTTAAATTTTGAATGAATTGCAATGTATGCATTAAAGCTGCAAGTTGGATGTTCTTGACGTGATTTTTCCCCCATATGTTCATGTTTCAGAATAACAGTTAAGGCACTACGTATTTCCTTTCATTTGTGTGGAAATGAACTGAATGTGACCCCTCAGGCCCAACCCTCTCTCCTTTTCTGAATTTCAAATGCCTGGCTGTAGACCCAAATCCCCATGGCTGGGACCTACTTCCATGCTGAGATTCCAAACTGGAAGCAATTTCTTGTCTACTGCAGCTGATAATAGTTTTACCTTCTCTGTGGAGACTTTTCCCAGCCTCCCCCCACGCAGACAGACCAGGAAGCCCCCATGTCACAGAACTCATTAGCCAGTACCCTGGCCCCGAATATCGTGTGGCACGGAGTCGCCCCACATTTTATTCCATGGGGAGATAATCACCCCCTGTCATAATAAATAACAGGGGAGAAACTCTTTGAGAGATTCTTGTATATAGATGCTAGAGCTAGGGGGTTCAGGATGGTGCCACATCCCCTCGCTTGAAGTGGTTTCCATTAAGCAGTTTACAGTTGGGTTCAATGGCTCTTAGCATCCCTATTATAAAACTTGTTCTAGCACTACTGTCCTGGGTATCTCTCAACCTCTTGGGTTTTCTGTGGGAGGGGTTATCTGGGTCCTGGCTTTGTGCTTACAAACCCTTTTAACATTTCTCCCCGCATAGAAAAGTATTATTGTCTTCAAAAAGAAACCTCTCCACATCACTGACTTAATCAAAAGGTGACTTTGCCATTATCAGAAAGTAAATACTTTGCTTTATTTTCCACCGGCTGCTAAGTGGATGTTTTGGACAGACAATACGGTACATCCCTACATGTTCCACTTCAAATAGTGTGCCTAATTCTAATGTGCACTTAGTGTTCTTTCTGGATTTACCACGCATTGCGCATTTGTGACAAACCTTCAGAGCAGGATAAACCTTTTGTAGTTTAAAGAACCCAGCATTAGTCAAGCATGATAAATAAAATTGCAATTCTAGCAAAGTCAGCCAAAGTCAACTATTAAGTGAAATAACATGACATTTAAAAAAAAAAAATCACCACACATTGAATCAAACCAGGGACTTTCCTCAGGAAGGCTTAAGAATTCCTGCCAGATTTTCTATGTGCTTTAAACAGTAGCTTGATAACAAATGTTTCTGGCAGACTTAAACACATACATAGTGACAAACTATAAACTGCCCTCATTGTCCCTGCATGCCCACACACGTACACACATGTGGACTAGAATGCAGCCTTTTTAGAGAATAGCCAGCAAAAGCTTGGCATGGAATAATCACACACGTGTTAAGGAGTTCAGTTTTAAAGAGGGAAATTTTAATCTGGTAAGTAATTTGCTTTGAAGATTACTATCCTTGCTAACTTTAGAACTCCCACCCTTGTGCAGGATTTTAATGGAATTTGTTTCTAGTGCTCTACTGCCCATCAGACAGAGCAGGGGAGCCTGGCCTTCTGCCCTTCATGAGAGTTTTTCCTTATGCAAATGCTGAACTTTCTACTGCAGCCTCTGAGGGAACAGGGGGAAGAGAAGCCAGGCAGGGTGAAGACGTCTGAAAAAGAAGTAAAGTGGGTATTCAAGTGGAACTAATCAGATGTAATGCAAGGCTGCCAGGAGGCGTCTGTGATTTGTGTGGTAGCTACTTAGGTAGGAGTTTGTCATATTTCCACTGAAGCTCCATTTCAATGGAGCATTATTAAGGAGATCACCCAGCTATGAGGGGAAGCAAATGTGACTCCTGGATTATAGGGCACAATTTGGGAGGCATTATATTCTGTGACTAGGCACTGGACTGGGAGTTGGGAGATCTAATTCCATTTCCAGTTCTGCCCATAGATGCTGGAAGTGTGGCCATGGGGAGGTGCTGTCAAACCCCCATGCTTAAAGTATTTTCCATTATATATGGTTTACAGTTTTCGTTCAAAGGCTGTCAGCAGCCCTGCTACAAAAGCTATTACGGCACTCTCTCATTTTATTTGTTGTGTGACCTCAGGCAAATTAGTTCCCTCTTCATGCCTCTGTTTTCACAACCCTTTATTTGTCTTAGGTTTGCATGCTCTTCAGGATGGGAACTGTCTCTGAATGTGTGGGCTGTGCCTAATTCAATGAGGCTGTGACTTCAGTTGTAACCTCTGAACAAATAACCTCTGACAAATAAGAATGACAATGAAAGGTGCAGCAAGTTTTTATAAGGGCTTTAAAATGTTCTGATTTTTAAAAAGGAGAAACTGCCACTGTCTAAAGATTTAGCTGTGATGTTTTTTTTTATCCTTTTCATGGCTATTGTTTTGTGCAAGAGGACTAGAACATGATAATGAGGTAGTGACAGGCACTACATAATTAGTACTTATCCAATGGCCAGCTCCCCTTCCCAGCCAGCCACAGTATGTCCGTGAAGGCAAACAAGTATATTTTTTTTCTTTTGTAAAGAAATATTTTTCATGAGTTTTCTCTTTGTGGTAACAGAGTGTTTGACAAGTGCAAAAAAACCTCTCTAATAGGCCCCTGTGACAGTGTATTAAGTCTCCCCTGTCCCTGCTTGGCTACCCCAGAATGGAGGTACACAAAGTTAGTGGAAAGCATCTGAAAATATTAGCTTTCATCTTTATTCAAGTATAAAGGTGGGGTATGATGTGTAGTAGTAAATTGTGTGTGTGCGCGCGCTTGTATGGCTTTCCCAGTATTACTGTTGGTGTTGCTATGCTGGCCACTTGTTTTCTATTTTTTGCCTTCAACATCATATGTTGTTCTGTGGATGTTTCACAGACTCCAGTGAGACTACTCATGTTAGTAAGGTTACTCAAGTGCCTAAGCTTTTGTAGGCTCAATCTTTAAAACAGGTGGATGGTGAATGTGGTGTGGTTCAGTGCTATCCTCAGTACGTATGCTTTCAGTAATATTTATTTATGTTTTGCAGACTTCTCTGTTCCATAGTGGTATTAGGATTTCAGCTGGTCGTCCCACAGCCTTCCATTGAACACAGAAAGGTAAGCTCCAGAAATTCAGGCTTTGCATCATCAGAAGTAACACGTACAGTATGTCTGCTGTAAGAAACATACAATAACTTGCGAACAAGTAAGGTGCAAATACCTCTGTAATTAGGCATTATGTGCAGGATCTAATTATTCATAGAATCATAGGGTTGGAAGGGACCTCATAGGTCATCTACTCCAACCCCCTGCCAGAGGCAGGACCACTCCCACTAAACCATCCCAGTCATGGTTTTGTCCAGCTGGGCCTTAAACACCTCCAAAGATGGAGATTTCACCACCTCCCTCAGCAGCTCATTCCAATGCTTCACCAGTCGCCTAGTAAAAAAGTTTTTTCCAATATCCAGCCTCGACCTCCCCAACTGTAACTTGAGACCATTGTTCCTTGTTCTGTCCTCTGTTACTACCGAGAATAGTCGAGCTCCCTCCTCCTTGGAGCATCCCTTCAAGTACTTGAAGGTTGCTATCAAATCCCCCCTCAATCTTCTCTTCTGCAGACTAAATAAGCCTAATGCTTTCAGTCTATCCTCATAGGGCTTCTGCTCCAGCCCTTTAATCATTTTGGTTGCCCTCCGCTGGACTCTCTCTCTAGCATGTCCCTGTCCTTTTTGTAGTGGGGAGCCCAAAACTGAACACAGTATTCTAGATGTGGTCTCACCAGTGCAGAATAGAGGGGAATGATCACATCCCTTGATCTGCTGGTAATACTTCTTTTGATGCAGCCCAGTATGCCATTGGCCTTTTTGGCAGCAAGAGCACACTGCTGACTCATATCTAGCTTCCCATCCACCATGACCCCCAGGTCCTTTTCTACACTGCTGCTACTTAGCTGAATGTTCCCCAGCCTGTAGCGGTGCATGGGGTTTTTTCGTCCCACATGCAGGATTTTACACTTGTCCTTATTGAAGCTCATAAGATTTCTATTGGCCCACTGTTCCAATTTATCTAGGTCTCCCTGAATCTTGTCCTTGCCCTCCAACGTGTCTACTGGTCCCCCCAGCTTGGTGTCATCTGCAAATTTACTGAGAGTGCAGTCTATTCCATCATCCAGATCATTGATGAAAATGTTGAACAGAACCGGCCCCAGGACCGACCCCTGGGGCACACCACTCGTGACCGGTTGCCAGCTAGACATGGAACCATTGATTCCTACACGCTGAAACTGTTGATCTAGCCAGTTTTCTATCCACTTTATAGTCCACCTATCCAACCCATACTTCCTTAATTTACCAGTGAGAATGCTGTGGGAAACTGTATCAAAAGCCTTGCTAAAATCAAGATATATCACATCAACGGTTCTTCCTGCATCCAGAAAACCAGTCATTTGATCATAGAAGGAAATGAGATTCGTCAGGCATGATTTACCTTTGGTGAATCCATGCTGACTGTTCCGGATCACTTTATTTTCCTCTAAGTGTTTTAGGATGGATTCTTTGAGAACTTGCTCCATTGAAAGAGATGGGAGACTGGCTGGCCCTGTACCCTAGTTGCGGTTGGCTCTTTACTGCCAGATCCAGGTTGGATAGCTTCCTGCTGGGGGAGAGACTGTCTAGTGCCATTCTGTGCCTTCCATAATGGATGACTGGGGACTGGTGTGGGGTGGGCTCTGACATTTGTTGGAAACTCAAAGAAGTCTCCACAGTGGACTCTTAAAGTGCAGGGAAGGCAGAAATCTTTGGTAATATTAAAACATAAGGGAGGAAGGTTCCCAAACATGCTAGACTTCTCTCCTGGAGGCATTTTCTTCCTTGTGATGTCACTAATGATGATGATTTATTTGGTTCACTTTTTGAGTGTTTCACCACCAGGAGCAACTTGTGGTGCATGGTTTGTGGTATGTGGTTTTTTTTCCTTTGGTCACCTTTTTTTGGGATTCTGCTGATTTTAGGTGGTGTCCTTTCCATTCAACAGATAAATTAATGGATTTGCCACTCATTCAATAGCAGATTAAGGTTAAATGCAAATGGAAAGCTTGAGAAAACAGCATATGTTGCAGTTGGACCCCAGTTCTTTTTCATACTCCAGGGCTGGGAAAGTAGAGTTCTGAAATAATCCCCCCTGTCAACTGCTGGAAAACCTCATTGTGGAAATAGGCCTTGACAGAAGAACAGCAGAAAGGGCTGCTAAGCCCTAAAGATATGGGACTGACTGGATTTTTTTTTTCCAGTAAAAAATGGCTTGCTTACATAAGTTCAGACTGCATATAGATGGGAATAAAGAAACTGGAGGGAACGCCTTGCTGCAAGGTATAGGGATAATTGAGTGTGTGTTTATAGCTAGTTTTACAGGGTTTCTATTTTTAATTGATCAGCAAATATTTCCAGGAATGCTGGTAAGAACTTGGCCTAGATAAGCAACTTATTCAAGAAAAAAACCAGAGTAAACTGATAGGCCTTGAAATATGCTTTGAGGCCCAACATATTTTAACTTTTACAAAAGTGATGGGAGGATATGTTTGTGTGTGGGGGGGGGGTGGTGGTGGTGGGGGGGCGAGGCAAATTCCTGAACCAAAGGTTGCCTACTAAGAATGCCTTGCCTCTCCACCACCAAATCTGTATTAAAATCTGGGGTTTATTAGCAGGAGTTTCCCACTGACCTCAACCAGGAGGTTTGTCATACCACGTTGGAGATGTCTCGTGGACTGGACCCTGATTATGCATAGTTTTTATAGATCCAAATCAGCACCTTGAATTGTACTCAGCAGAAAACTGGTGAACGCTGGTATTGTTTCTGGGTAGCTGTACAGCAACTTAGAATTTTTAAATGCACCAACTAACCTAGTTGTTATAAACTGATTTTTGTCTCTGGGGCTGGCACATAGGGTAAATTAACTTTTCCACGATAAACACGTATATGTTTACTTGAAAACAAACAAACAAGGAGTCTGGTGGCACTTTTAAAGACTTACAAATTGATTTACCGCATGAGCTTTCATGGGAGAAGATCCCAGTTTGTCAGATGCTAGAAGATGGAGAACTCCCAGAATAGGAGCATGCAATAAATCGATTTGTTAGATTTTAGAAGTGCTACCACACTCCTTGTTCGTTTTTGCTGAACTAGACTAACAGGGCTATTCCTTTGGAACTTGTCATATTTCTGATTGTCAGCTCTCCGCTTTGTTACTGAAGAAGTAGTTCATGCTTTCTTTGCATTGAAACTCTGATGTGTGTATGCTGAGGGAGTAATTTTGTCCCCTGTCAGCAGCTTCTGTGTGTATTTCTGTGTTAAGCTACTTTTACTTCTGTAGACAGAATTACAGAACAGCAGATACAGAGAGAGAGAGAAGTTTTTTGCATTGGAGCAATAGATCTTTTTTTAAAATTGAAGTGAATAGAGGTTTATATTGTTTGATGTGTTTTGTTTACTTTTAGATGGTGTTATGGAATTTAAAATTAGAATAGAAATAAAATGGTTGATCTGAGCCAGCCTCCCTGTATAAAGAAACTGTTTAGACCCTGGTTCTTACGCATGTGGCTCTTTTTCAGCTTAGTTTTAAGCATTTCTGTAAGTCTTCGGTTCTTAAGTTTGCGCTGCTGGAAGTAACATGATTATTCAGTCTGCACCTTGCACAGCTGTTTTTGCTCTGAAAGGTAGGGACAGGAAATATCAGAGTACTGGGTATGAATACTTGAGTGAATGTTCTGCTAAAATATTTGTAAATAGTCCAGTTATTTTCTTACTCTGACGCTTTCTGTAAAACAAAGAGAATTCCCAAATGGGAACCCAATTGTAGCTGTATGTCTGGATGCTCACAGTGTACCCAGGACCTTGTATCATATGACTTTATTTTTTGGTGGCATTTTTGTCTCTGTCAATATAGGGATCTTACCAATTTATTTTGTTGTTTGTTTCCCTCCTTTAAACTCCCTCCAAAGATGTCAATAGTAGGATTTTTTTGCTTCAATGGAGTTTGGAATTGGATCCTGATGGAAGCTTATAACAAACTTCAGTGTGTTTAGAAATAATATTGCTTTTGAACTAATGTGCACTTGTAGTTTTCCCGTACAAACTAACAAATGTTAGTTTTTATTAGCTTGAGTGTGACAGTTTTGTACACATTTTTAATAGGATTTGACTTATTGTCTGTGTTAATATTAGGAGAGAAAAAGTGTGCTCTTACATGTCAACATATAGGAATGAATATTCTAGAAAAGGAAAGCTCTCCTCTTCAGCAAATCCTGCAGGAACTGAGTGAATAGGTTACTTTGCTCAGAAACACGCACAAATAATCTGTTTTTGGCACCTCAGCTTGAATTTAGTTAAGGAGCCAAGTCACTTGCATCATGCAGAGGTGCAAATGGAAACAAGCTATGGGGACATCATCACTAGTTGGGATAATTTTGTTTAAAGTTTCTTATTTTTATACTTCTGCTGTTTTTCAGGAGTAATTAAAGGCACCTCTTCCCATCTCTGTTCCCTTCTTTTTTGTTGTTGTTGTTGTTGAATGGGGATCATAATGTTGGACTCCTACAGAAATAGTTTATATTGTGATTATTCAGGTAATGCTTGTTAGAAAACAAAGGGCTTTGCTTCTGCTGGGTAGTATTTGTTTTGGGATTTATTATGCAGAGAAAGCATATGAAAATTGGGAACTGCAGCTAAAGATGAAATTGAACCAAAAACTTGTGTTCTCAAAAAATACATTAGTGGCAAATGAATTTCACTCAGAATTTTTTAGTCACTTGAAACTGATGAGCATTGTTAAATTTTATAGGCATAAGACCACGTGAACTAAAAATGAGGAATGTATTCATGTGCCTCTAGGGAACTATTTATAGCAGAGTTATTTAGCTATTTGTACTATTATACTATTAACACTGATTCTGCAATTCAGGCTTAAACATAAGCTGGTTTGCAGCAGATGTTTTATTTTTCTTTGTTTCTGAAAGATGGATTAATGTCCCTATCAGCAATTTTTGAAGAACAGGTTCATCTGGTAGTTTTTAGTCCTCTCTCTCTCTCTCTCTCACTCTCTCTTTATACAAAATATTTGAATCTTGGCTATATTTTACATAGCGATGCTTTGGTTCTTTGAATATTGTTAGTCAAATTATTTGAATATTATTACTGATTCAGGAATGTTCCAGAATTAGTAATTTACAAAATAATGTTAAAATTCTGTTATAACATTGCCTTAATAAAAAGTTAAGAGAACTCCAGTATAGCTGGATCTATGTCAACAGAATGCTTCTGTCACTGGGGAGGCAGTATTCCTGTCCTGACAGAGAGAGGGTTATGTCAGTGTACGCTGTGTAGTTATAGACACAATTGGAAAAACAGTAAAATAATGTTAATGCTTCAAGTCAAATTCCATAAAAGCAAAGCAGTTTTATCAACAAAAGATCAATTAAACCCTCAATATCTAGCTAAGTTGTGATGCCAGTATAACCTGGCCAGCTATTTTCCATTATCCTTCAATGTTGGAATTTGGTTCAACCTACTATGCATATTCTTGCAGCTCTGCATTACTCTTTCCATTCTGTTTCTCTCCACACTTCCCATGTGGTGTTTTTTAAATAAACATTCTTTGGCCTTTACTTGTAAAGGTCATGCTGTTATGAACAGAAATGTCAGGATGTAGTGCTATGCAGGATTTAAATTTTTCTTCCCCAGTGCCACCACCAAAGTCCCCAGATTTTACTGATTTTTTTTTTTGGTGGTATGTTTAACTATTATATTTTTGTAGCTTTCTGTGGCCATGATAAGACAGGAAGGTATATTTTCACAGTACCATGTTGCTCCTTTTTGAAGTACTGGTAGCTATTTTTCATGTGCTGTACAATTTTAGAGGTAAAACATCTCTAGACATAAACAGCCAAATTCTTCTGTTACATTAGTGTAAATATTAAATAATGCCATGAAAGTCAATGGAGTTGCTTTGTCTATGCACCAGTGGACCTGAGAGAAAAATTCAGCCAACTCTCTCCTGCTACCATCCTGCTGTAATTTGATGCATGATTATATTCCCGAACAAAATATTTGAAATAAAACCAGTTTACGTAGTGTGATTGAATGATCCATTAATTCAAACAGCTTTCTAAAGAGCCAGATCTGTTCTTTCTTTTTTGGTGCAAAACTGCTATACTGATACTATCAGAATATATCAATCATATATGAATGACACCAAATTTCCAGGAATAAAAAAGGGGGCTGGGTCAAGAAGTGGTTCAGAATCCAGCCCCCAATACCATCTTCTCAAAGTCTCTCTCTCTCTCTTTTTTTTTTTTTTTAACTGAGAGGAAACAAGAGACTTTGTTTTTGCATTATCAGTGGGTAAGAGAACCTTGAATTCCAGGATTGTGATATGTCCTCCTTATGTATGACATTTTAATTCAACAGTGCAATATATTGTATTACACCACTTCTCCAGAAGGACTCTTTAATACATGATGTGTATTCTTATACATGCATTTTAGTACATTTTTGTAACCTCCAGTTGTGTAGTACTATTGGTACTAATGGAGATACCAATTTAAGCCAATCCAGCATCTGACTCAATTTTTTTTTTTTTTAAGTGATAGAAGCACTTTCAGGTCTGGATTTCATAGTCATTATACTGACAAAGTCCTTGACAAAATCGCCTCCCAGGTAGGCACCAGCAGCTTTATTTTTGGTCACCAGATTGCACTCCTCTATTGCATTTCCACAACTGAGCACGGAGACAGGCTACAATTTCTGGTCGCCATGGTGACCTGGCACCCAGGTTTTGTCAAACCGTCTCATAGAGTGAAGGTGCAGTGCGATGCAGTGAGGCAGAATTTTCAGCATTAGCTGACTTAATCTTGTTTATTTCCCACCAGCCTAAAAGTAGGTAAGATGTCGCTTATAAGCTTCTAGAAGTCACTGGGAAAAATTGTTATCCCATGGCAGTTAAACTTCCTGTGAAAACTTAAGTGTAAAAATTAATGACATTTTGGTGGTGTTTCATTAAAATTGTCATTTAAAAGTATCTTTTAAAAGCCACAAATTTGGAAACAAAGCGCCAAATTCTGTTCTTACATGGTACAGCCTCATTAACCTGCCTGAAGTTACATCTGTATAACAGAGCATGATTTTGCCTTTGAGCAGCAGAGAGTTACCATGGCAGGACAATGTAGTTTGTTTTTTGAACAGTAACATTGACACACTGGAAAATCTCTTCTGATCCTATCCATATCAGAGTTGGTTTCCTTGCTGTTCTAAGTGTACGAGGAAGTTCTGAATTCAAGATGGAGTAATTGCAAGGATCGGCTGTTTCCTTTTATTCTCCCTAAACGCTCTACACAATGGTAGTATGCCACTGACAAAAAAGAAATGTATGAGATTGCTGTTGGGGAGTTCCCTGAACAGCCTCTTAATGATTGTAGCAATCACTGTATGTATTACTGGAAGCTCTCTTGCAGTTGGTTTTGGCTGAGGGCATATGCTCTTTGCTGTAAGGCAGCTTTCTCTCTCTCTCTCTCTCTCTCTCTCTCTCTCTCTGGATTCTCAGGCTCTTGATTTTCTAACATAGGGGCATCAAACTTGCAGCCCGTGGGCCAGATATGGCCCACCAAGGGCACTGATCCAGCCCACGGAGCTGCTTCCTGGCTGTGCCTGGGAGCTCACTGCAGCAGCAGTGAACAACAAAGACAGGCTGTCAGCACAGCAGAGCTAGCTGTGCTTCTGACTCACTCACATGATCTGAGTCACAGCACCAGGGAATAAGGGAAGTGCTCTGGCCAGTCCTGGCTCAGCTCTGCTGTGTTCTGCCAACCAATCAGCATCTGAGTTAACAACAGGGTAGGCCAGGCTTCTGGGGAGCCACTGCAGTGTCCTCCACACCAACTGTTTGCTGTCAAGTTCCAAAGGGGCAACTGTGTTAGTCTAGTTCAGCAAAACAAACAAGGAGTAAATGCAGTGAAGAAATTTGTTAGTCTTTAAGTGCCACAGGACTTCCTGTTTGGTTTGTTCACTGTCTGTCACTCAATCAGCATGCCTAATCTGATTGACAGCACGGCTGTGTTCAGACATGAGTTTTATATTGAAACAACAGCCATTGTTTTGAAATAAAATTTCTCGTGTCCACATGATGTACTGTTATTTCGAAACAATGGGACCCATTGTTTCGAAATAATGGCCGTTGTTTCAAAAGCATTAAACCTAGCAGGAAAGTGAAATAACTGTTGTTTTGAAACAAAGGTGTTCGGACACGATGTTTCAAAACAACATGTCCAAACAGCCTTATTTTGAAATAACCATTTTGAAATAACAGCCATTTCTAAAGCAGGCTTAAATTCGAATTAACAAAGTGTTAATTCGAATGAACTTATTTCAAAACGAGGATTTTATTTTGAAATGAGTTAGTTTGAAATAAGTTAGTGTAGACATACCCCACGTTGCATGAATCACAAATAAGAAAAGGAAAAAGTGGGTGGGCCTCATGTGGGAATGAGCCAATAAAAGCTCAGCCTAGACTGAGCCCCATCACAGGCCAGCATACTGAATGACTGACAGTGAGTGGGCGGGGGGCTGGAGTCAGGAGCCCAGCCCGCCTATGGCTGTGACTGAGACCGATTGCCTGCCACCATGCGGTAGGGGAGGTAGAAAAGGAAAGGGGTCCGGGGCTGCACAGCAGGAGAAGGGGAAGGGGTTGGGAAGCCTGTGGGAACACATGGCCCACATCAGCTGTCCTGCCTTCCAGTGTGGCCCGCCACATTGAATGAGTTTGATACCTCAGCATTTCCTTGTTTCTGAAATCCAGGCCTCTGTGGCTAGCCCATATCTCCTTAAAGATACTTCTATAGTCCAGTGCCTTCCCGAGGTTTGTCTTTTGAAAACCTATGTGCATCAACTCCAAGGCCATTAGAATTTGCACAGACTTTAGGCTTTTACTTTCATCTGTTGGTCTGGCTTTCTGTTTTCTTTTGTTTGTTAGTTGCGGGTTTCTACTGCTTTTACTTTGGGAGAGTAAATTACTGCCTTGATTTGTTTTTGTTTTTGTTGTTTTGTTTTGTTTTGTTGCTTTCTGCTTGGTATGTTGTTTTTCTTTCTTTCCCTTTTTATGAGGAGAAACCTGTCTTGCAGCAGTTAACACTTCAAAAAGCTTCATCATGATACAAGTTACAAGTTCAAATAGTATTGTTTCAGAGATGTTCTCCTGCCTGTGTAATGCAAATTAGATGTTCCCACTGTTTGGTCCCTATGAACATGATAGATCTTCAAGGGGAATACAGTTATTGTACTAAAAAGTCCTGCACGTTTTCATGGACTGCTGAATGATCATGGTGGTTCCTTCTGGCTTTAGCATCTAGCAGTTTTGTAGCATGGAAATGACTACAAAGAGCAGATGCTGAAATGCAACATGGAGGGGGAAGCTAAATGTGAGTTCAGTTCTTGTGCTGACAGTGATTGTTTTATATCTAGTTTCATTTAAGAAGTGTGTTTTATCTTATTCATTCAGTGTGTGTGTGTGTGTGTGAGAGAGAGAGAGAGAGAGAGAGAATGATTGTTAGGTAGAATTTAGTTAACATCCAGATTTGGAACTTGGCTAAGATGCTGCGGTTATGTCCTTTAATCTTTGTAAAAATGCAACTGGACTTCTAAAAGAGTGGTCACCACCTCGGTTTTATAAATCCTAAGAAGCACATTAAGTTCAGTCTGTGCTGCCTTCTTCTTTTCAAAAGCCAGATAGTCTGAAAGATCCATAAGAAGATTCATGAGTGACTGAAATCCCCAATTTGCCAGTACTTAAAAAAGCAGGAAGTCGGGTCTTGCTAAGAAATGTGCTACACACAATACTTCTTGTGCCCCTACGCACAGCTGCGAGGTAAGAGCATTTGCTGGTGTCAGTCATTTCTTCTTAACCTTTTCCCATGTTTTAAATAATCTGCTTCTATTCCTGTGTTTTCAGATACGTCACATCTGTGAAACACTGTAATTGATAAAATCCAGTCCACATTCTAGCTATAATCTTTCACCACCGTGCTTACTCTGTTTCAGATATTTTCATCTAGTGGTTCAGCTTCAGCATAATAAGCTATGTCTACATCAGCAAAAGTTAGTTTGAACTAATAAATTCGAGCTTAGTTTGAACTAACCATGAACTTCTTAGTTCAAACAAACAACATGGACTAGTTTGAATTAACTGTTAGTTTGAACTAGTTCACTTCGTTAGTTCGAACTAACTGCCTTAGTAAGTCTGAACTTAGTAACTTTGAGCTAAGGGTTAGTTCAAGTCTTTGCTGTACTTAGGTCGAACTAAGCATTCCTTAGTTCGGACTAAGGAGTTTCTTAGTTCAAACTACGGAAAGGCTAATGTGGCCATGGGCTAATTTAGTTTGAATTAAGCCTCCTTAATTCAAACTAAATTGCTAGTGTAGACAAAGCCATAGAGGCTACCTTCCATGCAGCTAATGAGTCTGCTCAGTGATACTTCGTGGGAATCCAGAGGTATGGTCTACTTCCCAGAGACTGCTCTTTAAACTTGTCCTTTTTAATGCTTTAGGTTGTATGGAAGTACAATTTAAACTTTCCAAAGGGGCAGCTGTGTTAGTCTAGTAAAGCAAAAAAAAGCAAGGAGTCGTGTGGCACTTAAAGACTAACAGATTTATTTATCGCATGAGCTTTCATGGGAGAAAAATACCACTTTGTCAGATGCTTTGAAGAGGGGGAACTTACAGAATGGAATGAAAATAAATGCAGGGGAGTGTAAGACATGGGATCAGGTCATGCTGCAACAGCAAATCAGAGCTTTTGTAAGGATTCAAACGAGGAAACAGCACACAGAGGGAGGGTGAAGTCAAATTACCTGTTATAATGTGAAAAGAATCTATAGTCACAATTCAGCCCTGCTTTCACACAATTTGATTTGCATATTATTTGAATTTCAGCTGTTTCTCTTTGAAGTCTTGATGTCCCATTGATTTTGCTTGATGACCATTGTTAACAAATCATCAGTGGAGTGATTAGGAAGATGGAGGTGCTCAGCAACTTTTTTTTTTTTGTGTTGTGATTTCTGATGTCAGTTTTGTCCCCATTTATTCTTCTGCAATAGGGACTGTTCTGTATGTCCAATATATAAGGTGTGGGGGCGTTTCCGGCACATGATGCCATAAATCATATTAGTGGATGAGCAGGTGAATAATCCTTTGGTGCAGTAGCTGGCTTGATCAGGTCCTATGATGGAGTCTTTTTGTGCAGGCATGTGGACAAAGTTGGTAGTGTGGTTTGTTGCAGGGATATGTGCCTGCTTTAATGTTTCTGTTGTTAGGTCTGTAGTTGCTGGTGAGTATCTGTTTAAGGTTCAGGGGTTGTCTGTAGGCGAGGAGAGGTCTGTCTCCCAAGGCTAGAGAGAGATAAGAGTCATCTTTTAAAATAGGCTGGAGGTCCTTAATGATCTGTTGCAGAGGTCTGACTTGAGGGTTGTATGTGGTGACCAGTGGTGTTCTATTGCTTTCTTTGTTGGGCCTTTCCTGTAGTAGTTGACTGTGGGGTACCTGTCTGCTCTGTCAATCTATTTCTTTACTTCCCCAGGTGGGTACTGTAGTTTTAAGAAGGTAGGATAGAGATCCTGAAGATGTCTGTCTCTGTCTTAGGGATCAGAGCAAATGCAGTTATATCTTAGGGCTTGGCTGTAGACAATGGATTGTGTGGTATGTTTTAGGATGGAAGCTCGAGGGATGTAGATAACTATACCGATCAGTAGGTTTTTGTTACAGAGTGGCGTTGATGTGTCCATCCTCAATTTGTACTGTAGTGTCCAGAAAGTGGATCTCCTGTGTGGAGTGTTCCAGGCTCAGTTTGATTGTGGAGTGGAAGTTGTTGAAATCTCTGTGGAAATCTTTAAGTGCATCCCTGCCATGGGTCCAGATGATGAAGATGTCATCAGTGTTGTGTAAGTAGAGGAGAGGTGTTTTGGGATGAGACTTGAGGAAACATTGTTCTAAGTTGCCCATAAAAACGTTGGCATATGGTGGGGCCATGCAAGTACCCATGGCAGTGCCACTGACTTGGAGGTATAAATTATCCTCAGATCTGAAATGGTTGTGGGTGAGCACAAAGTTCAGTCACAAGCTGTGCTGTGGCATCATCTGCGTGTCTCTAACTGCCATGCCAGAGATTGGTCGAAGATAGCCCATTTCTGAGTAAAGTTTCAATATTTTCATTCCCATTATTGTTTACTGAAGTATTTGCATGCAATACCAAGCTTTTCTCCTGATTCTTGGACTCTTTCTCTCACCTGATTCCTTCAATGATTCTACATGCCAGTGTTTACTACTTATTTCTTTATCATGGAATATTATGAGTCTCAGGAACAGTAGATTTTAATATCACTGAATAGACTGGGCTGATTGTACAGGGAAAGGGAGTGCTTCTATTTACCCAGTTGCTTTTAGTATATTTGCATATTTATTTCCCTTCCTGATTAAACCATTTCATGGTATTTGCATATTGTTAAAGAGTGGCCCAATTTCAGTCCACATGTGATTGCATATTGTTTGTTGGTGCCAGAGTGGAAAACTCTTGCACATGTGTACTTTTTATGTGTGGAATATATGAATATGCAGGAAATATGTAAGGTGTAAACTTTCAACATGAGTTTGTAAAAATCTCATTACATGGTTATGCAGATCATCTCAAATGAAGAGCAGTAAAACATTTTTGCTACATCATGGTGTGTTCTGTGTATACCACATACAAGAAGTCTATTTTAGAGAATTAAAAAAACACCTTGGTACTATTACTGTCTTATCTGAAATGCCAGTTACCAGAAGTTCAGCTGCCCAGGTTTGAGCACCAGCAAGAAAGAGAAATTAATTGAAACATAGTAAAAGGCATGCTGATTCAAAATTCTTAGAGAAGTGATCTGGATTATGCAACACTCTAGAAATTCTACATCAGATCCATCTGAATTAAAAAAAAAAAAAGGTTTTCAAATACAAAGTAAATATGAAAATAAAATTTTACATTCAGAATAGTAGCTCCTACGATATTTTTATATTAAACCACATTTATTTTACACCGTTCCCACACATCCAGAGCAGTAAATGTTTTATATTGTCTGATTTAGTTGTACATGGTCAAAGTATTGGAGTGTGGGGAAATTTGATTTTGGCAGGAGTGTAGGGCACAGTTATGGCTTTTGGTATATGGAGAGAGACAGGAAGCTTGTGATTATGACGTACACATTACTTCAGCATTTCTCTTCAGAATCATTAGATGTGAAACAGTTAATGATTTGTGTTTGTACAGCTCCTAGCACAGTGGGGTCTTGATCCATGACTCCTAGATGCTATGACAATATAAATAAAAAAAATAATTAAAATGACTAACAATTTTTATTTAAGGTTTGTGGTGAGGATCCAAGGCAGTTCACATCTGTTTAAGCCAGGGGTGTCACTCACTTGCTATGGTGCGCCAGATTTGACTTAAATGTACTTCAAGCGGGCTATACATAGCATAAATCAAAATACTACGGTACATTCATGGCATCGCAGAGTGCTGTGTTTGTGAAACTGCCCGTACTACCTCTCTCTGTTAAGGAGAGTGTGGTCTCATGGTGCATGGTCTCACATACCCAGCACTCTGGAGTTGAGATCTGACACTCTTGTGGCATTGTGGAGTGTTGGGTATGTGAGCTCGCTCACTCTTTCTTCCTCTCGGTCAGGGAGAGAGTGTGATACTGCTGAGTGCAGTCACGGGCCTGATGGAACGGGTTCAGGAACCACATTGTCTGTATTTGAAACTCCCTGCTCTAAGCTATTGTTCCAGGGTGTCTACAGGCTAAAGAACAGTTAATATTTGAAAATTTTCCTTAATCTGAACAGATCCCTCTGGTAAAGAACAAATAGTTATGCCTGGAATAAATGTGGGTGAGAATCCTCACTTTAAAAACATAGGGAGTATTTGAAGGTAATTAACAAATTATGAACTAGACGTTCAAAAGTCTAGTGCCGATAAGTTTTGGAGAATGAGAGAAAATTGTTTTTCTTTGAAGTGAAAGTTTATATTCTAGAACATAGTCCCATAGCAAGAGAGAGATTTTCAGCATTTTCCCATCCAATAAATTGTGGAAAAGAAATGGTAGAAACAAGACATTTTCCACAAAATGTTTGTGAAGAATTTTATCCCTCATCTTTTCATTAACATTTGTAAAAAGCAGGGCTATTTTTGAACAGCTTTATCGTGGACCTCTAAAGTTTTCATATACACAAAAATGCAGCTACTTTAAGCCTGGAACCTTTCAGAGCCTACAGTTGGGTGACCAGATGTCCCAATTTCTATAAGAACAGTCCTGATTTTGAGCTTTGTCCTAGGTGCTATTACCTCCCACCCTCCATCCCAATTTTTCAGTTGCTATTTGGTCATCCTAGCCTACAACACAGACAGTGACTGGAAAACTGGGAGTGTCTCCTTTCCAGTTGTGTAAATCTCTCATGTCTAGACCCTGTGAGCTGTGAGATAATGAATCTTGTAAATCCTCACAAGTACAGGATCTAACATTCCTGTCCTAGACTTGGGCTCAAAGAATAAATTTAGGGGAGGGAAGTTAATCAGACTGCTTACATTGAGGGAACCATTAGTTGCCCTATTAGTACTGCTTTAAATTGACTTTTTGTTGCTGAAATGATGCTAAGTGGACTTAACCAGGGTCAGGGGTCTGAACTAATGTGCTCATGTTCATTCCTCTATAAATCAAATGAGTTGTTGTATGGGTTTTTTTTTTCTCTCACTAAGTAAAATACTTTAAGGTTCATATGCATAAACTCTATGGAGTAACAAGAACACCATCTTGGGATAGCAGGATTGATCCTGCAAGATACTGAGTTCCAACTTGTGGTAGGAATTGAGCGCTGATAGCTTCAGATAAGGTGTTCAGTAGCCCAAAAGACTAAGGATGTGATCATCAGTGATAGGAAAAGAAACAGTTTTGATAAAATATTTTTGAATGTTGGCCTTAAAGTGGTGATGACAAGCTAAAAATGCTGTAGAATCTGAGGGCTTGGTGCTGATCTTCTTTTATTGCAGTGTAAATCAGGAGAAGTAAGTCTGAGTCAGTCAAATTGATTTAATGTAAAATGGCTGCAAGTTAGGTCAAAATTGGGTTATCAATTTCTTTGAAAGTACATGATCTCGGCTTAATTCCCAGTGGACAACATTTTCTATCTTAAATACTAAGCTCACAGACAACAATTGGTGTGAAACAGTAGGCATACTGAGGACGAAATCTCAAGCTCTCGTCACACAAAGACTGTGCTAAATTGATTCAGAGCTACTTACTTTCTCAAGTATTTAGAAAATATTTAAATCCCTTTTAGATGTGGATGAAATCAGTTGGTGGGGCAGTTAAGCTTCCCAGGCATTGTAGCTCTCTACAGTAACTTGTGGATACAAAGATCTTCTGTTTCCAGAGTTTTTAGTCCTTTAATCTTCACAGGCACAGATGTTTAGGGAGGATGATTTTTTTTTTTTTTTTTTTTTACAAAGAATGGAAATCCAAGCCATTTACACTGGTAGTATTTATGCTTACCATGTACTGTAAAATTCAAATGGTTTACTACATCTCTGATTACAGGCTTCCAAAAAATGCACTGATGGATTAAAATAGTAGAGCCTGCTAAGCAAGCAGACTTGTAGCTATTGAGTAGTGTGTTTTAGTTGGCCTCTGCTCTATTCTTCTGCCAGTCACCAGAGATGTGAGCGCAAATACTATCTAGAAGTCCTTTGTCTTGTTTTCCAGGTGCTGTAGAACAAAAATTGGAAATATTTGACATGTTTCTTGTAATTGTCATTAAATATTAATACCACTGATCCAAGTGAACTTGTAGACATTGCAGACTGAACTTAAATTGCTGGAGAAGTTATGTCAATATATGCATGGTCTGCATTAATGATAACAGTGAACTGACTAGAAATCAGCTGACGTAAAACTGGGATTTGACTGTTCCATGGCAAGAATTAGATTGGAGAGAGAAATATGCTAGGGCCTTGGGTCCATGGACAACATTGATATGGTCATGAAAAGTGAAGTGAAAAACTCATCTTGTGCTTTCTCCCACTTGTTTCCACCTGTTATGTCTCATTTTTTTTGTTAGATTGTAAACTCTTCATGGTAGGTCTTTTTGTTACATGTTTCTACACGTACCTGATCCTGTTTTGTGTCTTGGTTGTTCTATTGCAATATAAATAATTGATGTTGCCACTTCATGACACAAAATTATTTTGGCTATTCAGGATTAGGTAGGATAGTGAGGCTCTCCAGAAGGACCTAAGAAAATTAGAATAGCTCTGTGGCAGATGAAGTTAAATGTGGGTAAACACATGTTAATTTGCGCTGGAGGGATTCACTTAACAGAATCATACATACTGAAGGATTCTGCATTGGTTGTGAGCATTTAACAAGGTGACATAGTTTTAAACACTTGATAAAATGATTTTTTTAAAATAAATCTGGAATCTTGTTCCAGCGAAATATTACTTTGGGCAAATAGCTCCATAAGGATTTTTTTATTTTTAAACTTGTGTGTTTAAATAATGAACAGTGTTTTTCAATTAGAGGTGAAATTTACTTAATTTCTACACAAATTCATCCAGTTTTTAAATATTTGGCTTGGCTGATTCTTGACCTGACCCAGGTAAAATACAAGTCGATCTCCAAATTAAAGGCAATGGATTTCAAGAAGGCAGACTTTAGCACTCTCAGGGAGTTGGTAGGGAGGACCCCATGGGAAACATGTCTAAGAGGAAAAACAACTGAAGATAGTTGGCAGTTTTGCAAAGAACCAATAATAAGGGCACAAGAGTAAACTATTCCAGTGTGTAGGAAGGATAAGAAGTATGGTAAGAGACCACCAGGCTTAACCAGGAGATTTTCAATCATCTAAAAATAGAGAGAATTCTATAAACAGTAGGAACTAGGACAAATCACAAAGGATCACTATAAACAAACAACACAGTTATGTAGGGGAAGAATCAGGAAGGCCAAGGCACAAACTGAGATCTAACTAGCTGAAGGCACAAAGGGTAACAAACAACTTTTTAAAAACACATTAGAAACAAGAGGAAGACAAAGGACAGCCTAGGACTGTTACTCAACAAAGATAGAAAAAAATAAGAGAAAACATGGAAGTAGCAGAGGAACTAAACAATTTCTTTGTTTCCATCTTCACCAAGAAGGTTGGTGGTGATCAGATGCCTGACGCGGGGAAGGGCAGTAAAAATGGGTTAGGATCAAAAATTAAAATAGGGAAAGAAGAAGTTAAAAATCACCTAAACAAGTTAGATGTCTTCAAGTCCCCAGGGCCTGATAATATGCACTCTAGAATACTCAAGGAGCTGAATCAGGAGATATCTAAGCCATTGGCTATTATCTCTGGAAAGCCATGGAAGACTGGAGAGGTCCCAGAGGACTGGAAAAGAGCAAATATAGTGCCCATCTATAAAAAGGGAAATAAGGACAACCCAGAGAATTATAGAGCAGTCAGCTCAACCTCTGTACCAGGAAAAATAATGTTCATTAGTAAACATCTAGAGGAGAATAAAGTGTTATGGGATAGTCAGCATGGATTTGCCAAGAACAAATAATGTCAAACCAACCTCATAGCTTTCTATGATGGGGTAACAAGTCTGGTGGATAGAGGGGAAGCGGTAAACGTGGTGTATCTATACATTAGTAACACTGTTGCAAAAAAACCCAAACACCATTCGTGGATGTATTAACAGGAATATTGTAAGAAAGACATGAGAAATAATTCTTCCACTCTACTCAGCCCTGATTAGGCTTCAGCTGGAGTATTGTGTCCAGTTCTGGACATCTCATTTCAGGGAAGATGTGGACTAATTAGAGAAAGTCCAGAGAAGAGCAACACAAATGACTAGAGGTCTGGAACATTTATGAGGGAAGATTAAACAAACCCAGTTCTTTCAGTCTAGAAAAGAGGAGACTGAAAGGGGACATAACAGTTTCCAAGTACCTAAAAGGTTGTCATGAGGAGCAGGGCTATCCCTACATGTGGGCAGGGCCCAGGGCCAATTGGCCTGTGGGGAGCCCCTGCCCTGCCCCTGCAACGGGGGGTGGGGTGAGTGGGTCAGCCCACAGGCTGGGACTTGCGCTCCCAACCCTCCCCTGGGTTGCCCACTCTGTCCCTGGGGATGGGGAAGGCTGGTCTAGAGGCTGGGGTTTGCCCTCTTGCCCTGCCTGTGGGCTGGCCCTCACTCCAAAGGCAGAACAGCCAGCACAGGGGTGGGGTGGGAGTATGACCCAGGGCCTGGGCTCCAATCTGCCTCACCCCTGGGCTGGTCCACCCTATCCCTCGACTAGCTGTTCTGCATGCCGGCCCAGGGTCTGGTTCCACTCTCATGACCTGCCCTTCTGTCTTTGACTTCATCAGCCATCTCTTCCCCCCAAAGATGGCTCTGAAGAAGAGAAGAGGGAAGAATTGTTCTCCTTAACTGCTGATGATTGGACAAGAAGCATTGGGCTTAAAATACATCAAAGGAAAAAATTCCTAACTGTCAGGGTGATTAACTACTGGAATAAGTTGCCTAGGCAGGTTGTGACATCTCCATCATTGGAATTTTTTAAGAGGAAGTTAGATAAGTACCTGTCAGGGATGGTTTAAGAGGGTACTTGGTCCTGCCATGAGTGCAGGGGACTGGACTTGCTGACCTCTTATGGTTCCTTCCAGATTCTATGATCTATTAGGGTAGTTCTTTAACCACTACCGTACTTTCTCTGTTTTCTCGCGACCTTAAGATCTTTGAATTTTTTCAGCTCCTGGATAGTTCAGAGGGTACTTCTTGGATGGTACAAAGAAAGCAAATCCCAAGTGAGGGTGTTGAATGTTCAGGATCCCAGTTTAAAGAGAAGTGAAATGGTGCAGAGTATTCTTAGTTAGAAATCTTGTTTTTTAAGAAGCCTTAGAAACAGCTTTTCTTCCTCCCTGGATCTGATGGAGCTACCTGATGCCACACCATAGGCTTGTCTTCACTGATGGTGGCGGATTCACTGCCCTCAGATTGATCTTCTGGATTGACTGATGATCGGGTCTGTGAAGACCCGCTCAGTTGATCAGGAAGTTAATTCCTGAACACTATCCCAGCAACTGGAGTAGTGCTGAGTCAAAGAAGCACAGTAGATGTGCTAGACATAATGAGTTGGGAAAGAAGCAAGTTACTTTAAGTAACTTGTGTATCTCCCTTTGACTGGCACTGAAAATGGCGGCTAGTGTAGACCTGCACTGTGCTTCAAGAATTATTTGTTTTCTCTAGCTTTTGAGGAAGAGGAAAGAGTGAACTGATTTGAGGGAAATAAATGTTAGTCATCTTGATCTTTGGGCTAAATATGTAGTAATGATAATTCAGCTTAGAGGCATGGGAAGCAATGAAGGAGCCAGTTGTGCCTCTTGAAAGAGTTGAGGACAGTGAGTAATGTGGAGGTTCTGGTGTCACACACACACACACACATCACAAAATGGATTAGGTTTCTGCCCTTGAGTGCAGGTGCTGAGAATTAACTACATTATTATAAAGAAAAAGCTAGTACGTTCATTTCTGTGTGCGGTGACTATATTTACGCAAGGTTTGTCAGCATATCTGTTAAGTTTAACTATCACCAAATATTATAAAATAGGAAAGAAACATTTATGAAACATTACTACATCTTCACTTTCATGCACAGCCAGTTAGATTTGAAGTATTTCTTGCTTTAAAACACTGGTGATATTTCCTCTTTTGGAACGTTTTCACACAGTGTAGTTTCAACAATTGCTGTCTAAATCCTGAGATGTGGATCTTGTTTCTTCCTTGTCTAGTGGGGGCAATATTAGAAATTGAACTGGATTTTTTACTAGCTTATGGATTGCTGATTGCAGTGAAATTTTTGATTGAGCCAGAGCAATTATGTATATTAGAATATACAGAGGCATGAGAAACTGCTTTATTGTTTTACAGACAGCCTAAGTCAACTTACTAAGAGCATATTTCAGAAAATATGAACCAAGGTTAATTATCACATGGTATAAGGAGTGAAAGTTCTTAAAGAGCTATCATAAAGCTCTCTAAAGTTTTCATTAGGAAATAGTTTTAGGTTGTATCAATGAAGTCTGCCTTAAAAGCCAAAAAAAGTATTCAAATTTTCATAGAGTGACTTAAAATCCTCAAGAGTCTGGAAATGAATAATGAAGGGATACAGCTGCCTAACTCAAGCCACATATTCTTTCTCCTCTCATTATTAACCCATGCAAGTTTGACCACTCCCCTCAGTCTCAACTTTGCTCCCTTATAATTAACATGAATAAATATAAAGCTAGAAAATATTACTGGTTAATTATAAAATCCCATTTTTATCAAGATGTCAATTTCCAATTTGTTATAACTCTAACTTGTACTGTAATAGTATTAGGTCTCTTAAAAATACTACTTAATTGATTAAGAATTAGAGCTATATAAACTTAAAGTGGTATATATTCAACATATTCACAAATGACTGGTTTTTACTTGTATTCATGAATGCATCCTATGACTCAGTTTCTACACCTGTGAAATGGAGTCAGTGATCTTGGTATCCCTTATAATTTGATTTGAGATCTGCTGATGAGAGTGCTGTTTTTGTGGCTATTCATAACAAATCTTGCTCAGCAGTTAAAATATTTGTTTGCACCCTCATTTCTCTCATTCTCTGTGCTGCCTTGTCAATCAATTTTTTTATCAGGGTGGAGTAAGGAGGAATCTGAACTAGTAAATCAGCAAAACTCACTTAATGTCTTCCAGCAGAATGAATACCACCTGCCAATAGAGTGGCTTCACAGGAGAATAGTGCAAAGGTCTGGCAGCAAAATATCTGGCCAGTTCCCTGTTTTCATATCATTCTTCATCATTTATCATTCCCATAGCTGACTTACATCACATTCTTAAGCTTAACATTGCTTCCTAAGAATATTCTCAAAAGTTTATACGGTAGTCAAAACAAGAAATTGGTTTTTGACCATTGGAAATGGATCCATTTAAGAAGGGTTTTTTTTCTAATCTACTAATTACTTTAACCTTTTACAAATTTTCTTTGGAGCACTGTTAGCAGGGCCCCTCAGAGGACTGAGGAGGCCTGGAGCAGATTTGATGTGAGGGGCCCCCCTCACTGTTCCAAAAATACAACTAATACCACCTCTACCCACCCCAAGGTCTCTGTCTATCTCAGCTCATTCTGGCCACCCTCCCAATTACCAAGCCCCTCTTAGTTTACCTAGGCCCAGTGTTCCCCAGGATGTATAGAGTCAGAAGCTGAGGAAGAGACCAGGGCAGAAGATGATCCCACAGCCTCTCAAGCCTTGGGAGGGAGGCCTATCCTTGCTTACAGACAGTACCACAACCCGAAGCACATACTCACCAGGAACCGAACACCATACAACAAAAACACTAATCCAGGAGCCTTTCCTTGTAACAAACCCCGTTGCAAATTCTGCTCACCAGTCAACTCTAGTGACTGTGATACCATCACAAGCCCCACCCACTTCAGCCATGCTATCATGGGCTCATTTACCTACACATCTACTAATGTGGTATATGCTATCATGTGCCAGAAATGCCCCTGTGCCATGTACATTGGCCAAACCTGGTTGTACTTGCTTGAAAGGATAAATGGGCACAAATTGGACCTCAAAAATGGCGACATCCGTAAACCAGTAGGAGAGCACTTCAGCCTCGATAGACGCTCAGTAGACTTGAAAGTTGCCATACTTCAACAAAGCAACTTCAAAAACAGACTTCAGCATGAAACTGCAAAGTTGGAGCTAATCTGCAAATTTTTCAATCAGAGTGGTCTGAATATGGAGGTGGAATGGTTAACACATTACAAAAAGTGATTCATCTGTTCACACATTCTCTCCCTTTGATCAACTAGTGTGAAGGGGCCCCATCTGCTCTCAACTGACTTTGCTAACACTTGTCCTCATCTGCCCTGGAGAGAGGGGGAGAGAGAGTGTGTGTGTGTGTGTGTGTGTGTACATATCTATATCTATATATCGGACGTCGCCTGGATTAACAAGGTCCGCGCCAGATGTTGGGGAACCAGGACAATCTGATGATAAGTGATCTACTGGAACAAACCATACATGGATGAGACAAGAGAACCTGGAATTGATGGAATGCTACTACAGCAGTAGACCTAATGAGAGGGGATATATGAAATGTATGAGGGAACTATGGATGGACAAAAGACCTACATCCACACTAACTGAGAAGCAGCTAGTTACCCAACGCTTCAACATAGTAAAGAGGCAGCTGCTCTCACAACTGGAGATAGACCAACTCCACATTACATCCTGGACTCAAGAAGAAGACCCAGAAGAACTAGATGTGCAGCCACCACCTGAAGCTGGAACTTCACTGCCACCCCCTCCATTACAGAGCACAGCAGCTGACATGAGGCATAAGATCATGGATAAACTAGCTACAGTCAACCCTTGAGACCGATTACCAAGGCTCATTGGAGAAGTATCATCAGACAGTATGCTAGGAGATGTCAATAGAGACCTAATGACAATTCCTACTACCACCATAACTCAAACCAATGAACTGGTATACGCTACAGCCTCTGTAATCCTGGAGATGCTTGGCTACACAATCAAGAAGAACAGCAGTACATACCCCCCCCCCCGGAAAATGAGGTTGGAGGATAAGATCAAGGCAACCCAGAGAGAAGTTAGTCAGCTGGTGGAACTACAGAAGGGTGTAGAGATTAAGGGTAAGAATCGGCTACTGAAAAAATACAAGGGCCTGACTCCATCTGAAGCCCTAGAGACTGCTAAACAAAGGCTCACAGCACTGGCTACCAGGCTAAGGAGATACACTAGAGAAGCAGAGGCCAAAAAGATAAATGCCCTGTTCTCCAAAGAGCCATCCAAGGTGTACTCCCAACTGCAGTGCAACAACACAATAACAGCAGAGCCACCAACAGCAGAAACTGAACAGTACTGGAAGAACATATGGGAGAAAGAGAAGACTCATAACACCAGTGCAAAGTGGCTGCAGGACCTGAGAACAGACCACAGCAATCTCCCAGAACAGGAACCAGTCACCATCACAGTAGCCGACATCCAACAGCAGGTCAAGAACATGAAGAGCTGGACAGCACCTGGCCCGGACATGATCCACACCTACTGGCTAAAGAAACTAACAGCAGCGCATGAATGTCTAGCAGCACAGATGAACCAGCTGCTAGCAGCAGGCTCCCACCCAGACTGGCTAACACAAGGAAGCACAGTGCTGATCATGAAAGACCCCCACAAGGGAACAGCACCATCCAACTACTGGCCAATAACCTGCCTCCCCACAAAAAGGAAAGTCCTATCAGGCATCCTAGCTGCCAAGCTACAGGACCACATGGGCCAGTACATGAGCACAGCTCAGAAGGGCATTGGGAACAACACCAGAGGCTCAAAACACCAGTTGCTCATAGACAGAGCAGTCGCCCAAGACTCAAGATCTAGACAGACCAATCTGTGCACAGCCTGGATTGACTACAGGAAAGCCTACGACTCAATGCCGCACACATGGATCTGTGAATGTCTGATGCTATACAAAGTCAACAGGACACTAAGGACCTTCCTCAAGAACTCAGTGGGACGGTGGAAGACAACACTGGAAGTCAACTCAAGACAGCTTGCACAAGTGGCCAACAAGTGCGGAATATACCAAGGTGATGTGCTGTCCCCGCTGCTGCTCTGCATTGGCTTGAACCCCAGCCAGATAATCACAAGGACTGGATATGGATACAAGTTCAAGAAGCTATGAATGAACGAGACATTGACTCGCTAACCCACCTGACACGGATCTACAGTGAGGATATTGGGATGTCATTCGGACTGGAGAAGTGTGGCCGGATGGTAGTAAAGAGAGGGAAGGTAGTCAAGACTGATGGGGTGGAACTACCAGCAGGCCACATAGCAGACATGCAGACCAGCTACAAGTACCTTGGCATCCCACAGTCACATGGGAACCATGATGAGGAGGCAAGGAAGACAGCAACATCCAAGTACCACCAAAGGATAAGACAGGTCCTGAAGAGCCAGCTCAATGGGAAGAACAAGATCCATGCCATCAACAGGTACGCCCTGCCAGTCATCAGATACCCAGTCGGTATAGTGAGCTGGCCAAAGGACGACATGGAGGCTGCCGATGTGAAGACCCGGAAGCTCCTCACAATGAATGGAGGTTTCCACCCCAAGTCCAACACCCAGAGACTGTACGCCAGCCGGAAAGAAGGCGGGTGGGGTTTGGTGAGTGTCAAAGCCACTGTCCTGGATGAAACCCAGAGCATCCAGGAGTACATCAGTAAGATGGCACCCAAAGATGAGCTGCTGAGAGAATGCCTGAGGCAGCAGCAGACATGGGAGGAAGATGAAGCAGAAGAAGTGCCATGGCAAGATGAGATCCTGCACGGGATGTACCATTGACAGATAACTGAGGTGGCTGACATTGGGAAATCCTACCAGTGGCTGGAAAAGGCTGGACTAAAAGACAGCACTGAGGCACTGATCATAGCAGCACAAGAACAGGCACTGAGCACCAGATCCATTGAAGCAGGGGTCTACCACACTAGACAGGACCCAAGGTGCAGACTGTGCAGAGAGGCCTCAGAGACAGTCCAACACATAGTGGCAGGATGTAAGATGCAGGCAGGAACAGCATACACTGAACGGCACAACCAAGTAGCTGGCATTGTGTACAGGAACATCTGCATAGTGTATGGGCTAGACCCTCCCAAGACCAGCTGGGAAATTCCACAGAAGGTCGTGGAGAATAACAGGGCTAAGATTCTGTGGGACTTCCAGATCCAGACAGACAGGCAGGTACTGGCCAATCAACCAGACATCGTAGTAGTAGACAAGGACCAGAAGACAGCGGTGGTGATAGATGTAGTGGTGCCAAGTGACGGCAACATCAGGAAGGAGGAGTATGAGAAGCTGGAGAAGTACCAGGGCCTGAAAGAGGAACTAGAGCGGATGTGGAAAGTGAAGGCCAAAGTAGTCCCAGTGGTGGTAGGAGCACTCGGGGCTGTGACTCCTCAGCTGGGAGAGTGGCTCCAACAGATCCCAGGAACAGCATCAGAACTCTCTGTCCAGAAGAGTGCAGTGCTAGGAACAGCTAAGATACTGTGCAGAAGCCTGAAACTCCCAGGCCTCTGGTAGAGGACCCGAGGTTGAGGAAGACATGTACCACCCATAGGTGTGAGAGGGGAATTTTTTTTTTATAATATGCACCTCTCAATTGTAGTTTCCACTTCATGCATCTGATGAAGTGGGTTGTAGCCTATGAAAGCTTATGTCTGAAGAAATTTGTTAGTCTATAAGGTGCCACAGCGCACTCATTGTTTTTGCTGTACACAGACTAACACAGCTACTCATCTGGAAATTTAACCACCATTGTTAAGCAGCACTATATTAGTTAACAAAAATGGTGTCCCCCTTAGACATTTCAACCCTTGGCTCCCATCAAGACAGCCAAGTCTAATATGGTGAGAGGTAGTGAAAACCTTATTTCCCATACTTAAAGTTCTTCCTATCTTAAAGTACCAGACACTTACCCTTAGGTCAATGTTCCCTCTAAGCCCCTGAGGCAACTGAGCAACTTTATGTTGCTTGCTGTGTGCCACCCCCACTAGCCCGATCCTGCCCCCCCTGCTCACCCGATCCCCTTCCTCCCACCCTAACCTGCTCCCCTGGTAACCCCCCAGCTGGCCAGACCCTCTGCACCCCTAACTGGCTGCTGGAGCAGCTTGGCCAAGCTCCTCCATGCTCCGTCGGTGCTTCATCTGGCTGATCAGGTGTTCTGAGCATGCTCCATCAGAGTGTCTCTCGGTAGGGGTTTTAAAAACTCCCAGCTCCAGAGGAGTGCTTGTCTGGCTGGAAGACACAGTCTTCTGGCTGGGTAGGGGCTGTGGCTGTCAGGAGTGGGCGGCTGGCAGCATTCTCTGCACAGGTCAGTGGCAGGGGCTGTGCACCCACGCTGCTGCACAGCTTAGAGGGAATATTGCCTGAGGTCAATGGGGATTTCATATCACACTGAAATACATGCTTACAGCTGACTCATCATAACTAAATCTAAAATTTATTATTAAAAGAAAGAAGAGAGCTATAAATGGTTAAGGAATCACATAAGTACAAGTAATTTTCAGTGTGAGGCTGCTGATTTTTAAAAGCCTCTCTGCAATCAAATCAATGGGTTCAGTAAGCAGTACAGCTGTAGCATTTGTTGGATTACTCTGGAATTCTTAAGGAAAAACTCTAGTCTAAATAACTACTTGGAAATCTGAGTCCTATGACTTAGAGCTTCCCTGTTGCAGTTCAACAGATCTGAGATAAAAGAATCAGGGAAACAGCTTCACTTTTATGGATCTTTAGTGGGCTGAGGTGACTCCTTTAAGCATCACAGCAGGGCCTTTTCCTGAAGAATAGGCAATGCAGGTTGCCCATGAACCTTTGCTTTGAAGCACTCTCTCCTGGATTTCTATTGCAACAAACAGGCTCATTGATAGGGGTGGCAAAGAGGGCAGTCGCCTAAGGGCCCAGCAATTTTAAGGGGCACAATGATTTTAAAAGGGGCCTGGGCCATGAGCAATGGGGAGGTGTTGCTTGAGGAGGACTTGCTCCCTGTCCTGCCTTTTTTCCCCATGGCCTCCATCTACAGTATATCCCCATGCCACCCCAGGCCCTGCCTCATTCCATTTACTGCCACATCCCCCTCCACCAACCCACCTCCCCAGTTGGTCTCCCTTCTCTTTTCCACACCACACTTTTCCCTGCTTGGCCTCCCCGTGGATACTTCCTCATCATTGCTCAGCCATCCCCCTTGTTGTTCACCGCATGCATCCCTCCTCTCTTTTTCATTTAGCCTCTGCTTGCTGCATCCCTTCTTCACGCTCCCTGTTCAGCCCCTCTAGCTATTGCTTGCTGCTTGGGGGAGTGTGGGTAAGAAGAGGGAATTGAAAGATTGGGGAAGGAATTTTGTGAGTGGTCTAAGTGGGGAGGAGGGCCAGACTTGGGGTGAACTATGGACGGGGCCACAGGCAGAATGGGCAGGACTGTTCTGCCCTGGGGCCTGGAGTTTCTGTTGGTGGGCCTGTCCTGGGGCTTGGGTCTAGTATGTCTTTTTGAAATTCACATTCAAGTGAATAGTCTCAATGTAATTGAAATCTAGCTTAGGTTGTAATACGGTATATAGAGTGGCAGGCCTGTCAGCGTCAGGTTAGAAAGTTGCATTTAAAGAAACGAACACTGTGGATCTCATATGAATCTAGGAGCTGAGTTTTCATGAAAAACTGCAAATAGAATGAGATGTGCAGCCAAATCGTAAGAGTTGACATTACTGATACTATTCTTCTATTTGAATCCCTCCATTGGCTTCCCATTGACACTTAAAACTGTCCAACTCTGTACCTCGCTGTTTATCCTCCTTTTATCTTTAATATCTCCTACTGCTTCTGCTCTGCCAGAATTCCCACTCTTGTCCATTTGTATGTCGGTTTTTCTGCAATCACTCTTGTCTCTTTCCTCATAACCAATAGTCTCTCACTTGGTTGGCCTGCTAGTCCCTATATTATTTCAGATTTAAATTCCCCTTAAAGGTCGTCTTCAGCTATGGTGCCTAAGGAGAATCTTACTGAGTTATTTAAGGAATAATTGTTACTGTGTGAGTGGCCCCTTTAGGAGGGATCAGTCCAGGAAACAAGACTAATTAGCTGCTCCCAGTGGGGCTTGGTTGAGTGCGCCTGGCCTCTATAAAAATCCAGGCAATATGTGCGAAGAAGAGAACAGGAAGCAGCAGGGCACTGGAAGCAGTTCCCTGGGGAGAATTGTGGGGGGAGAGATCGTGCATGTGCAATAACTGGGGAGAATGAGAGAAAGGTGAGGATTCAGTGGGACATTACTGGCCAGAGCTGGGGAACCATGCTGGGAAGAAGGCTTGTGTGGAGTCCCTCTGATAAAAAGGAAGAACGGACTCAGCCAGGGGCAGGGAATATCCAAGATTAAGAAGCTGATTTTGGGACTCGGGCAGGGGTAAGAGTAAATGCAGGTGTCTGGGGAAGGGAACACTTCAGGAAGCCCTCTTGTAGAAGCCTTGAAGTGAGGGATGTGACAGACCAGTAATACATATAAGGAACAGCTCACAGCATGGAGGCTCTGGAATGGAAGCACAGGAAATTCAGAGCTGAGTTCGTTCAGTCCCAGGTAGATACAGAACAGACACTGGGGTAAGGGCAGAGGAACAGAGTGGTCATAGACTTTTGGGTGGCTGACTTGGTGATGGTGTCCTTGGAGCTGGGATGCAAAACTACTTTCTGCCTTTTCGTATGTGTTCTTTATGGATTGGTGATTTAGTGCTTAGTCTGGGAATTGTACTAATAAATAATGTCCGGACACAGGGCCTGAACTGAACTTAAAGAAGGACATCACTTGTTTCTCATGTGAGAGATGACCATCTGTTTGATGGACAAGTTGGCTGACCATGTGGACAGCAAGGAGAAGCTGAGGCAGAAGTTACCTGTATTGCTGTGGTTGCCTGCTCAGCGGTGCTCGGGTGGGAGTGAGCCATGTGATATTCCTAGTCTATTGCATTGCCGTGATTCCTTATTGATTTTATTTTTACAATAAAATTTAATGAGGGAATCTTTAAGGACTGGTTTTTGCACTTAGCACTTGACAGGAGGTACTCGGCATCTTGCAGGTACAGTCTCTGACCATGCCACGCCTCTCACCACCATACTCTTCTGTGAGCCACACTTTTTCTTTGAAGAGCTGCATGCGGCTCGCAAGCTTAAGCTTGGCCACGCCTGATCTAAAACAATAAAGCACACACAAGTGATCATATCCTATATTAATTTTCTTCCATGAATTTGCTGCATATGCTAGGCTGTACACATTTAATAACACAATGCTTTAGAGTTCACATTGTACTAGGAAAGTAAGAGAACAAAATACTACATATGTGCAACTTTTTGGAGTTAAAGTGGCAAGCAAAATTAAATCTTTAAATTTTGATTTTTTGAGTGCTGTTTCACATGTTTAACATAGTATTAAGATGAGTTTGTGTTCTCTTCATTCCCCAGTTTTCTCAAGAGAAAACTCTAAAGACATGCAGCTTACAAGCTGTGTAGCCTTGACAATTGAAACTTGTCTGTAGGGCTGATCAGGAAACATTTAGCAAAATAATTCCAGGTTTTGAAATTGTTTAGCATCAGAACAAAAATGAGACCTTTAGAAAATTTGTCGAATCTGTCTCTCCTTCATCACTGATAAGTGCCCTAAGCATTGGGTTATTGGCAGTTTTCTCTCTCTCTTCCCCTTCCCCCAGAAATTCAACCCTGGACCTGATGAAATTTGGTGGTAATGTTTCTTTAATATTTTTCAGACAGCTATTTAGGTCATGTTCTAGTACTGTGGCTTATTTGTTTTATGTGCTCAGCATGCATCGCCAGAAGATCTTGTAAACTTCTTTGGAACTAATGAATTTATGGAGCTACTGTACAAAAGTGCTGTAAATTCCTTGGTGGAGAGCTGAGCAGCTGGCTGTACCTTTACAAGACCCAATACCTCTTGCTTTAAAGGGATTAATCCTCATGATCTTACATCTCTTCTAGCTTCAACAGCTGAGCTTATAAATTCCCCTAACATACATGGTTAACTAACTGCCTGTGTACTACATTAATCTTTATGTGCATAGTAAGGGCTTGAATTTATTAAGGTCAGTGAAGTGGGGAAGGGGTTACTGGAGATGGGCCCAGACCCACATGTGGCTAATTAGCTGAGATTGTGGGGCTAAGGGACAGGTGATAAACCCAACTATTAGGTACTACCAGGCAGGTGGCCTGAAGCATAAGAGCTAAGGAGAGGAAGAGAGAGGCTCCTACAGGCAGTGCTTGAGTCAGGACAGAGATCTGGAGCACTGTTCCCTCTAAGCTGTGCGCGTGTGCATGCGCACACAGGTCATGAAACCTGTGCACACAACAAAATAAAGTGTGCACAAAAAAATTCAATAATGCTAATGTTGGTGCACACAAAGAAATTGTTTGCGTACACAGTCTATGAGTAATTAGAGGGAACATTGATCTGGAGTGCCTGAGAAGGTGAGGGAAAAATTTCTGGGCATTACAGTCAAGGTGGGGCAAAAGAGCTACTTTAGTTAGATATGTTTCCTAGGTTTTTGATTTAACTACTTGTCACAGGATGCACATTTGTGCACCCTGGGTTATGATTGATGTGATTTTTCTGTTCACTTATACACTGGAATTGTATGTTTTTAGGCCAATTACACCATACGATGTGTGTTGTGGTTTTTTTTAATGGATGCTCATAACCTATTCTACATGAGTAGTATGATGGTATGGTTCCTACAACTGATGCATGTGCTCAGACGTGTAGTAGGTTTAGCATGGCTCAGGGGGGTGGGAGGGAGACAGACAGCTCTCTCCCAGCAAAGAAACAAGCACCTGGAGGTGACAACAAAGATGCTAATTATGCTGGCTTGGAAGAGACAAAGGGATCACCTCTTCCCAAAAAGGAGGGGATCTGGAGACAAAGAGAGACACTGGGAAGAACAAGAAGCTTTTTGGCCATCTCGAAACAACTCCAAGCAAGATGTGGGGTCTGCCTGGGCTCAGGCAGAGACTGGCTGTGCAAACATCAGACAGCTTAACACCTTGGGCATGAACTTGGACTGTGAGGTCAGTTTAAGTAGAGATGTTAGGTTAGTATGTGTGTTTTTACCTTTTATTTTCTTGTGGTCTCTCCTGGCTCCTTTATATTGTGATTCTGCCGTGATTGGCCATATTTTCACTTAGAATGATAATCTGATCAATAAACTATGAGTTGTTTTATCTAAAACTGTGTGATCTTTAGAGGGTGTGAGGTGAAGAAGGCTGGGCACAGTCCATTTCTTTGTTAAATGGATGGACTTGAATGTATGGTGGTTCAGAGTGGCTCCCATGGTGGTATCTGAGGCAGGGGGTGCTTGCTGGAGGACTATTCCTCAAGTAGCCAAAGGGTGCACACAAACTGCTTGGGACTGGTTGCACACCCGAGGCCAGAGTGGTCTGACTCAGGAGCAAGTGGTCACTTAGCAAAGCAGGGTGAATTGGGTTTCAGGAGTGGGAATCGGGGGGGGGGGTCACAGTGGCACACCGAACTGGATCTGGGGAGTAGCTTGTCACCCCTGAACTGAAACAAGAGCTTGAAACAGACTTGGCTTTAGTGTTGACTCTTTCCTTGACTGGTGAAAAAACTCAGATGCCTAAACAAAACCTAGTGTTTGGCTCTTAAATAAGTAACTTAATTTTTCTGAAGTGCTGAGTAGCCAATAGCTCCCATTGAAGCCAACAGATTCGCACCTGTTTAAGGTGTGGTTGAATTTGGTTCCGAGGTCCAGTCCATGCTTCTATTTCACCCATGTCAAATTAACTTACTCTCTTTGCTTTTCTAGATAGCTTCCTTCAGAATTTTCAGCTTTTGCAGATACTTGCTTTTAGTTTTCTATAAGGTTAAGGTCTTCCTACAATATCAGTGCAGTTGAATGATAGTTTTCCTGACTCTGTATTTCACAATACTGGGGTATGTTCCTGGCCTTTCTCCGAGTTTAAAAATGTGTTCAGGATTAAGAACTTCTAGAGTCTTACCTTAGATATGGATGAAGTCTCCTGATATTTTGTGGGATGGGTTCAAATACAGATGAAAACTTTAAGGGATTTGTCCAACAGGTCAAGAATTGTAAGAATAAACACACATGTTCTGTCAATTAAGAGATATGGGTGGTGAAGTGTTAATGATCCCTTCCATAAGCAAGGGTAGTCATCTACTGCAGAGTATAAGGTGGCTCAGAATGGTGTGAGAGTCTTACCAACAAGAAGTTGGAAAAAGCATATGAATCACAAATGAGTCATGCAAGTAACCTAAATGAATGCTGGATAAAATTCTTTACTGATAAATCCTTTATTGTCAACTTCATTAGGTATATGACACATTTCAGGAAAACTGTTTTAGGAGGTGTCTCTAGGTTCAAATTACCTAGTTATGCCTCTGTAATTAACTTTGCTTGGGTTCGATGAATAACAATGATTAAATAAAAGCACAATTAATTGAATTAGTATAGTTCCTGTTTACAAATTCTAATCAGTGCTACTTTGTTATACCATTCAGTATCTAACACCACTCCAGAGGCAGCTGATGTCTTTAAGTATTGTGGCAGTATATGGGACAGTTGCAATAACCACACAACAGCAAGATTCAGATTACACAAAAATGTTTTAGATAATTCTAAAATATCTTATAAGTACACTTTTTCCTGTCCCTGAGCCTATAAAGTTCTGTTCCTTAATTACTATGCCAGGCATTGAAGGATTTATTAAACTCCTATATACTCTTATTCTAGGGATAGAAGATGCATTTCAAATAATCTAAGAAGCATTTAAAGCCACGAACTTGAACTCCAAAACCTAAGTCTTCCTAGAACCTGTGTGTCGGAGCCCATTAAATGTCTGAACATTTCCCCTGTTCTATGCTGCAAAGCTCCTGTTTTCCCTCACAAGGGCTACAAGAGATCAAAATTTAAACTAGTGAATCTTTATGATATTGAATCATACCCTTATTACGCATTTGTAATTTCTTTGAGCGGTTAGATGAAGCATCCCTTCTGTTAATCAGACTGATATCTGTGGTGCCCTATCCCCTCGCTGTTCTCATCCAAACTATGGCTCACATTTCTAAAAGAGCCTGACTATTTGTGATCAAATCCTGTGAAACTGGGTGCCTAACTCTTGGGATTTGACAGTCCTGGCCTTAATGCACAGATTCATAAGGAGGTGATATCTATGTGACAGTAATAATAAACTCTGTTCAGTATGTACCACCTACACTCTGCACACTGCTCCATCTCTACTTTGAATATTCTACATTTCTTGGCAGCTTGAAACAGCTATTTGCTTCCCCCCAAATATGGAATTGCCAACATTTTGCTGAACCGATGCTCTGGACAAATAGTTATTGGTTGCTTGGCAGATCTAAGGTCTCGTATCGCAGAACACAACAGAGTTAGAAATGTGCTCTTTATACCACTGCAAGGCTGGACTGTCCTCTGTCTTTCAATGAAGTTGCTTCTGGCCCTGGAAGACACTGAGATTTTGGAGTTTAAACTAGTGACGTTTTTAGTTAGAGAAAAACTATTTCAGGATTGCTGGGAGGATTTTAGAAAATTCCGGGCTTAAGTTTGACGAAGCTGGATTTTGTCTGTATTGGAACCTTTCTCTATAGAAGAGTGATGGATTTGTTTCAAAAGTAAGAGTGAAAAATCATTTACACATTTTATTTGTGTCTGAATTTGGCTGAGAGCTCATAAAAGGTGTTTCACACATATACAGCATGTTCTTTTCTGAACTCGGTTAACAAGTTTCACCAAAGCTGATACAAATGAGTAACATAAATAGATCATTCCTCTTGTATTCTTCACTCAGACAAAAGCAACTGATGATCAGTCTTTTTAGTGTGTTCTGTTTCCCTGCTCATCCTCCCCTGTACAGCTGTGTCACAGTGACTCAACAGAAGACTTTACCCTTCCTTTGTACTGGTGCTTAATTTGTGCCAGAGCTTGCCTGGGCTAAGGCCCAGCACCTCTAGACTTGGCAGTTCATAGGCCTGGCAGATCTGGGCTTGCTGCTTTGCGAATATTGAAAAATTGCTTGAGCCCAGCACTTTTCATTGAAAATTAAGCGTTACCTGTACGCATTCTCCTGGTTTTGTGAGAGAAGTTTCAGGCTTGCAGGTAATTTGCTACCAAAGCAGTGCACATGGAACTGGAGATGTGAATGTTACCTTTCTGAAAGCTTTACAGATCGGAACTGCAGGTTGGAGTAGCATGAGGTCCCAAGCTGGGAAAACAGGCTGGCTACTAGTCATCCTGTGACTGGATTATGAGAGCTTGGAACCCTGGAGCAAAAAAAAATGGTTTTAGTTCCACATGGGAGAAACAAAATGGGAGAGGAAGTGTTCAGTGTGGCTTCATAAAGGATTGCTCATGCATCTTAAAGGTACTAACAGAGCTGTCAAATGACTTCATTGGATCACTGAAATTGTTTTGTATAAACAGTAGATATTTGGGGAGCTACAAGGAGACTCAAGCAAAGCATATCTAGTACTGATGTACAGTAAAGGAAGAAAAGAGATATCCTGGCAATTACTTACTGCAACTCTAACCTCTGTTCACAATTTTAATCACCTCATTCCTAGAAAGCTACTAACATACTGAAAAAATTTCTTGATTGCAGTTCTGAATGAAGCAAGAAAAAGCACTAGGTGGTATCTTCGCCTGAAGACTTAAGAGGACACACGTTTAGAGTCTATAGGAAAGCCTCTTTGGTTGGTGCAATGACAATTAGACTGGATAAATACTAATGTAATATAGAGTAGGAAGCAATCCTGCACTGCAGGAAGATGGACTAAATTGCCTGATTGAACTCTTTTCATTTGTAGAATCTGTAGGCAGATCGATTCAGTGGTTTAGAAGTAGGGAAAGGTACTATCTTCACCATGAGGGCCACATTTTCCTGTGACACATGCAGGGAGGTAAAAGAAATAATTATTCCAAGAACTCTAGATAGTTTTAAATGCAACAAAAAGCCATAGAGTTAAAGAAAAAGAAACTCCTGTTGTCTCTTGTCAGGTTCTTCCCTCAGAAGAATACATATTATGCAAGGGACAACAACCATCTTGAAGGAAGAGCAACGTAAAAGGATGAGTTAAGCACAGTATAAGGACCGCAGACTTCTGCATACATGGATTGTTTTAGATTATGTCGTCAGAGTCTTGCATTTACAACTGGGGGCATGAATTGCAATACATGCTGGTGTGCTGAGCTGTGATTCCCGTGTGGATGTGAACTAAAAAGTACATAGTTCTCATGAACTTAGTCCAGTTTAAAGAGGTTTATTTAGGCCAAATTGCAGGGCTGTGTAGATAAGCCCTCAGATCCCAACTCATTTGTAGCTCTGGGCAAATCAAACCTTTCAATTTTCTCCCTCTGCAAACTGGAATTATGCCCACTAAATTACCTGCTAGCATTGTGGTGAGACTTCAGTTAATGTTCGTAAAGTGCTTTGAAGATGAAAGGTGCTAGGTAATTACTTTCATATCTGCTATCCAAACTTTCCTCTTTTCCCAGAATTTCTCCAATTTATATGTATGTAGTCTCATTAATGAATATTCCAGAGTATCAGACATGCTGTATTTTTTTGTTTTATTATTGCCTTCTGATTTAAATACCTAGATTAAAATGGGTAGTGCTGTTTCTAGTAGAGTTTTACTGCTGAGATTCAATGTGTGAAACTACTTTTCCACTGCCTTTAGCCATTCAAACTATCACTTTTTTTGAAACAGCTCTTGCTGTATAGAGGCCTAACAGATGCAAGGGTCTTTATTTGGCAGGTCAACACTTGCCAGTTTTTTCTTTCTCTTTCTGTGGAACAAAATGTTTCATTTTTAAGTGGTGCTTTGAGCTTGTTTGCAAAGTGATAGACTGTAATCATCACCTGGATGAATGCCTGTAGCATTGCAGAAAGTTGTAGTGAATCAACATAAAAATGATGACTAAGCAATCCAGACAAATTAAACTTGATCTCTCTCTGATCAGAATAGATGTTTACTTTTATAGCAAGTAAATTTCACTGCAAACTCGGGTTGGGCCCAACAAGGATGATAGATGATTATCTTACACTAACATGCTGCAACTTTATATTTACAACAATGTTGTGTTAACCTTATGTTAATATATGCATAGTGAATGTTCAGTGAAGAAGTTCCAAATTAAAAAATAGCTCATTTGTTTGATCATACTGCTTTTCTGTTGTTGGAAATAGGTGCAAATTTAACTGCCAGAAATCAGTACCTTGTAGCTTGTTGTTCAGAATTTTGATGTTATGTAGTTAATAGGTTGCACAGGCAATTGGTTTTAATAGGCTGATGCTAAATGGGCAGCCCATGGAAAAAGAAATATTAAATTCCGGGACATCTGCTCCTGTTTTCTAAGTAACATTTCAGAAACTGAGTATACATCACATTAATACAGATGCTTTTTATTATTTGCTAGTTATAATTAAATGCAGTTTTTTATGTGGTTGGTGATGAAAGAGTGAAAGGAACCTCGAGGGTGGTGGTGGGGGGAATGTTTCAGATTATGTAGACCACAATTGACAGTTACATAGTCCACCACAAACCCTCTCCTGGGTTGGTTTTTCATTTTGTAATAGTGTATTCAAGCCATATTTGCAAACCACATTCCACTAAAGCCTTCCCATGTTGAGAGCTAGTTGTTCAGTAATATGTAATGACTGGCTGAGAGGGTTTGCAGTTCAGTCAGGCTTTGACTGGAGGCAAAATATTTAGATATTAATCTCTTCACCCTACTACATAACGATACCTAGAACAAAACCATTAATGACAGTTTTGTGACTGAGGCCATCCAATTGAAAAGAAAATGTGTCCTAGAGAGAGAGGTCTATGTGTAACTTTTCAAAAGCTCATTCTTAGATAGCTCCCAGTGGTTAAAGTATAATTTGATGGGTCTTGGAACCAATGTTCCCTGTAGGCTGCACGGATGAGTGGGCATTCAGCAGCCATTGCACACCCATGCAGGCAACCATTGTTCCCTCTAAGCTGATGAAGCAGCTGAGCAAGTTATGGATGCCCTCGGGGAGCGGCGGGAAGCAAGGAGGAGAACCGGTGGGGAACATCCTCAATCGCATCCATAACTTGCTCAGCTGCATTAACAGCTTAGAGGGAACATTGCCTGGAACCCTCAATCTCCAGGCCCCCTTCATGTGTATGTGGGCCCCAGCCAATGTAGGCATTTTTGAGCCCCATCAGCTCTTTCCTCACAAATGAAGCACAGTCTCAAATCCCAGCTAAAAACTGTACTAAAAGTTATAAGGTGTGTACCACTTCCTCTGCTGTATTTTGTATGGGCATCTATAGGGGATCAGGGCCCACAGGTGAATTTGGTGTTCCTCTGTTTCTCTTTTTCCCCAGTTTGGGAATTATCCAGGGGCTTGGCTTTCTGGATGACCAGAGTGAGATAGCAGGGCATTTGCTTTCAGGCAGAAAGTTAGGCACCTAGAGAACTTTGAATGGAAATTTTAAATGCCAAGTGAGTTTAGGTTGCTAGAGGGTTAGGCAGCAGCCAGATGGGGTGTTTCGTGGATTACAGGGGCCCCTGAAACTGGAATTCGACCTCCCCACTATCTTCTCTGACCCTCTGCTGGGTCAGGGACCCACAGGATCCCTTCCCTACCTGGCTGGAGCTGCAGCGGTGTCCCCACTAGTAGCTACCTAGCCAGCCTGCTCCAGTCCTGAGCATTCATCTGAGCATGCTCAGGGTTGGAGATTTTGAAAACTCTTCTCCACAGCCTGGCTGCAGCCCCAGGGCAGGACGGCCAGCAGAACATGGCTAAGTAGGGGGGAATGCACTGGAATGCTGTGTTCTGCACCATTATTCTATTTTTAGGGGCCCTGGGATGCTGGTCCCTAAAAATTTTGGCCCTGGAATGACATTTCGGTGCATTCCCCCTTGCTTTAACCCCTGATAGCTCCATATTTGCATGTGAAGGAGTAGAGTTCAATATAGTAAAATAAATAAAACAAAATTATTCATGACTATTCCATCATTCTCATTCCAGATGAAATGTTCTTTGGCTTGTATAGCTTTTGTATTCATGTTGAGTGAATAGTCTAATCAACAAGTTTGTTGACATTACCTGAAACAGCAGTTTTCAGCAAACATTACAGAATATTGCTGTAAAAAAGACTACTGAATATCCATAATCCTGGCTATTTACTTTGGAAACCTGATTTGAAGACTAAAGGCTCATCTGTTCAGAGAAAATAAACTTGTCTTGAGCTACATCTAATAAAAAATGCCCAACCCTTGAATTGCAAATATTAAATACTCAGCCTAGTTCTAAAATGTCTCAGTTGCGACCCTGGCACAAACAGAGGAATTAGGAAATCCATTAGTGCCCTATGCAGGCTATCCTCGTTGGTAGACTGTACAAGAGGAGGAGGAAAAGGCATAGGTAGCTGCTGCTCCTCAAACCATGCAAGTGAATGGGGAATAGGTTGTGCAGCTAAGGGAAGGAAACTGTTCCACCAAAAGCTGCATCATCTTATTTCTATCTCCCTAACAACAGGGAAGTAGATTCATATTCCAGTTTCTGCTCTTCTTCTGAGGTTGTATGGTCACAATCCAGCCCATAGAAAATGCCATTAACAAAAAAAGGAGATACTGCAATGCATTTTGTCAATAATGCAACTTTCTTGTGCTCTTTTGGTTTTGCTGCTTCCATAAAAAGTTCACTCTCTGAAATATCATATCAGCCTCAGTCGACCATTTACAACCTCTATTGTGCAGTCACGAACAGGAGAAACTATCAGAAGCATCTCTGCTTCTGTCAGGTACAACAAAAATGTATTTTTTATGTTGTGTCTTTCACTGTGTGGTGAGTGACGTGAGGGGCTTGAGAGCTAATTTCCCCTCAGATCTGACTTTGCTGTTGATGTATAGGGGAAAAACTTTTTCCTCCTCACATTTTTGAAGTTTGCACTGGGTAGCATTTTCCACTGTGGATGCTAGAGGGAAATCTAGCCCTGTCCAGAAAATCCAAAAACAACTTTTTTGCCTGAAGGGTTGATGGTTCTAGGCCACTGGTGCCAGCAGAATGAAGCAAACATCTGACAGAGCATCTGAAAAATACTAATTAATCAGCTGCCAGTGAGCTTGGTTTTAATTTCCACCAGCACAGAGTGAATGGCTTATAAGAGGAAAGTATAGAGCTGTCCTTTATATTGCAGTGTGATTTCTAGTCACTCTAATTCTGTCTGTCTGTCTGTCCTCAGGTTCCCCAGAGGATAGAAGAACAAAGTGATACTGCTGAAGATAGTGGTGCAGGAATCCCAGGTGTATGGGGCAGTTGGGGCCCCTGGTCTGCTTGCTCTCGAAGCTGCGGTGGTGGGGTGATGGAGCAAACACGGCCCTGCCTCCCAAGCTACTACCATGACAGGAGTTATCCTAGGCCAGGGCAACAGTACCCTGCCTTGGAAAGAACTCTTACTCCGCAGTATTCCCGCTATCGTGAAGATGCACTGGCCCCTTATTCCGGCCATGTCATTTCTGCCGTCCGTACATCCGTGCCACTTCACAGAAACGAGGAGCAGCTTCAGAGAGGCCTTTGGGCTTTGGCTTCCTACACAGGTCGCAATGACAGCCGTCTAAACAGAGGAATGGTGAGAGGGAGCCGACATTCTCAAAGGCACAGCTCCAAGCCTGAGAGGAGGTACTGTTCCTGCACGTGTACTTGATCCCATAGCTTAGTTCAAAGGGCATATTTGAAGAATGTGTCTGTTCATGCCAGATTTTAAATTAATAGATGGGGAAAATCAGAGGAAACAATAGAATGGGCTTATAATAGCTGCAAACTGTTAGTTATGAAGGCTGCTTCAAGTGATAGCTTGTGATGCCTGTATATTATACTCCAATATCTCCAGTCTATGTTCTAAAACTAAATGTATAATAATTTTGCCTGCAGGCTATCTCAATAGCTCCCCTTAAAATAGTAATTTTCCCCTATAGTTCATTTACCCTGTGAAATCCTCATAGGAACCTTAGAAAAAGATAACTGTGCCTTGACCCTAGGGTACCAAGTTCATCAGCCATTCTAATTAGAACAGGTTTGAAATTTTGTCATCAAAACATGATGAAAAATGGCTTTTTAACTAACTTTGTGTTCCAGTAAAAATTTTCTGTCCTTTCAACAAAAATTCAAGGACTTTTTGGTTTTCTGGTTGACTATTTTTGATAGTTTAGTTTGTTGTCCTTCCCCTTTTTTATATCACCTTTGCTTTTTTTATCAGAAAACAAAAAATGTTGTGAAAAATTTTCAACTATATCATCTTTTTTTAATAAAAAATTTACCTTGACTAACCCTGTTTCTAATATCCACTGAAGTCGGTTTATATTATTTTAACGATTCAGTCTTGAGTTGCTGTACTTCTCTATGATTTAACATTAACTCTATGTTCCTGTCACTCTGAAATGACAGAACTTCATTAGTTCCAGCCAGAATCTCAGGGTTTAAAATGTAGATGAAGATGCTTTTACCATCAAACAACCTGGCCAGACCTACACTAATTGTCAGTTTGAATTACTGAATCTTAATTAGTCAATTCGAATTGACATGGCTAGACAAGAAAATCCAATTCAAATTGGCATGTCCCTGGACTGGACTTGCCAATTCGAATTGGAGGGGGGCACTGCGGGAAGTGTGGCAAGATGGCCGTGAAAAACAGCCACTGCCACAGCCAATCCTTTGCCAGGCTCTAGCACTCTGAGCTGGGCATAGGGAAAAGAATCCCCTCCCCAGCTCTAGTGGCAGTGCTTTACCCCATGCCAGGAGCCTGGCAGAGGATGTTTCCCCTGCAAGGGGCGGGGTGGTGGTGAAGGGAATCCCCCGCCACCCAGGGTTGAAGCCCTTGCCACTCCATCCCTGCTACCTGCCAGGGGGAAGCACCCCCACGGGTGGCTCCTGTGGGGCTGCCATGGGGGCAGAAAGCACCCCTGCATGCCACAGGCATGGGGCTGGCCATGCAGGGAGTAGGAATCCCCCTGCGTGGCTTCTCCAGGAGGGGGGATTCCTTTTCCCCCGAGCGGCAAGCCCTGCACCGGCCGTGCGCAGGGGTGCTTTCTGTCCCACGCGGCTGCCCAGGGAGAAGCTGTGCCAGGGGATTGCTTTCTAGCCGAGCGGCCAGCCCCACACCAGGCATGTGTGGGGGTGCTTTCCCCCACGTGCGGCTGTCGTCTGAGAAGCAGCGCGGGGGCATTCCTTTTCCCCAGCAGGGCCAGGCTGGCACCAGCGGGGCCCAGAGATGCTCCCCCCCGTGTCAGGGGAGAAGCCAGGGGAATTGCTTCCCCCCTTGCCGCAAGCCTGGCAGGAGCTGGTGGCACGGGGTTCTTTCTCCCCCCCCCCCACCGCCACTCCTACAGGTGCCACGGGCGGGTGGTGCATGCTTTCCCCTGGGGCCAGCGCCTGAAGCACTGGCTGGGGTCTCTGTCCCCAGCCAGGGGACAGAAACCCCACTCCCCCACCCAGAGTGAAGGCACCTGTGGGGCTACTGCCCCAGGTGTCAAAGGGCTGTTCTTCCTTCCAGGGTGCCTGGCACCCTGGGAGGAAGGTCAACCCTTGTCAATTTGAACTTAGGTTTGACGAATTCGAAGTCAGCTTTCATCAGTTCGAAGTGAGGAGTGCCTCACTTCGAATTGATGAAAGTGGGCATGTCCATGCACTTAATAGAATTCAAATTAATTGTCATCAATTTGAATTCTGCTCTAAGTGTAGACACACCCCCTGTGTCTGTGCTCACGTTTGAAGCCTCTTGGGTAGTCTGTGATCCTGTTCTGCCTAGTCAATATTTACCTTTCCATGCTCTTTTTCTTTGCTCTTTCAGTGTTTCTTAGCTTTTTTTTTATGCCAATCCTCACTTTACTAACTCTGAAGAGGAGGATTAAAACCAAGTTTTCACAGGAACCAGCACAAGTCTTTGTTCTGTACTTTTATTATAATACATTATTTGTGTTGTAGTGATATCTGGAGTCCCACTGAGGCTGAGTCCTATTGTGCTGAGGCTAGTACAAACACATGATAAAAGACAATCTCTATCCTAAAGAGCTTTCAATCTAAGCTGATGACAGAATGTACCTATGTAGGATTCCTAGGGGAATGAACCAAACTGGCCGGCTGGCTGAGAACATTTGCCCTTACCCTGAGATAATATCAGCAATACAGCCATGGGTCTCCATGTCTTTAACTTACAAAATGCCAAATATAAGTTCCCAGCAGCAGTGTTAATGTGGTGCATTGCACACCCATTGTATTTTGTATTTATAGTTTTTCAGTTAAACATGCATTTCATATATTTACTTTTTTGTTCAAAGTCACATGCCATAAAATATCTAGGTTGGGATTACATGACTGAGTTAAGCCTGATGTTCCACGTTTAGTCCTGATTGAGTGGTGCAGAATAGTTCTAAAGCTGTTTGATTCTCTGTATTTTAAAGTCTTTAAATCATGATTTGAGGACTTTCATAACTTGATAGGTTAGAGGTTTATTACAGGAGTGGCTGGGTGAGGTTTTGTGGCCTGCATTTTGCAGGAGGTCAGACTACATGATCATATTGGTTCCTTCTGACCTTAAAATATAGGAGTCTATAATGCAGCTCTGCTTTCCTGTATGATGGACATCCTTCAGGTTCATGGTTGGAATTCTCTTTTTAAACTTCTCTAGGTATGATGCAAGCTTCTGTACAGATGTATAGCACTTGTTTCATGGACTAAGTCTTGAAAAGAGTGTGATTGATATTGAGGTGTTTAAATCTTTCTTTTGTAACAAATTGTTTCCTTCTTGTGTAAAATGGCCCCCTTGTGGCTTCAGAGCCTATTATATTGTCTAACTTTCAGATGTTTTTGCTGTTGACCGTAAAGACAGAAGTAGGATGAACATTTTGAATTTAAAATGAAGCGGATTAGCATGGTAGGGCTAGTATGTTTTCTTAATTTTGTAAAGTTCAGAAGTCAAATGTTTGTGAGGGAAGGTGCTGTGTATTGCAGCTAGAAAATGAATTCCAAGTATGAATGAGCTCTATCTATGATTTATATGCTGTAAAAAGTTATTCTTCAATAGCCCGTCCATGGGAAGGTATACAGAGCTGTCCGAAGTCAAAAAAAAGTCTGTATTTTAATAAAGTAGGGAACTAGTGAAAAATTTTTGGAATATTTATAATTAGTATTTCAGGTTTATATATGTCATAATTTTTATAGACTTCTATAAACTATAAAGTAGGGATTAAAATTTGTGACTGAGAAGAGCTAACATCTAAGAGCGTAGTAAAATGACTTGGAACTGCTTCCAAGTCAAATATATTCCACAAGCAATGGAAATCCTTCAAAGAAGAAAACTACATTTGTACCTTTTGGAAACAAGTGGAAAAGTTCTCAGGCAGCTGACCAGCAAAGCAGAGGAACCAGCAAATGTGAACAACATCTTATGCACTTGCGAATGCAGAGATGCACTGAACTATAAATGTCAAAAATCAGCTAATCAGATAGTTAGAAAATTTAAAAGGTAGGGGCACGGGAGTGGTGTATTTAGCCCAAATTTTGATCTGTTTTAAAATTATACTCTTTGGCTCTCTGGAAGCAGGCAAGGAAGCTAACATACAGTAAAACACACTGTTACTTCAAAAAATAAATCTGAACTCTTTCTTTAACTACCTCTTCTCTTAATTGGGAGAGGCCACAGAATTCTGCACTGGAGGCTGTACTGTGTGCCAGTTGGCTCCACCCCCCAAAGTGGAGTGACCAGTCCCGCTGGTCCAACTCTGCAGGCAGACTGGCCAGCCCAGTGGCAGGGTGGGAGTGTGGAGGCCAGCCTCTGGGCTAGCCTGCCCTGCGCCCCACTTGGTGCTGGCAGGTTGGAGGGCCCCCACATTGTTGTGGGCAACTGGCCATGGGCCCTATAGACCCATGCAGTAATCTGCCCTTGGGAGGTCATGGATAGGGTCCTGCATGGATGCAAATACGTGGATTCATATCCAACCTGCATCCACAAGAAATGGTCCGTGGATATCCGTGTTGTATCTGTGGATGTGGCTATAATGTGGATATCCGCAGATATCCACAGATTTGCAAGGCTCTAGTCATGGATGCCAACATATGCCTGAAAGCCTTGCAGCAGTTAGGAATTTTCAATCTCTCAGGCACACCTTGCCTTGCTGTGTTGCTCCTCCCCTCTCGTCTTGGTGGGGAGGGTCAGGGTGGTTGCAGAACACCTTCACGATATCCACAGAGCACTGGTGTTCCTTAGAACAGCAGTTGTGAAACACAGCTCTAAGAAAAACTGGCTAGTTTTTCTCCGGTTCCTATATTTATCTAGATGATCTTTTTCCACAATAAAGAATTTTTTAGAGCTGCATTGATAATATTGATGATGCCAGTTCAAGACTAATGACGTTTTAGGAAGACGCAGTGCCAGAAATCCAAAAGAAAAAGTCGTACTCATTCTAGCTTTGCTCAGAACTGAGATGGGGGATGAGGGACAACAATTTTGCCTAAGTTATAAAGAAGACTGTTGTAGACTTACATGTACTTGAGTTTCTGAGAAGTAATTACAACAAATAAAAACATTAGTTTGTTTGACAGATGCTTTGTAGAATTGTCATGTGTCAGGAAGGTAAAGGAATCTTGCTTCCATTTTGGTTGGAATAGCAGTAATATTGGTCACAGTGTTCAGAACACTGGATTATCAATGGTGTCTCTGGTTAGAACTTCCCCCATCCAATATAAATGTGGCTAAACTGGAAATAGAAAAGCCACTGTGAAAGATTTGAAAAGCATGACAATGAGAGGATGCAAATGTTCCACTTCTCTGAGCAGTTTGCTATCCCTTTTAATACAAATACCCAACAGGTCCTTAAGGGCTTAGAAGTCTTTAGGACTGTATTGTGCATGTGCAAAACACATTTTCCTTCCTAACTCTGATTTTATGTATGACGAAGAGTCCTGTGGTACTTTGCTGAACTAGACTAACATGGCTACCCCTTTGGAACTATTTGATGTCTAACCTACTGAGGAAATCAAATAGCTTAAGGCTCCATTTGCTTATACATATGCAAATTTCAGGAATTCAAATGGATGCTTGCACAGATTTTGCTCACCTACAACACAATGGCCCACTGATAAAAAATAGTTCTAAATTGCACATTATTTTAAAATAGTTTATGAAAAGACATTTTGACTGAACATTGATGCTTCTAAAGGGAATATAGAGGCATAAGCAATCACGGTCACCTCATTTCTACCTGCTATGCCCAATGTACTGCTTATTTGTGTAAGTAGTGAAACTTAAGAGGGACTACTACTAGAAGCAGGTATTGTAGATGTGTTCAGGTTTCAGTCTTCTGAGATGGGCAGCAAGCAAATTGTCCAGCACAGATTTAAGTGCTATAAAAGTAACAATGCTAGTTACAGCTCTTTGGAAAACAGATTGTTCTTTCATTGAAAGGTTGTACTTTTTGGTGAAAAATAGAAAATGGAAACTTAGAGTAGACCACTGAAATTTTTATTTCGAAGTGACAGTGCTGTAGTGACGGGGGTGGTGGTGGGGCAAGCCCTTGGGTGCTGGGCTGCAAGGGGGGGTGCTCGGTGGGGTGGGGCTGCAAAGCATGGGGTGCCTGGGGGTTCCCAAATGTGGGCTTGGCCCCCAGGTGTTGGTGGGCACTGGACATCCTCGCTACACCACTGGTGCCAGTGTGGTTCCTCATGTGAGTTGTGGTTTGGGAGTCTCATACCCATGCTCTTCTCTATAGGCTGGGTTCTTTGGCAGTAGCACATCTTTCATGATGCACTATGCTCTCCTATCTTGCTGTGGCGAGTTGTAGGAGATATGGTGTAGGGGTGTAGCCCAAGCCAGTGGTTCTCAACCACTGTGGCGGTACACATTACTGTGTCACCACTAGTGGTAAGTTTGTCATGGAGAGCTGAGGAGATGGCTGAATTTGGCCTGAGGGAGCTGGACTGGTGTGTCCTGTAAGGTTGTGATATGCCACCAAATGTGCTGTGACTTGCAGAAGATTGAGAACCACTGGCCCAAGCCATAGAGAAAGTTGAAGGCATGAGGCATCCAGTGTCTGTCAATGGAACTACAAACCTCATAGCAGCTTTTCTTGAATAAGACATTTGTTTTGTTGGTTGGTTTTTTGATGTTGGGCTTTTTGATGAAAAATGAAAATTTTCTATGGAAAGCAGATTTCTTTTCATAAAAATTAGTTTTCCTCAAAAACCTAATTTTTGACTAAAATTTTTAACTGATCCTAATAATAACTTTCAGACTGCAAATCAGTGAGTTTTTAAAAAAGCTGCATTTAGCAGTGTTGATGGTCACTAAGAATAATGCTGTTTGAAATGAAAAGACCTACATTCACCTTCAGAAATGGCTTTGGATATTGTGACTCTTGAGGAAGATATTGACAGTAGTAATAAACATATTTTCTTCCTAATTGGGGTAAAGCAGTTAAGCATCTCCTCATGAGGCCAAAATTCAGTCTAGCTCACTTGCTTTATCTTTCTGGGTCTTGTGGTGGGACATTAACCTGGGATTTGGTTCTTTTCTTTCCTCCCTGCCCCCATCAATGGTCCTTAAAGAGAATGCTTTTATATTAGAATTTACCACATAATCTTGAGGACATCTTGTTTCCATAATGCAGATCCACTATGGAACTCATAGACATCAACATATAGTATTGGAATGTTACTGGAATTCCTTGTCTGGTTCTTTATGCTGTTTTGCATACTATGCAATCTTTACTCACACTGAGTAGTACCTATTTTTTTTCAAGTACTCAATGGGACTATGTGCATGATTTATTGATATACTGCAGCCCCAGTCCAGAAAAGGACTTAAAGTTAACCATGTGCTTCACTGCTGCCCTTAAAAAGGGAACTTTTTTGGAACTGGGATCCAGGTGAATAAGGACTGCAGAACTGAACTCTGTATCTTTATAGAAATTGATTATCAGAAAATTTTTATACGTACTGATTATCAGAAAATTAATAATAAACTAATAAACAAAAATAATATATAAAATTGAAAGTTGCAGTCTGTTCTCACTTGAATGCAATTACATTATTTGGCACGAAATAAAATTCTTGTGAAACTGATTGGAAAAAAATACTTTTCATATGCAATAGCCAATTTTTAAACCTCAGTCTTGGCCTTTCTAATTTGTTTTAATTCCAAAGGGCTCAGATTTTATTGGTGATTAATGGGCATGCCAAAGTCCATTTTAAAATCAAAGCTATCTTTGAGTTATATTACAAAAATGTCCCAAACCACTTCTGTTTGTCTTTTTTGCACGTTTATAGTAATGGCTGAAAAAAGCTTTCTGGAAGGGGGAGGGGAGGAGGCTGCCTTATGGTATGTTTGGATAACATCTAACAGACTGTATTAACCAACTGCAAATAATACATTTTATCATTACCAATTGCTCTGTTGGAACATTGTAACTAGAATTCCTTTGGAGTGTGTATTTGTCAGGATTCAGTAAGGCGGGGGCATGAGATAAAAATGCTGCAAATCCCTTGCTTGCTAGCTGCAAAGTGGAGAACACAAAGGCTTATGCCTACACTAGCTCATTAGTCTGGATTAAGAAGGCTTAATCTGGACTAATTTGATTCCCGTCTCCACTGGGCAACACTTAGTTCAAATGGTTAGTTTGAACTAACTGCTTAGTTTGAATTTATTTGGAGCTTTAGTTCGAACTAGCACGATGTAGTCGTGCTAGTTCGAACAAACTGTGTTTTGTCAGTTTGAACTAACTTTTAGTTCGAACTAGCCATGCTTTTTTCATTCAAACTAAAAAATCCACAACTAGTTTGAACTAAAAAGTTAGTTTGAACTAACAAAATGTGGTTAGTTCGACCTAACTTTGAACTGCTTAGTTTGGACTAAGCAAGTCCAAACTAAGCTTTTACTTGTACACATAGCTAAAGTGTCCACTGTACGTGTCAAATTACATGATAACTTTAGATAATGATGTTGTTACTTACAGCATCATCTCTGCCAGTGGAGGTGGTTGGGAATAAAATAGATAGTGTAAAAATAAAACTACTGAAGTATGTAAAAGAAGAAGCTTCATTAAAAAATGGTGTGGGAGTGAGCATGCAGAAAGGCAGAGTGTTTAAAACAAACAAAAAAAGCCTTTACAACAGAAATAGCATTCATAGAACAGTTTTTAAAAGCTGGAGGACTCAGCATTTCTTACCAATGAAATTGGAGAAATGGAAAGAGTTGAGGCCCTCAACCTGCAATTGATAGTATAAAGGTGGAATGCTAGGTCTGTATAATGCCCAACTGGCTTCCATGGGACTCAAGGTGCTGGGGCCTGCCCGCCTTTTCAATTGAAGGATGGTGGCCTAAGAGAGTATTTCTGATCCTAGCAACTACAAAACTGATAAATGTTAAAGCATATTGGTTGTTCCACTGAAGCTCTTACTGGAAGATCTAAGTTATCTTTGGCATAAAAAAGGAGTAAGGATTCATCTTGAGTGGGAAAGTGGGGTTGCTATTGACTGGTCTCCCTTGTTGGCTTTCTGGGAAAGGGCAGCCTACTAAGAAACTATGTGGAGTCAATATAGATCCCTAAGGTGTGCCCGCTACTTGGGCTGCACTGGCTATGAACAAATGCACATTCAGTGGAGGAATGATCACAGCTGGTTTTCTGTTACCCCATCTGCCTTTGCAAATGGATTTTAATTGTGGAGGCTGTATGACACTGGCAGAAACGGATGTGGACTCTGGGCTGAACGAAGATCAGTTCACATTTGTTATTACCATGAATTTTTATTGAAAAGAGGAAAAACTGTAAACGTCGGTGAGATTTATGAGATATTAGTCAAGTGGGTGGGTAACCTAGACTTAGATAAACAGTACTAGTTGGAAGAAATTACATCTCCCCACACAAATGAAAAATCAGTTGCATTATAGCTTTGGAAATGTTAATGGGGGAAGGGTTTCCTGAAGGCATTTCTGTATGTGGAAAGTGGCTGAGAGGAAGGATTCGTACTGAGGAAAGAATCCAAAAATTATCAACCTCTCACACTGCTACAATCCTGCTTATTTTCTTCTAGTGCTAGCAGTTGAAGTGAAAGTCTGCCGTGCTTTGTACCATGTATGTTCTGCCTGAGACTTGCAGGAGAGGTTGGGCAGTTTTGGTGCTGTGCACAAGGGATGCGTAGGGAGGAGAGTATAATTTATCAGAAGTGGCTTTCCTTTCTGATGTTACTTTTGTTGTCTCATCTGATAACGTATTTGGTTTGGCAATTAGCAGTCACCTAGTTGGCACATTTAAACTTAACCTCAGTAGGGACAATACAGCTGTTATGCCCTTTACCAATTTATGCCTATCTTCTGAAGTGACTTATTTTGACCTGCTCTTGTTGGTTTCAGTTTGTGGAAGCAAACCAAACTTTGTTTCCTTGTTTGAAAACAGAAAAGCTACATTCTGAAGTGGTTGAAATTTCTGAACCAGAAATACAGCTCAAAGACTTCTCCATGGTCTATCATTGTTGCTCTTTGCTAACCAAATCAAAATTGCTGTAGCCTAACCAAAGTAACGTGTTATATGTAAAAAAAGAAGTAAAAAGAGGGGGGAGTGGATTGGCTGCTTTATTGGGAGTGTATTCTTTAAAAGTAGCTAGGTCAACAGCAGCGTTAGCATTATTCAGAGAGAGCATTTCCATGACACTCAGGAGGCATGATGGAACATGGGGAAAATGTTTTTCTTTTTTAATAGAATTCTGAAGAGATTCTAATAGCAATGAAGACCTTTCTGAGAAATGAATAGTTAACTGAGGTTATTTTGTCCTCAACTTGACTTTGTGTTACTCCATCTTCTATTAATCCTCAGGATATATTCTGCACCTCAATTGTTTTTGTCTAATTAATGTCAGTTTTTTATTATATTACTGTGAGCAGACTCTGTACAGTCCTGTCAAAATTAAAAAGAAGTCTAACATAGTACAATAATTGTTAAGTACCCTGGAATGCTTTAGCTGGATAGTTCAACACCTCTTTTTGGGCGGGTTGGGGTGAGAGCTGCTGTTACATTCAGCTAGATATCTAAAACACTGGTTATATTGTCATTCTGGTGAAAGGGGAAAGAGAAGGACTTAAATAATAGGCACCATGACTGAGGTGGCATAAGGGAAACATGTCTCCCACCACAATTTGAATACCTTGTGGATGAAACCCATAGCATGGCTGCGGACCATGTGCATTTAAACTACTGCTCTTGTTCCCTGGAAAACTTTTTCCATTATGTGGCTGCTCCTTTGATTTAAATGTTCGACATGGAACCAAGCTGCAAAATTTGGAGCCAGAATTTGCAAACAGAAGCTTACACAATGTTGGGATCTGGGGTTTTACTTGACCTGTTAGGGAAATAGGGACCAGCTGTGAAATTTAGATCTGGGCTAGGTTCAAATTCTGTTGCCTCACCTAGCTCTTAAAGTCAGGGGTTTGGGTGAGCTCATCTTTAAATGTAATTATTGTAAAAAATGTAGAATAATTGTAGTGTAGTGCTTTACTTTCTCATTCTCAATGGGCAGTTAATAAGAGCTCCAAAGGGTCTTTTAAAATATTAGTCTCTTTTTTTTGTATAGTAAAAAATGCAAAGGAGAAATTCTGTTATTAAATCTGAAGCTGTATTATATCTGCACCAATGCTCAGAACAAGGGATGATGTCCTTGGGAACATGGTATATTTGATCTATGCTATGCCCATATTAATTTATATTCTAACAACATATCCTGAGGATGTGCTGGATATGCGTACAACTTCTACAGTTGATACCTGCACTTTTTCATATTGCAATTTTGTATAGATTTTGTTATGCCAGAAAACTGTAGCATGTCAGTTACTAATGAAATGAGATGAAAGTGACAAAAAATGAAACTTTATAGAACTTAGAGGTAAATTACATTGTTTTCTTCCATATTGTTCAGTTTGCAAACAGTTTATTGCTCTGTGTATTCCAAAGTTTGCAGTTGTTCAAGTCAAAACATACAGAAAGTTTAAGGGCAACATTTTAAAGCCAGGATGCTTGAAATCAGGCTTCAAGTCCATTTTTAATTGTGGGGGGTGGGAGGTAACCTGATCTTTTTCTGAGGTGCCAGACACTGCAAATTATAATTGGCAACTCTCATTGGGTATGTCCACCAAGGCTTCTTATTTCGAAACAGAGGTTGTTTTGAAATAAGAAGTGGCATGTCCACATGATGCACTGTTATTTCAAAACCGTTAAACCTCGCATCTAATCGAAATAGCCGTTGTTTTGAAACAGTTGTTTCGAAACAACGGCATTTGGACATATTGTTTCGAAACAACTTGTCCAAACGGCCTTGTTTTGAAATAACCATTTTGAAACAATGGCTATTTCGAAAGCAGGCTTTCCCTTAATTCAAATTAATTTATTTTGAAATAAGGACTTTATTTTGAAATAACTCATTTAGAAATGGGTTATTTCAAAATAATGATGTATGCGTGGACATAGCCATTGGCTTAGTGCTCGTTACTTTTGAAAATCAGCCCATTTTGATACGGATTGACGAGTTTGGCTTAGGCATTCAAGTTAAAAAAAAAAAAAAAAATTAACCCAATTGTTGGTTTTGCTGTACAATCCTAATTGCATTTCAGTAATAAAAATAATTATTTGAATGCTTGCACTGGGCTTATAGCTGTGGATATGTGATATTAAAATGCAAAAATCCAAAGGCGTAGCTGTGTTAGTTTAGTGCAGCAAAACAATCAAGGAGTCTGGTGGCACTTTTAAAGACCAACAAATGTATTTATGACATGAGCTTTTGTGAGAGAAAATCCCACTTCAGCAGCTTCAAGCACCTGATGAAGTGGGAAGTTCTCCCACAAAAGCTCATACGATAAATACATTTCTTAGTCTTTAAAAGTATCAGCAGACTCCTTGTTTAAGTGCAAAAAAATGATATACAGGGCCAGAAAATGTGGTAATTCATAGGAAGATGGACTAGCATATTCCCAGGGGCTATAGATTAAAGTGAGCGAACATTTGTCAAAGATGACAGTCCATCACTTTAAATAAAGTCTAAGTTAATGTGCAGATTTGCACATATGCTTACAACACAGAAGAGAGTCAAAGTTCTTCCATTTCATCCATGTTTAAACTGTTTCCTACTGGTTTAAAGCTGGTGAAAGGCAAGTGTGTGGAATACAAAGCAACGCGGGGTTGTGACATAGTACTTCTGGGTGATATATGGCGGTCTTTGCCTCAAAACAGTGGTGTGAATCCATCTGGCTTTTAAGAGCTCTCCCTTTCTAAGGGGGGTAGATGGCATTGCACTCACCAGGACTACTATATGAATTATTTTTAGTAAAAATATGCTGTGTGTCAATATCTACTGAAACACTACCAGGCATAAGGTTGACAGCAGTTGTGACCAGGAGTTTATCTTATGACTTAACATTTTGAGAAAACAGGGCAAAAAATGGGAAAGTGTAGTTTTTCCAGAGTGAAATTTGTTTTTAGCTGTATGTTTGAGAGTGGAATGCACAGCAATGCAGAAGTAGTGAGAGATCTGGAGAGAGTTTGTGAGTGGGACAATTTTTTGAACAGCTGTAGTTTTAAATCATGGAGATACTGGCATGAAATAAAGTCTTATTGCTTGTGTAAAGCCATTGACTCAAGATAGAAAATATATATATAAATTTAAAATTCCTCTCTCACCCCTACGGGTGGTATGTGTCATCCTCAACCTCGGGTCCTCTACCAGAGGCCTGGGAGTTTGAGGGTTCTGCGCAGTATCTTAGCTGTTCCTAGCACTGCACTCTTCTGGACAGAGAGCTCTGATGTTGTTCCTGGGATCTGTTGGAGCCACTCTCCCAGCTTAGGAGTCACAGCCCCGAGTGCTCCTACCACCACCGGGACCACTTTGGCCTTCACTTTCCACATCCTCTCTAGTTCCTCTTTCAGGCCCTGGTACTTCTCCAGCTTCTCATACTCCTTCTTCCTGATGTTACTGTCACTTGGCACTGCTACATCTATCACCACTGCTGTCTTCTGGTCCTTGTCTATTAGCACGATGTCTGGTGCTATATATATATATGTATGTATTAATGTTTACAGCAGCTCCTAAATTAAAAACCCAACCCTTCACCACATGTATTTTTTACTGCTTTATCTTCCTCACTGAAAATAGGTATCAGTCTCCCTTTTGTTTCTAAGTAATTTCACTTTAAATTTTCAAGAACTGTGACAGTGTTGCAATAATTTCATTTCAAACTAGGAAGCCTAATGCATGCCTTGGTAGTTAAAAAGGAAATCATGGCAACCTATCTATTTTTGTAGCATTATATGTTTTTCCACAAAATAATGATTTTTATATCAAAATATGAATGCTTTCAGTGCCTTGGATTAATAAGGTTTTACATGGATCTTCACTATGACATGTCAAGTTAGATTTGGGATTCAATCCTGTTATTTATACAAAAATAGCTTTACTGAATTTAGAAATGCATATAATTGAATAAGGCAAGCAGGATTTGGCCCCTACCAAACGGAGTGACTGTGCCTCAACTGTATAAAAACATGTGCCTGTTTTTAAAAATTAGGCAATAGCAAAGAGTGCCCGTCTTAAATGGTGGTGGTTAAAAAAAAAACAAAAAAAAAACAACAACAAAAACCCACTCAAGATATTCCCTGAATAGTCCTGACATGTTTTCATTTAAATTGTAACAGGAAACTGTGTTCATGTTACTTTTCCATTTTTGTGCATGTTCTAATTTATTGATTTTTTTTTACCATGTTAACTCAAAAAATAATGTATACTTATACCCATAATTATTGTGCGTATTAACAACAAGAGATGGTCAAGGAAGAGACAAAATGTAGCATTTGCAATTCAGTTGGCTCAGTAAAGGCCGGACATGATGATCTTGCTTTATGCCCGGAATATGATGTATCACTTAGAACACATCTACACGGGAGTAGCATTCCCATGGCTGGTCCACGTCAGCTGACTTGAGCTCACAAGGCTGGTACTGCAGGGCTATAAAATGCCATGTGGACTATATGACTCCTATTCCTTTTGAGGCATTTTTTAATGTGAATTGGTTGGGAATACTGGTATCTTGTTTTTTTTAAAAAAAAAGTCTTGGAAGGTTTACACTGGATTTAATCCTGCAGTTCTTATATGCCAATGCCTTCAGTGAGTAAGTCCTCCTGAAGAGAGATGTACTTAAGCAGTGGCTCAGCTTTAACTCTTCTGGTTAAGGGGCTATAATGATGTGCTTAAACTAAACATCCACTTCAGTAGTGGACATAATTTCTGAAGTGGAGCTGAAGTGAACAACTATCAGGTCCATGATGCAGAAGCATATTTTTAAAGGTGTTGAAATACACACTAGAGTTCCAGTGGAACAGAAATGGAGGGTCCATTGACATATCACTGTGATGTGTTTAATATATGTTGCTGTCACATTAGAGCACAGATTCCTTTTACAAGGTTATGGTCCTGGTAATGTATCTGGTTGGCAGCAATTCTATGATTTTAAGAATAACTGTGCTTTTAAAAAAAAGTCCTTCCTCTTCCCCGCACCAAAAAAACAAATGAAAACCAATACCAGATGGAATATCTGTTAATAAGAACAATAAATATAGGGAATTTTAATTATACTTTTTAATACTCGACCCTTCTTCACTTTCTATGACAGTTACTCTTACATTATCATGTTTTGCTGCAAATAGGTAGCTGCAATATAATCCCTGGGTCACTGAGACTCCCAGAAGGTGTAAATAGTTAAGTCTCCAGGAAAACCTTTTAAATGGGCCATAGCCTGCTGTTCTTTCTTCATTACGCCTCTTGCCAAAGCATTGCCCTGACAGCTTCAAAGGCTCTTGTAACAATCAAAGGCCTAGCAAGGTCTAAGCCACATGTTCCTCTTGCTCCCTGCTGCAGTATGCAGGCTGCAGTTTCAAACAAAATAGCTTTTATTGCCTGATCTTTGTCTCTTTCCTTTGCCAGCACGTTCAAGCTTCTAATAAATTCTTTATTGCTTGTTTTATGACCTGTCACCTTTTGTAATTCTCTTAAAACAGTAATCAACATTTCAAATGTATCTCTCTCTTCCTCTTGCTCTAAAAATGTATAGGGCATGTTCAAGCCTGTTGTAGCTCCATTGAGTTACACTGGAGATAAATTTGGCCCACTTACTTTAAAAATCACTCAAAAATGTCACTTCTAAATAGCAGAAAAATTGAGGCATAGTTCTGCAAAGACTTGCATTTGTGTTGGAGTAGCCACCCACACTTTTGTTTCTGGACCTCATTCTTCAGTGGGATTTGGGGGTTCTTGGGCTGATGTTCACAAAGCTACTTGGGCACCTATGTATCAGTTTTAGATGCTATTTCAGCCCACAAAATTCTTGTTTGGAAGCTACTTGCCTGTAGATGGCTAAGTTTTTGTGGTAAAAGTTCCCTATGCATATACGTTTCCATCTTCCCAGTGGATGCCCTGGCCACCAGACTACAGAATCATTCTCACATTCTCTTCGTCTCACTGATTGTTCATTTACGTTGACGGGGTGGCCTTACTCTCCATTGAGCAGGAAAGAGTTAAACAGACACAATGGCTGGTGGAAGTCCTGCAGCCCAGCTCATTCCAGGCTGACTTCTGAGGAGGAAGGATGCTTGGTGGAGGCTCCAAGCATGGAGCCACCTTAGCCTCTAGCTGAGTGAACCTAGAGGCCCCAGAGACCTACTGCCCATAGCTGCCTGCCAGTAATCAGTTGCCTGGGGAGTTCCCAATCCCAGAGAATCAAAAGTCCTCATGAGACCCGGACAACAGCATCAGGAGACATGGTAAGAAGTGAGACAGAGAGAGTGGTACCTACTTGACGTAGATCAGCATATTGTATTAGTATCCCCACTGGCCAGGGTGGTGACCACTCCTATCAAAGACAGGGTCCTGGACTGGGATGCAAGGGAGTCGGCCGAATCTGTGTCCTTTTCCCCTTCCCATTGCTCTTCTTGAGGAGACAGCAATCCCTTACCTGAACTTCAGACTGTAGAAGTGTGCAAACCCTTGCCATAGTTCTAAACTGCTTACTGTCCTGCCCTGTGCCTGAGAGCTAGGACTATGGACTGTTTACTTGCCTACCCCTGATCCACAGGTAGCTATTGATTCTGGCTGCTAGGCCTCACAGCTCCGAACTGAGGTTGACTCTGGCTATTAGGCCATGCCACTGGGACTCGGACTCTTGAGTCATATGACTGGGAGGTCAGAATCAGGCTGGTAGACTGTGCCTGGGGGAATGCTCTGTTCTCTCTTGTCACCCAAACCTCCTCTTAAGCAGGCATGGCATGGGTTTACCCCTCAACATATATACACACAGTGGACAGCCTCAATAGGAGAGAGTGACCAAGCCCCATATCAGAATTTCCCATAGCTGAGTGGTTGAAGCCGTTTTCTGAGAGATCCAAGTTCTGGTTCATATCTTTTCTCCCCATCAGGCAGAGTGGGGAACCGAACCTAGATTTCCCCTATTTCAGGAGACTATGCTAATTGTTGGCCTGAAGTTATCTGGTGGGCAGTGGCATGCTCCTGTTCCTGCTCCTCACCCTCCCTTTTTATGTGGAGTGAAGCTGGCATGTAACTCATTCTCAAACAAAATGAATTAGGCACCTAAGCCATGTGTTTACAAGAGATGGGTTCCCAAGTTGTGGATGGCTAGGTATATCCCTGCTGTCCAGGCTTAATCATCTTTTTCAATGAGATGAGTGGGGCTAAGGGCGCACTCCTGTAGTCAGCATCTGACCTTGGCTTGTGTAGATGGCTTCCTGCCTGGTTGATGGCTTTTGTGGATCATAGAATTATAGGACTGGACATGATCTTGAGAGGTTTTCTCGTCCTGTCCCCTGCACTCAAGGCGTGACTAGAGACCAGGGGTGGCCAAACTTATGGAACTCAAGAGCCACACAAGTTGATTATTAAACCTTCAAGAGCCACACTGAGGCATATAGCCATATACTTTTTACCTGCTCCAGAATTACTCAGTTTAAAATTCATTGCACACTTTATCATAAAATGAGAGGAAATATTGACCCTACTAATTTCAGATTCTAATAATTACTTAAGGTTACCATGAAAATTGGGCCTATATAGTAAAAACTTAGCTGCTGCTTGATGTAGAAGACTGCAGGCTAGTAGCGAGGTTTTTGAAATCCCAACCATGCTGCACTTCTCCTCACCATCCCTGACCATGCCACACTTCTTCCCACCATCCCAACTGCCTCCTGAACGCCTAGGCTGGGGCTGCTTTCCTAAATTGATTTGCTGATATTCTTCCAGGAGCCCCAATTTTGCATTGAAGAGCAACATGTGGCTCCCAAGCCGCAGTTTGGCCATGCCTGCTATAGACCATCCCTGACATACATTTTTCTAACCTGCTCTTAGAAATTTCCAGTGATGGAGATTCCATGACATCCGTAGGCAATTTATTCCAGGGCTTAACTATTCTGACAATTAGGAAGGATTTCCTGATGCTCAAGCTAAACTGCCCTTGCTGCAGTTGGAACCTATTTCCTCTTATCCCATCATCAAAGGTTAAGAAGAACAATTTTTCCCCCTCTTCCTTGTAACAATCTGTTGTGTGCTTGAAAACTGTTATGTCTTCTCCTCTCAATATTTTCTTCTCTAGACTAAATAAACCCATTTCTTTCTTCTGTCTTTCCTCATAGGTCATGTTTTCCAGACCTGTAATTATTTTTGTTCCTCTCCTCTGGATTTTCTCCAGCTTGTTTAAAAACAAAACAAAACAAAAATTGACATCTTCATCATCTGGACCCATGGCAGGGATGTTCGTGAAGATTTCCACAGACATACACACACTCTCTCCAGTTTGTTCCCATCTATTCTGAAATGTGGAGTCCAGAACTGTGTATAATACTCCAGTTGAGACCTAATCAGTGCAGAAGAATTACTAGTTGGGTCTTTCATACAACACTCCTGTTACCACATCCCAGAATGATGTTTGCTTTTCTTAATAGTAACACTGTTGATTCATATTTAGCTTGTGATCCACTATGTCCCTCAGATCCCTTTCTTCAGTACTCTTTCCTAGGCAGTCATGTCTGATTTTTGTGTGTGTTAACTGGTTGTTCTTTCTTAAGTGGGCACTTTGCATTTCTCCTTATTGAATTTCATCTTATTTACTTCAGACCATTCTTCCAGTTTGTCCATATCAGTGGTTCTCAACCTTTTGTTGGCCGCAACACATTTGGCAGTGTGTTGTGACCCTATGGGACACACCAGCCCACCCCCTCCAGGAAGAATCCAGCCATCTCCCCAGCTGTCCATGACACTCTTAGTGCTGAGTGGTGACCCAGTAATGTGTCCCGACACAGTGGGTTGAGAACTGCTGGTCCATGTTACTTTGAATTTCAATCCTGTGCTCCAAAGCACTTGCAACCCCTCTAACTTGGTACTGTCTGCAAACTTTCTAAGTGTACTCCATCAGCCATTAGGTAAATAATTTATGCAGATATTGAACAGAACCAGACCCAGGACCAATCCCTGTGGGACCCCACTTGATATGCCCTTCCAGTTGCACAGTGAAGCTGTGATGATTACTCTCTAGGAATGTGTTTTTCTAACAAGTTATGTACCAGCCCTATAGGATCTCTGGCTTAGGCTTTTATCTCTCCCAGTTCATTGAATAAAGAACTGGAGGGCCTCCACTCAGACATTGTGGATCACAGTGCAGTTTCTTTGATTTTTCTCAGCACCTAACTTTTAGGTGTTAATGCCACACTCATTGTTGCAAGGCCGAGTCTGTGGATTCAGGCCTCGGTGATTTGTACGACTGACCTCTGTGTGGTAAGGCTGAGGATTTTTATTTTCCCCCATTGCAATAATATCTGGACCAAAGCTCGCTCGCTCTCTGGTGATGTTTCCATTCCACAGAAGCCAATGCAGGGGACTATTCATGTAATCAGAAAATAATTAAGGCATTTGTCCAGTATATACAAAATAAAACCTCTCCCCCCCATATCTTTTTTTAAAACAAAAACTGCATTTTTAAGTACAAGGAGTTACCTTAATGACATATTAATACCATTTTATTTAAAAGTAGGAAACTTGGCTTGCATATTCTAGCAAAAAGGTATTTTACAAGCTGTTTGAGTCTAGTGGTGTGTTAAAATCTGCCTGTATTACAGAAGGCTTATTGCTGGATCAGTGATGGAATTACTCTGATATTAAAGAAGGCTCCTTGTATTGTGTGTGTGTGTGTGTGTGTGTGTGTAGGCACATCATAAGTCCTTGCTGATCATTTTTATTGACTTTTTTATTAAGTAATATAGTACCAGAGTAGAGATCCATTTACCCTAATGGAAACTGAATAACAAACTCAATCTTTTTTTTCCCCTGGCTTGTACCAAACACTTTTAAAATTCTTCCTGAATTATGTGTTATACTACCATGAGATGTGAAAAAATATGATTTGGGGTTCACAATTTAATTGCAATCTAAGTCTGAATTCAAAATAGATTTGTTTCATTTAGCTCTTGGGTCTTGTTTCCAAGATGTAATAAACTACTGCTAATTCCAGCTTTGGAATATAATGCTGAATGGGTCTCAACTAGATTCTAAAAGTGTTTTTCTTACTTGGATTTTGTGCTTGAACTGAATTTTAGACACAGTTCAGAAAACACAAAGTGTCTTTCTGGGAAACTGATTGTAAGTAGCAAACACATCCTGACTAGTCAGTAGGGCCCTGCAAATAGTGTAGTGGCTAACACCTCTGCTTAACATGCAGAAGGTCCTGGGTTCAATTCCCAGGGGGTTGGACTCAATGATCTCATGAGGTCCCTTCCAGCCCTTTGATTTGATTAAAATTTCATCTTAAACTGTGGAAAGCGTCACTATTAATGGACTGAGTGGTCAGGAACATATAGTTCACCATCTTTGAAGTATCTGGCAAAGTGGGATTTTGTCCCATGAAAGCTCATGCAAAAAATAAATCTGTTAGTCTTTAAGTGCCACACGACTCCTTGGTTGTGTGGTTTTTTTTGTTTTTTGTTTTTGTTTTTTTTTTTTGGTTGACTAGACTAACACGGCTACCCCTTTGGAAACTGGCAATACTTTAATGATGCCAGTGGTTGCGTATGCCTCAGGTCAGCATTTGATCAGAGTGAGTTCCTCAACATTCATTTAAGTGTGAACTTGGAAAATGGAAAATAGGTTGATCCTATGAGGTACAGAGCACTCTGGAACCAATCCAGCAGATCATGTAAGTACGTGCTTAACTTTAAGCACCCAGATAGTCCTATTGAATTCAATTGGATAAGCGTGCGCTTACATGCTTTGCTGGGCTGGGGCAGAGAGCACTCAGAAACTTGTAGGATCAAGTTGCCATACCATTGATGTGTATGTTCCATTTGTATTAAAAAAACAAACAAACAAACAAAAACCCCACAACCCACAATGAACATCCTTGCAACTGAAATGTCACACGTCTATATGAATTAAAAGGCATGCGAAAGCAACAGTTTGGAAACATGGTAAACCCTAGACTATATACTTGCACATTTCCAGGTCCCTTCCCTGTTCTCATTCCCCTTGAGCTTACTCTACCCAACAAAATGCAGCTGTTGCTGACAATGGGTTTCAGCAGCAGGCATGAGTAAAACAGGCACTGAAAATGGGTTAAGTGCCAGTCTAAACAAGAATAACCCATGGACAGCATGTTTCATGAACCACTGTTTTCTCATGTAGACAGGCCCTTATGTATTCTCAGGGGAGGAACATAAACTGGTGATGGATTGATATTACTTTGTGGTGGGAAGATTGGACCAATTTCAGGAAATGATTTGCCTTAGCATCTCTTTAGTTTGTTCTTCTCTGGTCCCTTTTCATCTTCCCTACCCCACATAAAGATGGTAAGTTTATCATCCCATTTAAATGTAATTACTTAAGATAATGGAAAGGCACTTTCTCTTTGCTCTGCTGAAGACACACAGAGCCTAAATCCCTAAATGTACCTGCCCCAATCAGAAAGTCATTCTTGGCAGTGCTGTTACTGTAGCTCTGCTGTCACCAACCATGCTTTATGTCGTATCATCATCTCTGGTTGTCAGTCTAGTACAGCTCACCCCCTACTCATTCCCCTGCACCCTCTCTTAAAGGAATTTGTTATTACAGCAGAGGAGTTGTGACCAGGGAGTTAAAAAAGCTGAATGCTTTTGCAAAGCTGACCTCTGAAGAAACCTGTAATAAATAGGATGCTACCAGTTCTGTCAAGTTACAAATTCAACTTAACTATTAGTAAGTCTTAAACAAATAGCCAACATTTTTCTTTGCATCTCTTTGCTTTGGGGTCTGCTTGAATGATCGGAGGGAATCTGCATTGCCTGTTCAGAATGGCTGCCAATCTGAATTGTATTGCCCAGCGTCTCTGCCACCAGGCACAGTCAGAATCCCTCAACAAGACACAGCAGCTGCCTCTCAGCTGATGGGAATAGTATTTTGTGAATAGATATGGAGGGGCCAGGAAAGGCACTACTAAACTTGGTGCTCTCACTAAAGTTTTTCTTCTTTCTTCATGATGGCCTAATAACTCTGGGGTGCAGACCCATTGCTATGGTGGTGCAAGTGGGGCTTTGCTCCAGGCGCGCCAAAGTGTCTCCATTGAGCTGCTCCATTAAAGGGTGCACTCTGTGCCACTCGCCCTATGCACTGGCTATTGTAAGGGGCACGGTAAACTATGTTTATGGCTCTGCTGGGGTGTTGCACTAGGTGGTAATGTTTCAGGAACAGAATCCTCTGAAAAATAGGATTGAAAGGTTAGGAACTGAAAATGGGGAAAATCGGAAGTTTCTGTGGAATCTTGCCAAGAAAACATTCTGACTATAGCACAACAAATCTGTCATTGCATCACCAATGGGTATTTGTCACTGTCCAGATCCTATATATTTTTTTGTGACAGAAATGGTAACCAAGAGTAGTGATGATGACTGGAATTCAAGGCTACAGTGTTCAAGGAAAATATATTACCTCATTTATGTATATGAGGGAGTGGGAAATTAGTAAGACATATAGCATATGTCCAGGGAGTAAGAGGCATACAGGGAGGAAGGAAAGGGGCTGAGGAAGAGTAAGGAGAATGGAGAGTGCTAGGGCTTGAGTAAGTCTCTGTTGCAATGGCTCTCAACCTGAGGGCTGCTTGTGGTCTATGTGACATCCTCAGAACCATAGAGGTAGTATATGTATTGTGTAGAGCAGGCCTGTATAACACAGAGAGCTGCATACGAGGCTCACAATGATAAATAGGTTGAGAATTACTGATCCATCTGGAGCAATCAAGGGAACAGATGCAAGGGATTAGGAATCTGGAATCTTACTGATGCATTTCATTTAAAGTTTTCTGATAAATGATTCATTTAGAAATACTTGTTTTCAGTGTATACAACAATCCATCAGTTCAGTACAGAACTTCATTACTTAATGAAGTGCAAGAACACTTGTTTTACAGCATTGCTCCTAGATCAAAGCTCTGTGACAAAAACCTATGCATTTTTTGTCTATGAATGGTCAAGCACATGTAAGACTTTATGTAAATAACTCTTTAAAAAATCTTGCCTTGCTATCGCTATAGATTAGTTTAATCCTTTGAACATTTACCTTTGGGGCCAAATGTGATTGTAGTGAATCAATAAAGCTAACATGAGAGGAAGGATGGTCTAGTGATTAAGGGAGTATGCTGGAAATAGACTCTACTCCACAGTGGACTTACTGTGTCATCTCTGGCAAGTCAGTTAGTCTTTGTATACCTTCAGTTCTCCATCTGTAAAATGAGAATAATAGTCCTTCCCCTACTCACACAGGCGTTGCACAATAAAGATTGTGAGCTGCTGAGATACGATAGTAATGGTGGTAACTAAAATAAAGGGGGCCCTTTGCTTGCTCTCTTGCTTCACCCCTCTGAACTGACTTATCTGGTTCGGTGGTTCTCAACCTTTTGTGGGTCATGTAACACTTGGCAGCATATTGCAACTCTCGAGGACACACTAGTTCACTCCCTCCAGGCCAAATCTAGCCATCTCCCTGGCTCTCTGCAACACACTTACTGCTGTGTGGCAACACAGGAATGTGTCCCAACCCAGTTGTTGAGAACCACTGATCTAGTTAATCGATGTAGTATCCTCTATTTCAAAACACACAATTTTAATATACTGTGAGACAGCAGCACCAAGGGGAGCAGGAGGGTCTTAGAAGAGAGATATATAAGCCCCAAAATGATCCGGGCCTTTGTTCCCTGCAGACTGAGCAGGGGTTACTTCAGGGTAATTTGAAGCACCTGAGACTGATTAAGGCCCAGTTAGAGTCACGATAAAAATCCTTGATCAAGCCAGAGGGGTGCTGGACAGCAAGGAGAGCTAAAAGCAGTATGTAAGGAGCGTTGGAGACAAGCAAAGGAGTTAGAACAGAGCCACAAGGAAAGTAAAAGAGAACAAAAGGGGTGGGGGGGAATAGCCCAGGGGAAAGAATTACTTGTTAGCGGTGCATAGCTGCTACTTGTCAGGCCCCAGGGCTGGGGCTCAGAGTAGAGAGTGAGCCTGGGCCCCTTCCCCTCTCCTGCCCCACTGTGCCTACATAGGCACAAACTCCCTAGAAATGGGAATAACAGCACGTGTCCTGACTCCCACAGGAGAGCAAAGCATGGGACCCACCACAACAGAGTGGACAACTTGCCACAACACTTACTAAAAAATGAGAGTCCAGTGACGCCTTAAAGACTAACACATTTCTTTGGATCTGACCAAGTGGGATGGAGCCCACGAAAGCTTATGCTTAAAGAAATTAGTCTTTAAGGTATCAACAGGACGCTACCCCTTGGAAACAATACATTTACTGTAATCCTAAAATTAAGAACAATGAAACTCATTTGTCAAATTTATTTTGTCACTAATCTGTGAAATTAAATAGTACCTATAGCTTGGATTAAGTTTTAATGTTTAAGTTACTTAAGCTTTCATGCGTACTGATCAGATTTGTCTAACTTATCTTGTTGGGCTAGTAGAACTGCTGGCTGGATATTGCCAGATTTAAATTAAACAAGTAGATAATGCCTCTACTTGAGATAAACATGGTGGTGATAAAATGCTTGCTGGGTGTTGTCTGGCATGAAACAGTCAATGATGGCACTTGCCTTATAAATATAAGTTTTCTGCTAAGCCTCAGTTTGCTTTTTGATGATAATGGCCTTGCTGATGACCCTTTCTTCCCATGTTCAGTTGCGCATATTGGTTTATTGTCAACACTGAGTGTGAAGGGCATTGAACTTTTTTCCTTTGCAAAGGATTGTACAATAGCAAGATTTTACTGTCAAGGGTTTATCTGTGACTAATTATCGCAGGCTAATATGTAGCACACAGAAGAATTCAACAGCATTACCACAGTTGGACTGTAAACGGACAGAACTGGTAAAATTTATAATCTTTTGGGAATAGCTAGTTTATTTTCCTGGGTTTTGTCTGTTTTTTGACTCTTGAACTGGTGTTTGGTGCTTGTGTCTAGTTCAGGGGTGGGCAACATTTTTGCCTTGATGGCCATATGTATGGCCACTCAGTGGGCCACAGGCAGGGGTAGGAGGAGTGGAGGGGTGGGGCTTGGAGAAGGAGTGGCCATCTCCCCCTCCTCTGAAAAAGGGTGGAACTGGGCTCCATTCTCCATCTATCCCAGCTGGGAGGGAGGCAGAGCAGCAGCTGTGCTCTGGCTGTGGTGCGAGCCACTGCTAGACTTGGGAGGGGTGGGAGAGCATCGGTGGTGGCTGCGATGCAGGCTGCCACTGGAGCTGGAAGGAGGGGAAGAGCAGCTCAGAGCTGGTGAGCCAGAGGACAGGTGTTTGCAGGCCAGATTTTGCCTTCAGGCTGTAGTTTGCCCATTTCTGGTCTAGCTAAAACAGCAAAAAATTGCTGATAAGTTAATATTAAGAGCTTATTGGAAGCAGTTAAATAAGTTGGGCTTACTGTACACTAGAAAGCTTTACTAGTGGCATAGCTGTGTTTGTGAGGAACATAGAAAAACAAAAGCCTTCACAGCTACATTAATAAAAGTCCTAGTCTAGATGTAATTGTATCAGCAAAAAAAATTCTTTTGCTGGGTTAGCTTATTTCATTGGTTCCCAATCTGGGGCTCTGGCGGCCAGGTACGGGGAGGGGAAAAGGGGCCCAGTGGGGTGGGGATGGGGAACCAGTTGGGGGGGGGGGGTGGAAAAGCCCGCAGGCAGCCGAAACCTGGGGGGGGCAGGAGCAGGGGGCCATGGCTGCGGCCATGGCGGCTCAGCTCCCTGGCGACACAGGACAGATTCTGCTGGCATGGGCCATGGGGGTGGTGGCGTTGCTTGCTGGACGCCAGAGCAGCGTGGGACAGACTTTACCCACGTGGTCTGGATTCTGCCCAAGGCGCTGCTGCTGGCACTTCATCACAAATCAAGCTAGGGGGCCACAAAGTGTGTGTGTGTGTGTGTGTGTGTGTGTGTGTGTGTGAGAGAGAGAAAAAGGGGGCCTCGGCCTTAAAAAGGCTGAGAACCACCAGCTTATTCCATTCAGGGAATTCTTTTACTGCTATTATCTGCATTTCCTCTGCCGGAAAATTCTTTTAAGTGTAGAAAAGGGTTGACTTTATCACTACATAATATAGTGGTTAGGGCACCAACTAGGGATGTGACCCCATCAGGTTCAAGTCCTTGCTTGCCTGAATGATCTGGGATGAAAAATAGTGCTAAATTTAATTAGAGCTGGGACCCTGACCTGAGTCTCCTACAACCCAGGCTGCTGGCTTGAGCCTCAGATTAAGAGTGTGAAGGTATGTTTTCACTACTGAAGCTGCTGGAATCAGTGTAACAGGATCAATCAAATGAATTGTTGGGACCCACTCAACTGATCCCAGGAGTGGTTTCCAGTCAATGCCATTAATCTGCCTTCCCAGAAGGAATAAAATTGCATCAACAACAAGGCACTTCTGGTCACTGACACCACAGCATGGCAATGTAAGTCAGTCAGTGGGAAACATGTAAGCTATGTAATGTAGCTTGTATATCTCCTGTTGATTACCTGTAACAGTGTAGATCAGTCTTGAGTTTGTTGTTCTTTTCTTTTCTTTTTCTTTCTTCCCATCCAGTGCATGACAAAAACAAATTTTGAAACCTCACAGTTAGCCCCTAGGAGGATGGATCATCCTTTGGATAGCTCAGCATTACTTAAGACCAGCACTAGACTGTGAGGGCCATCAAAGGGCAGAAACTGCATACATTTTACAATAAAATGTTGACTAAGAAAATTCACATATGACTAATTAACTAAACATGTGGCTGTTCTCCAACGGCTATATTCACTTTTTTGATCCAGATAAAGATGGGAGTATCTTTGAGAAAATTCATGTACATGGTAAACTGATGAACCAGGCTTGCCCTGAGATCCAAATAAACATGTGCAAAAGAGCACTGAACTTATAGAAATGAGAAATACCATTCTAAGGATGCTATGAGAACTTATAATAAAATAACAGAATACTGAAGTGAACTTCCCATGCCCTTTCTTCTCATTACCTTACTTCAGTGGTTGTCAAACTTTTTTTCTTGTAACCCAGCTGAAAAAAATTTATGACCGTGACCCAACATGGTCATAAATTTCCCATGGCTGCTACTGCTGGGTGGAAGCAGCCTCAGAAAACTGACAAGTATGATGGCTGTCCCACTGCTACCTGCAGCCCAGGACAGCCAGTGTCCTTGTCAGTTTCCTGCGGCTGCTACCCCTGGGTGGAAGCAGATCATAGAATCATAGGGTTGGAAGGGACCTCATAGGTCATCTAGTCCAACCCCCTGCCAGAGGCAGGACCACTCCCACTTAAACCATCCCAGTCATGGTTGTGTCCAGCCGGGCCTTAAACACCTCCAAAGATGGAGACTCCACCACCTCCCTCGGCAGCTCATTCCAAGACTTCACCACTTTCTTAGTAAAAAAGTTTTTTCTAATATCCAGCCTCGACCTCCCTAACCGCAACCTGAGACCATTGCTCCTCGTTCTGTCCTCAGTTACTACCGAGAACAGTCAAGCTCCATCTTCCTTAGAGCATCCCTTCAAGTAGTTGAAGGTTGCTATCAAATCCCCCCTCAATCTTCTCTTCTGCAGACTAAATAAGCCTAATGCTTCCAGTCTTTCCTCATAGGGCTTGTGCTCTAGCCCTTTAATCATTTTGGTTGCCCTCCTCTGAACTCTCTCTAGCATGTCCCTGTCCTTTTTGTAGTGGGGAGCCCAAAACTGAACACAGTATTCTAGATGTGGCCTCACCAGTGCAGAATAGAGGGGAATGATCACATCCCTTGACCTCCTGATAATACTTCTTTTGATGCAGCCTAGTATGCCATTGGCCTTTTTGGCAGCAAGAGCACACTGCTGACTCATATCCAGCTTCCCATCCACCATGACCCCCAGGTCCTTTTCTACACTGCTGCTACTTAGCTGAATGTTTCTCAGCCTGTAGCAGTGCATGGGGTTTTTTTTGTCCCAAATGCAGGATTTTACACTTATTCTTATTGAATCTCATAAGGTTTCTATTGACCCACTGTTCCAATTTATCTAGGTCTCCCTGAATCCTGTCCTTGCCCTCCAACGTGTCTACTGGTCCCCCCAGCTTGGTGTCATCCACAAACTTACTGAGAGTGCAGTCTATTCCATCATCCAGATCATTGATGAAAATGTTGAACAGAACCAGCCCAGGACCGACCCCTGGGGCACACCACTCGTGACCGGTTGCCAGCTAGACATGGAACCATTGATTCCTACATGCTGAGACCATTGAGCTAGCCAGTTCTCTATCCACCTTATAGTCCACCTATCCAACCCATACTTCCTTAATTTGCCAATGACAATGCTGTGGGAAACTCTATCAAAAGCCTTGCTAAAATCAAGGTATAGCACATCAACGGTGCTTCCTGCATCCAGAAAACCAGTCATCTGATCATAGAAGGCAATGAGGTTGGTCAGGCATGATTTACCCTTGGTAAATCCATGCTGACTGTTCCTGATCACTTTATTTTCCTCTAAGTGTTTGAGGATGGATTCTTTGAAAATCTGCTCCATAATTTTTCCAGGGATTGAGGTGAGGCTGACTGGTCTGTAATTCCCTGGATCCTCCTCTTTCCCTTTCTTGAAAATAGGCACTACATTTGCTTTTTTCCAGTCCTCTGGCACCTCCCCCGTTCTCCATGAGTTTTGAAAAATAATGGCCAGCGGTGCGGCTATTTCATCGGCCAATTCCCTTAGCACCCTTGGATGCAGTTCATCCAGCCCCATGGACTTGTGCACATCCAGCTTCTTTAAGCAGTCCCTAGCCTGACCTTCTGTCACCAAGGGCCTGTCTTCTTCTCTCCCATCTGCCACACCCATGGTAGTGGGCTGGGAGCTGACCCTGCCTGTGAAAACTGAAGAAAAAAAAATGCATTGAGCACTTCAGTTTTTTCCTCATCCTCTGTCACAAGGATGCCTGCCCTATTCAGCAAGGGGCCTACACCATCCCTGATCCTCTTTTTGTTACTAATATACTTGTAGAACCCCTTCTTGTTATCCTTTACATCCCTCGCTAGCTGGAACTCCCTTTGTCCTTTGGTCTTTCTGATTTTATCCCTGCAGTTTCTAGCAATATCTTTATATGCCTCTTTGGACATCTGACCCAGCTTCCACTTCCTGTAAGCTTCCTTTTTATGTTTAAGCTCAGAGCAGAGTTCTCTGCTAAGCCATTCTGGCTGCCTCACATGTTTGTTCTTTCTCCTAATTGGAATGGCAACTTCCTGTGCCCTTAGCAGGGTTTCTTTAAAATATGACCAACTCTCTTGGACTCCTTTCCCCTTCAGATTAGCTTCCCAAGGGATCCCGCCCATCAGTTCCCTGAGGGACCCAAAATCTGCTTTTTTTGAAGTCCAGGGTTTTTGTTTTGCTTCTTTCCTTCCTTCCTTTAATGAGCATCCTGAACTCAACCATGTCATGGTCACTACTGCCTAGCTTGCCATTTACCTCTACGTCCCTGATCAATTCTTCCCTGTTTGTGAGCAGCAGGCCGAGCAGTGCAAGGCCCCTAGTTGGTTCCTCTAGCATTTGTACTAGAAAGTTGTCCCCAGCACTCTCTAAAAATCTCCTGGATTGCCCATGCACTGCTGTATTGGCTTCCCAGCGGATGTCAGGGAAATTGAAGACCCCCATGAGCACCAGGGCCTGTGATCTAGAAGCTTCCACTAGTTGTCCATAGAACACCTCATCCACCTCCTGCTTCTGGTCTGGTGGTCTATAGCAGACGCCCACCACAACATCCCCCTTGTTGCTTTCCCCTCTCAATGTAACCCACACACTTTCTACTGGCACGCTTCCACTTCCCTAATGGAGCTCTTTGCAGTCATAGAGCTCTTTTACATATAGTGCTACTCCTCCCCCTCTTCTTCCCTGCCTGTCTTTCCTGAACAGTTTATAACCATCCATGGCAGAACTCCAGTTGTGCAGACTATCCCACCATGTCTCTGTTATTCCTATGATATCATAGTTCCCTGTCTGCGCTAGTATTACCAATTCTTCTTGCTTATTTCCCAGGCTCCTCGCATTAGTGTATAGGCGCCTAAGATACCCGGCTGATTGCCCTATTTTGTCATGTTGATTTCCAATTCTATTACATAAACCTCCTTGCATTTTTTCTTGGAGTTCTCCTCCCCCACTCTCCTTGCGTACTGGGGCTTCAGTAGAGCCCTTAAGACATTTGTTTGATTTTCCCCCCCCATGTTCCAACTACCTTCTCTTTTACTCCTGGTGCTACAGTCCCAGCACCCCCCAAGTTCCATCCCTTCCCCCAGATCACCCACATTCTCACTTACCTGTGGGCTTTGGTCTCCTTCCCCCATTGAACCTAGTCTAAAGCCCTCCTCGCTAGGTCAGCCAGTCGGTGCCCAAATACGCTCTTCCCCTTCTTGGACAGGTGAAGGCCATCTCTGCCTATCAATCCTCTGTCCTGAAACAGGACTCCATGGTCAAGGAAGCCAAATCCCTCCTGACCACACCATCTTCGCAGCCAGGCATTCACCTCCAGGATACATCTCTCTCTCTCCTCAGGCCTCTAGCCTTGACTGGAAGGATCGAGGAGAACACCACCTGTGCTCCAAACTCCTTCACCTTCGCTCCCAGAGCCCTAAAGTCAGCTTTGATCTGCTGAGGATCACCTCTCGCAGCATCATTGGTACCCACATGGATAAGCAGCATGGGGTAGTAGTCTGAGGGCGGATGATTTTTGTCAATGCCTCCGTTACATCTCGGATATGGGCACCTGGCAGGCAGCATACCTCTCTAGAGGCCTTGTCAGGGCGACAGATGGGTGCCTCCGTTCCTTTCAGGAGTGAGTCCCCAGTCACCACAACCCTACGCTTCCTCTTAGGTGAGGTGGCTGTGATCTGACCAGCCTTTGGGTTGGATGGCATCTCCTCTACCTCCTTCATTGTGTCCAGCACAGCATAACGGTTCCTCACCACAAGGGATGGTGGGATGTGAGCAGGCGTGGAGCACTGTCTACTGCCAGAGGTGACCAGCTGCCACTGTCCTCCCTCTGCCATAGGCATCCCATCCATTTCCAGAGCTGTGGCAGTAGCCCTTGGCACAGGGATAGGGACCTTCTCCTTGCAGGTCTCATCGTGGACACTGTCAAGGAACTTTTCTAGGGCATAGATACCCCTGAGGCGTGACACCTCCTCCTGTAGCTCTCTTACCTGTTTCCGGAGAGATGCCACCAGAAGGCACCTATCACATAGGCTCATCTCCCTTGCCTGATCATCAGTGTCAGGAAAATGAAGGCCACAGTCCTTGCAAATCCACACCAGGATCTGGGTGGAGATATCCATCGTCAGACACTCTGTCTGGCTGCAAACAGTGGCAAAGGAAACAGCAGGGGCACTGGCACCAGCAGTACGGCTCCTCTTCACCATCTTGGCCTCACCAAACTCCTCCTCAAACTCCTTTGCAAACTCCCCTGTTTGCAGTCCCCTGTTTGCAAGCTCCCTCTGGTCACTCTAGCAGTGGCTTTTAAAGGCCTTCTCTGCCTAGGTCAGCCCTTG